>OX352772.1:238423444-238859921 GCA_947095535.1 Poecilobothrus nobilitatus
GCAACTAAAATTTCTATTTTTGAAATGCCTAATACGGAGAATACATTTTTGTGCCTTGAGCAGCGGTTGTATTGTCGAGAAGTAAGTACCACCCCAACTCGTTATAGCATACCTCAAGTTAGAGTGTACCAGAGCATAATAGATAGTAGTAGAAACTTTTTATAAACAATATATAAAATTTTCTAATACATAGTAACATAAATTTATATAACTAAACCATAGTCCAAGTAAATTTTCCAATTTAAATTCTTATCAATTATTATACCCAAATACTTGTAATTGTCAACGGATTCAATTTTAAAACAACCTTCCGAACATGAGTTATTTACTACTTGACCCGAATGGTGGATATTATGATTAGCGCATTTAAAACGACCACAATTAGCCGAATGAAACTTGACGTCTAGATCACTTTTAGAAGAATTTTTTAAACTGAAAATTATAATTTTAGTTTTATCACTTATTATAAACTTATGAATTAAGAACCAATTTTTAAGTAAATCCACGTCAAATTCCATAGCTCGTTTGAGTAAATCGAAATTACGTTCACTGTAAGAAAGAGAACAATCATCTGCAAAACCTGTTATCTTACCTTTGAAGGGTTGTGAAAAGAAGGAATTAATATAAATTAAAAATAATAGCGGACCTAATACTGATCCTTGTGGCACTCCAATATTAATAGTTTTAAATTGGCTTAAGATATTATATAGTTTAACTTTGTGTCTTCTGTTCTGCTCAAATAAGATTTTAAAAAATCAAGAAAAAAAACCTCTAAAACCTACTGCTTCTAATTTATTTATAAGAATATTATGATCAATCATATCAAAAGCTTTGGTGACGTCAATGAATAACGCTGAAGTGCAATTATTTTCATTTAAACTTGAATATAATTCCGAACACAACTTTAAAATTGCATCTTTAGTAGATTTACCGGATGAAAAGCCAAATTGCTTTTGATCAAAAAACTTTGTGTTGGATAGCAATTTTATCATTCTTGCTTTAATTAATTTTTCAAATAATTTCCCTAGAGACGGCAGAATTGAAATTGGCCTATAATTACTTAAATTTAGTTTGAAACCTTTTTAAATAAACGAAGTATTTCAGCACATTTTAATGAATCTGGAAAAATACCACTATAAATTGATAGATTGAAAATGTAACTCAATACGTCTATTATGTAAGGAGCAGTTTTTTTTAATATAAGATTGTTTAAAGCTAAAATAATAAATTCTAAAAAAGAAAAAAACTTTTTTTTTTTTTCCTTTTTTTTATTATTTTGTTTTTTTTTTTTTTGTAATTTAAATAAATTAAAAATTGTCCAACTTATTGTGTTTTTACTAGTTTATCAAATTGATATTTATTTGAAATTATTTGGTTACTTAGATACAAAATACGTACCAACATTGTAACCATTATTATGCCTTGAAAGGCTAATTTTATATTTTAGGAAATGTTTGGTTCTACAAATACTATGGAAACTCTTCAGTAAGCAACTAGTATTGATATGCTTAGACAAATCTTAGTTTTAAATTTCAACAAGTCTTATTACTTATAAGAAAATTTCAGAAAATCTTCTGTGAAGTAATAAGACAAGTTGAAAATATCCGAAAAAACTAAGTTTAAAGCTAAAATAATAAATTAAAGACTTGTTGAAATTTAAAACTAGGATTTGTCTAAGCATACCAATACTACTTGCTTACTGAAGAGTTTCGGTAGTATTGTACAACGAAACATTTCCCAAAATATAAAATTGTTTATTGTATCAGCCGTACATGAAGTTTTATTATTTAACGATACAATATTTGAATTTAATTCTATAGGACTAATTTCCATAAAGCCAAAAGAATTACCTACAATATTTTCTGTTGAAATATTATTTAAATTTAACGAACAAAAACAATTTTTGGTAAATTTTTTTCAATTAAATTTTTAGCAGATTCAGCAAAATAAGAATTAAATTCATTTGTAATTTTAACTTTGTCAGAAATTTTTACATTATTTACTTCATCTCGTTTATAAGTGAATCAGGATTTTTTTCATTCAAAATATTTTTGAACACCAACCATTCTTTTTAGCACATTTCCAAAAAAATTTTGAAAAAATGTGCTTATTAGTTTCACTCTGTCCGTCCGCCCGTCCGTCTGTTTACAAAACTTCTACACTGTTAAAGATAGAGAAAAAAAATTTTAACCATGGGTAGGTCTCATAAAAAAAATAATTTTGTGGAACAACTTTTTCATGTAGCCCCTCCCATTACGGAGCTACACCCTCTCAAACTTTGAAAAAGCCCTATTTTTAAATGCATATATCTTATGTTCTGCTTAAGATTTTTTCAATCTGAAAACGTCATTCGACAGGTATTTCTTTTATCTTTGTAAATTAATATTATACAATTTTTTTAAATTTAGTATTTAAATTTACCGTTATGTGAAAACCAAATTTTGCATGATTTTTCTACTTTCATAACTCCGACACGCTTTTAGATAGAGGCTTGAAATTTTGAGACAAGAAAGAACTTTTAGAATTAGTATAAGTTTGCTCAGAAAATTTTTTTGGACCACCCCCTGTTTATGAGATATGAGGACTTAAAAATTGAAAATTTGCTATTTTTAAACACCTATAACTTAGGAACCTGTACACATTTTACTTCTGCAAGATATAAAATTTAAAGCTAGAGTAGTATTTTTTAATGTGTGTTAAAGGTTTGTTTTAGTTATAAAGGGTTCCAAAGTTGCAGCTCTTCAAAATTGCGAAAAAGTCCCATTTTCAAATGTATATATCTCAGGCCCTGCGTAATAGTTTTGCAATCTAAAACCGTCAGAAGATCGAAAATTTTATTATCTATATAAAACAATATCAAAATTATGCAATATTTTGTAATTTACTATTTAAATTTACCGTTATGTGAAAACCATATTTTTTATGAAATTTATTTTTTCATAACTCCGGCACGCCTTTAGATAGAAACCTGAAATTTTGAGACAAGAAAGAACTTTTAGAATTAGTATAAGTTTCGTTAGAAAATTTTTTGTTAGCACCCCCTCTTTAAGAGTTATTACGCCTCAAAAATTGAAAATTTGCTATTTTTAGACACCTGTAACTTAGGCACCTGTAAAAATTTTTCTTCGACGAGGCATGAAAATTAAAGGTTCAATAATATATTTTTACGCGTGTTAACGGCTTTTCTTAGTTATATAGGATTCCGGACTTACGGCCCTTCAAAATTTCAAAAATGTCCTATTTTCACGTTTTTTCTTATTTTTTAAATTTTCAAATTTTTGTCCAAGTCAAAATTCTAAACAGTTTGTATTGAGTTTGGAAATGTGCGCTTTTAAAAACCGTTGGTTTACATTCTACCTTGTTTAGAATTACCAGTGAATAGTTTTAATTATTTTTAAGTATTAAGATCAGCAGAATAGTAATTAGTTTTCAAATTTCTGATTTCTAAACTAATATTTTTGCAAAGTTCTTTAAAATGGTTTCTCAGGCATAAATCATTTGGTTCCCGTTTACATTTCATTCCTATTCTACTTTTGTATTTAATTTTTTTAATAGTCCATCTGACATCCACGGTTTCAATTTTTTATTTTTGGAAACACTAGAAACTTTAAATGAACAGTTACTTATATGGTTTACAAATATTTCTAAAAACATATCATAAGCAATAGATGGATTTGGTTCTTAAAATACCCTTTCCCAATTTTCTAAAAGAAGAACTTCTGAAAACTTTGAGAAATTAATTTTGTTTGTAAATAATCTACTAGTATTATAGTTTTCATTGGAAAAAGTTACATTCTGAAATTTTAAAGAAATCATTTTATGATCACCAGTACCGAAGTTATGATTTTGGGTAACTGGCTCCATTCTGAATTTCTTATCACATAACCTGACAAAACTGTGATCATGTACTACTGTAATCCGAAATACGAGTCGGAGATTTTATAAGAGAATTTAAACAATGTGACGACATCATTAATAAATAATTATTTTTTAATTGTGATTCTTTCATTATATCTATATTCATATCTCCAATTACAAAAATATTTTTATTTTTTTGACTTTTTAATATGTCATCAAAATCGTTAAAAAACACTGAATAATCGACAGATACGTTATTAAATCTATATACACAAAAAATTAAAAAAATTATGCATTCAATTGTGCAATTTATTTTGATTATGTCAGCAGTACTTAAGGAAATTGAAGTACAATGACCTAGAAATCCGTTTTTTATATAAACCGCGACACCCCCAGATGCATAAGTATCATTACAATTAGAGTAAAGATTATAGCCATCTATGTTATAATTATTTTCTCCATAACTGTAAATCCATATTTCCGTAAGCACAATCAAAATAGGAAGGTCATTTAAAGTTTCTAAGTGCGATAAAAAGTTATCAAAATTTTTCCTAAGACTGCGAATATTTTGATGCAAAATAAAAGTTTGAAAATTTATAAGAGAAGATGAGATAATGTTTTATTTTTATATTTAGTTTTGATACTTAAAAATAAAGCAAAGATTTAAAGACTATTTAAAGATTCTAAATTTTTAATTAAAATATGATCTCCTTCTTCATCTTTTCTAAGAAATATCTTACCACTACTTATCCAAATATATTTATAATTTTTTAATTTCTAAAGCTGTCTTATACAATTTTCTATTCTTATAAGATTAACTATGATTAATGAAAAGTTTCTTACCATCATATTCAATTTTTTTGTTGTTTTCCCTTTTTTTATCCGTTACCAAATTTTTTGAATATTTGGATCGAAACTTTACTCTCATCACGTTTTGCTTAGGATTTCCAGCTTCGCCTTTGTTGATCTTCCACAAAGCGCCACTCTCGATGTCTTCAGGAATGATGTTGGTTTTTAAACTGGAATTCAGTATTTTTACTGCAACTCCTGCTTTATTTGATCCTTCAACATCAGGAACATTTAGCACATCAATTGAATTGTTCAGAGTTTCCTGTTCCATCTAATCCAGTTTGTTCTCCAAAAATGTCACCTTTTTTTGAAGAGCCATATTTTTTTTCTGAAGAGAAAGGAGTTTTTCCACATATGATTCGTGGATTGACTCTATGTTTTTCATCGTTTCATGATTTTGTCTCATGATGTTATATAGAGTATCCATACTCACATTCTCAGGAGATGTTGCACTACTCGGTGAACTTGTAATCGCGCTGTTGTTTCTTTGGGTCGTATTTTTTCGGTAAATTTAGGCAACAGCTGGCTAACTACACTCAAAGAGGATCTTCTTAAGGTACACTTACTGCAGGTGAAAGATGATTTGGACGAAGAATCCAGTTCAACACACACTTTGTGAAAGTTATTGTACAAATTTTTGCTGCCTTGCAATTTTGTTATTGCATTTTACACACTGCATATTGGTATTTTTTTTTCTTTTTCTTTTTTGTTTTTGTTTATAAAAATTGAAATTTCTTTCTTTTTTATTTTTTAATAAATTAAAGAATTTAAAAACGATATGTTAACCCCACAACGTATCGAATTAAAATTGATAAAATTATACTCGGCAGATATCTCATGTAGAACAAAATTTTAAACTGACTTTTTATACCAGTACGTAAGGATCGGGCGTATTAAAATTGCTCCTCCGTTTGTAACATCTCGAAATAAGCTAGCTAGATATACCTTCAAAGGTATTGATCGGATCAGAATTAAGTTCTAAGTTGATTAAGTTTTGTCCGTCCGTCCGCCCGTTCGTCTGTCTGTCAGCAAGGTAAAACTAAGAAAGCTAGAGTCTTGAAATTAACACAAAATATTCTTACATCAATTTGTAGGTTCCCTATTTTTTTGGTTGAGATCCGACCAAAACTTCGGGTAGCTCTCAAAGAAGTAACTTTTAGATCTCCACATTTTTTTTTTAAATAGAGCCATGAAATTTTAACCGCTGATAGATATCATAAAAATATTAATTTTATTTTTAACAACTTTTTCTGTAGCCCCACCCGTTACGGAGCTACAGCTCCCCAAAATTCGAAAAACCTCTATATTTAAGTTGTTATAACACAAGTTATATAAGGTATGTCTTCAATTTGAAAATACTAAATGATTACTGCTTTTATTAGCTTTAAAAATATATATACAAAATATATATACTTGGGGCATACGGGGTCTTAATTTACAGTTATGCAAAACTCAAATTTTGTAAAATTCTTGATTCCTTCTATCTTCCAAACGGTTTAAGTTAGAAACTTGAAATTTTGAGAGAAGTTAGGCCTATGAAAATAAGTATGAGTTGTTTCAGAAAATCTTTTTTTATCGCCCTCCGCTTCGGTGCTGTATGGGGTCAAAAACTAAAAAATTGTTCATATTTAAACACGTGTAACTTGAAGACCTATCCAATATTGTTTGAAGTAATATACAAAAATAAAGCTCCAATATTATATTTTTATTTTTATTAACAACTTTTCTTAATAATATAGGGTTACCTTAAAATTGACGAAAGTGGGATTTAATTTTTCTAAATATTTCTAACAAATATTTTTAACGATTTTTTTGCATTTTTTTTTACTCGATAATTTAAAATTGTTGAGGATGATGCTTAGTACAAAAAAAATTAAATAAATAAAAAATATAACGTTCGCTTGAAGAATTTATATTTATATGACATTAGTATATGTACATACTCATATAACTTATGTTTATTTACATATCTTATATGTAATGAATGAATGATATGTAATATATATGTATAATATAAATTATTATACATTTGCCGCTTAGTATTAAATGGTACTATAGCATATTTGGAAAAGTTTTGGATTCATAACCATTATGTGGAAGGTTAGAATCTGCTTTTGAAGAATGTATAAACATATAGTTTGAATATATGTACAACCCATAGTTCTAGAAATTAAAAAAATCACCCAAATTATTTTAAAATACTAAAAAATTAAAAAAATAACATTATAAGCAGAGTGACAGGCTATTAATATACTAACGGTTCCTACGGGTATATAAGAGTTGACAGAGGCAGTCAGTATTATTTTCTTGTTTTAAAGAACTCTGCAACAAAAAAAAAAAAAAAACTAATAAAATTTGTAATAATAACTGCACATTTTCATTTTGGCTATAAATTTATTAATAGATCTAACTATATAAAATGAACCAAGCTAGAAAAATTTTAAACTTAGCTATGTAGAAAATTGAAGTTAGGAAGTTAAAAAAATGCGCCATTATTAGAAGTCGTACAGAATACTATTTCAAACAAGGGTGAGTGAGAAGTTCAGTTATTTAATAAATACACTATGAATACGATGTTGATCTTCTATTTTTTATTGTACATATTATTATTTAAAATAATTCTAGGTTGATGTACATAATTTTAGTGATGCTGAGCGGCAGCCTAGTACTTCTTTGTATTATTAAAAATAAGTCGTATATTGTTGTAATATTGGCATTCTTACAATACTAATCTAACATTAAGAAAACTTCCAAAACCGATTTATCCGGAATATAACGATGTAGAAGACGAGAAAGATTTTACAATCCCCAGTATTCGTAGAGTCTGACTACTGTAAACCTCAATCAGTTGAAAAAGGAAGAAGAAGACTTCGAAATCCTAAGAACTGGAGGAAAAATAAACAGAAATTGTTAAAGAATACTGGAAAAAGTTATAAGTCTAGAAGCGGAAAAACTGTCAAAAAAAACGCAATGGGTCCACCTTGTTCTGATCAATTCATTTTTTAATGTTTGAAAAAATTAGAAAACTCAATGATTATTTATTTTTTAAATTATTGGAATTTAGCGTCGTGTTTTTTTGGCTTCACGTGTAGAGCATATTCAAACTAAACATCGTCGTGTATCTTCATCTGGAGAACTCAGACGACCAAACTGTGCTTTTTATTTAATGGATAATGGAAATAGAATTCGTATTTGCAAAACTTTATTAAAAAATAATATATTTTTATATATTATTATTCGTATTTGGGAATAACTGAAAGAACAATTCGTCCTGTAATTCAATTCAAATCCACTGGTTTAGGTATCCTACCTGAAGATAAACAAAGGAAGCATGGCAAGCAAGCGAAGATTGATAGTGAAATATTGGACCGGGTGGAAAACCACTGTTTAAGAGCCACTTCAAGAAAATTCAGTGATAAAAGATTTTTTTTTTCTTTATTAAAGCAAAAAATATAGTTTGACTACAGTTACAATTTAGTTCATATGAAAGAAAAAAAGGTGCAATTGTTTAATTATTTGCAATTGTTTTAGTACATAGTATTAATAAAATCATTTAATAATAACTTATATAATACAAATAAAAAAAAAAAAAAAAGAAGTTAATGTTAAGATATACCAATATTACATTGATTACAGGTATTAAACTCACAAATTATTTCAACATCTATTAATTATGCGTTTAAAATAATAAAACTTTAATAATAAAATAGGCTGAAAGAGTTTATATTTTTTACTTCATTATTTAAGTTGTTATAAGCATTTAAACTAGTATAAACACAGTTCGTTTTTGTTTGTCTGTTTTGAACAATGAAAGATAAAAGCTAGAAAATTATGTTAGTAAATAGGTAGGCACTTGGCCCAGACAAGTCAGTAGATCAAGGTCACCCGGAAGTAGGTCAAACCGTAATTAGGTCAGATAGGAAGTAGATTAATGTCATAATTAGGTCAGACAGGCGGCGGCGGCCGCCAGACAAATCTAGTTGTTTATAAAGATTGTATACTTGTTTTAAGTAATAGGTAAACATAGAAATAGTAAGAAAAAATGTTTTTTTTTTATGTTTGCAATTTTGAGATGAGATTGTTTCTGGTTTTTTTTTTCGTTTTTTTTTTATGAAATATTTAAAGAAGAGGAAAGAAAAACCATTAATTAATTCTTATGTAAGAATGTTGAAAAAAAATTAATGAAAAAAAGACAAACAGGAAATTAAAGCTAAGAAGTACTTAACGATTAACATGTTGCTGAGGTTCATTATATGTTGCTTAATCTGCAAAGAATAAAAAAAGAAAAAAAATCCAAGTCGTCAGGTTAATTGTATTTGATACCTATTTTGAAAACAAGTACATAAAAATAAAACAGATTTATTTACATGTTCAAAAAAATTTTTTTATTTAACTAAAAATATTTTAAAATTTTATAGAAATCTGAGTTCAAAAATTTTTTACGATGATCAAATGTTAAGATTGCAGAAATAGTGAAATCCTATTTTTTTATACGTCTTTGAAATCTTATTGTGGATATATAAATTTTAAAAATCTTAATTTAATATTTTTTCTTTTAAGAGATGCTTATAGACATATTTTAAAACAATTTTCTGCAGCACATCTAAAACTGGTGTTTGTATAGTGTATAGGACATGTTGATATAAATTTTCAATCTTTGATAATGCTCTCCTTTAACATAAATTTTTTCGGCTGATTCTAAATAGTATTTTAATATAAGCTTTATGTGTAAACATTCAACTAAACCGTTATTACATTTATTTTATTTTCGCAATACTGGTTATTATAATTTCCCTCTGGACTAAGTTCTTCTGCAAGTTATGGTGGTTTAAGTGCTATACAGTAGGACTTAAACTTCCTTTTTCTAGTATAGCCAGTATAGGCATAGCCTCTTTTAGGAAATATTGTTTTTTATTTCCTCGTAAAAATTTTAGGCCAACTACGAAAATTTTATTATACATGTTGAAGGCTTACGGAAGAAAGTTCATTAGAATAACTAAATTTACATTTATATTCACTTCGGAAAAAGAGCTTTTGCTATTAATATAGGTTACAAGTGTTAGTTTTTAACTAATACAACTATGCTGTTTCACCCATTTACTATGATGGTGGCGGGGCCCATCATGCTGTGGTAAAACCACTTTTATTCATAATTTAATAAAATATAACAAAGAAAATATACAACCACATATTAATAGAATTATTTGATATAATCCAGACAAAAATGCCGTTCCAAAATATATCAAAGATGTAGAATATAGTAATACTATTCCAGATTTTAATGATAATCAAAAACCTTTGTTAATTATTATCGATGATATGATGTTAAATTCTCATGATAAGTATGTATGTAATTTATTTACTAAAGGATCACATCATAGAAATTTATCTGTAATATTTGTAACATAAAATGTTTTTCATCGGGGGAAATTTTCAAGAGATATTTCACTTAACTGTAAATATCTAGTACTTTTCAAAAATCCAAGAGATAAATGGCAGATATTACCTCTAGCTCGCCAAATATATCCCAATCAATTCAAAGCATTTGGAAAAGTATATAATGATGTGATGTCAGTTCCATACGGCTATATATTAATAGATCTTACTGAAGGTGCTAATGATATATTTCGATTAAGAAGTGAACAAGAGATCAATTAGAACAATTTGGGGAATATTATGAAACGTTTGAAGACCAATCGTCATATATTGCACCTATTGAAAACCGCTAAACTAAAATTCCAGAAAGTAATTATAAAACACTGTGACCCTGAAGTAATTAAAACAATTTGCGAAATAGCGTTAAATATTTTAAAAGGTATGTAATTGTAATCTGAATAAAAAAACAACAACATAATTACGAAAATATAAAAAGGAATTAAGATCACTCATTTGCCGAAAAAATCTATAAATTGCAAAAGAAAAATTATTATTCAACGTGGTGGATTTTTAGCTACACTTCTTGGTGCAGTTCTATCAGAGATAATCGGAAATTTTATAAAATTTAAAATTTATAAAAAATTTATAAAAAATTTAATATTTATAAAAAATAATACAACATTTAACAAAATGATAATTCTAAAACCTGAGATTTATGAGAAAATGAAGCAAAATGCAGACGTTGAACTCAATGAGTTGGATAAAATTATGAAAAAAAATATTGATAAATAAAATTCTTATACGGACACTCAAAAATGGTATTTATACAGACAAAATCTATTTAAAATAAGAAACAAAAAACGAGAACTTCCTAGAAATAAAGAAGAAAAAGGAAAAATTATGGAAACAAAAGGTACTTCAAATCTTGCAAAACCAATGTACATAGATGCAGAATCTCAGTCGCACTTTTCTGAATATAAAAATGTTGGAATACAAGTTATACTTGAAGAAGAAGAAGTATATGAAAAAGAAGCTGGTGACGAAGTATTTGCTTATGAAATTCAAGAAAATGTTTTAAAAAAAGCATTGTTGGCTGCTTCAGTTGGAGAACGTCTTAGAAAAAGAAAATCAATTAGAAATCAAAATGTACAAATTTTTGAAACAGATGCAGGAGACATTATAACTGTTCTTATAACTAATTCTTATAACTTCATTATAATTAATTCACTTTTTCCACATTTTTTATTAATAAATTAATAACATGTTATATGCAGAGATCATTCGACACTGTAATATATTTTTTTTTTACAAAAAATGATCTTCCATCGTATTTTTCTTAATTTTTATTTTTTTATTTTTTTAAATTTTTATGTTTATTATAAATTATTGTAAATAATAATAAAAATTTATTTTTATAAGTTTTGTAAAACTAGATTAAGTAAAATACTGAAATAATTAAATAAATGAATAAATAATAAATCCTTTAGATAGCCCAAGGCCACCAACAAAAAAGAAAAAACTATAAATAGCAATGAGTTGAATAATTCATCAAGACGTGTTTTAAGGTCAGCTATAGCAGGAGTAATTGGTTTTGAATTCAAAGCTAATAAAGCTCGTCCATTATGTTTTATTTAAGTGAAAAGTTTTTAAAGTTTGGTTTAAATATAAAATTAGAAAAGTTTAAACTTAATTTAATATATATTTGAAAAATGACAAAAAAATTTTAAAGTTGGTTAATAAAGCTCGTCCATTATGTTTGAAAATTAAGCTGCCAACTGCCATTTTAAAGTTGAAAAGCTTGGAAAACCGATGCAAATTTTTTGTTTGAATATTAACTTAATTAAAAAAGTTTAGGCAAAAATGAAACAAATAATTTGAATCCAGACTTATTTTTATTAATAAAAAATTTAAATAAAATAAAAAAATTTGCTTTAGATTCACATTGCAAAAAATGTATTTGAATAATTTTAAATTTTTACATATTAGAATGTAACAATGTATTATTACATTATTGCAAAGCAAAAATGAAAATCTTAATTCTATCTACTTAAGCAGCATTTCATCTGATATTGCACAATGCCCCCAAGCGTAAGTTTTAATTTTATCTGAATGAATATATCTTTTGTCAGCTAAGGAGCTTAATGCTATTTTGTTTTAATTTTGTGTGTATATATCATGCAAATTTGATCTAAAAACTCTCATATTCCAGTATAAAACTAAGTTGTTTAACAATGAGTTTCGATAATTTTCTATGGTTAAATTGTTTATTACATATTTTTTCACACCTTTAGCTTTTTTAATATTTCTATTTGTGTAAGTTTGAATAAAAGACATCTTAGAACGGAGTCCAATAAACTCGGATATAATTTCGCCATTCAATTCATCCTTAAAAAGTCATAATTGTTTTTTGTTTAACAAAGGGAAATCATATTGATTTGTCTTTTGATAATCAGAAGTATCAAAGTGAGATGATAAGTCTGGCTTTATATCAACGTAAAAGTCCTCGGTACATGTATATTACATAATCTAATATATAAGGAAGAAATTCTGTTTGTTTGTTTGTTTGGCACGGATTCACGTAAAAACCACCAGTCCGATTGCAACCAAATTTTGCAGGAACATTTCTGCGACCCCGGAAGGAGTTATAGGCTATATCGCGTTTCGGTTCATTAACCGAGAGCGGTTCATTACGGCCCGAGAGCGTTTTAAAGCGTTTTGGTTTTTTCATTGTTCTGCCTAAACGGTTTGACCGATTGAGTTGAAAATTTGCACAAATGTTCTTCTCACCTTTAGGGGTGTAATCAAGAAATTGGGTTGCAATATGTCACCCGGGTTCGGCCCGACGGGCTTCCAAAAAAATGTTTGTTTCCGATTTATGTCCAATTTTGTATGGTGGTTTTATGGTCTGAAAAAAAGCCTGCAATAAAATTTTTATGAAGTTCAGGTAACCCGTTTTGACACCACAGCCAAACGAAGTTCATTAAATTTTTTTGTTATCCTGCTTAAACGGTTTAATCAATTGACTTGAAAATTCGCAAAAGTATTATTCTTTAGCAGAAAACCTCACTAGAATAATTTGGCTACGATCCATTAACCCGTTTCGGCATCAGGAGTCAGTGAAATTTTTAATTTACATTGTTGTCGCGCTTAAACGGTTTGACCATTTGAGTTGAAAATTTACAAAAGTGTAACTGCTTACTACAGAAGCACACTCAGTTGATTTGGTTACGATCCATTAGCCCGTTTCGGCACCAGGGCTTAATGAAGTTTTTCAATTTCTTTGTTGTCGCGCTTAAACGGTTTAACCAATTGAGTTGAAAGTTTACAAAAGTGTAGCTCTTTACTATAGAAGCTTAACAAGTTTATTTTGCTGTGATTCATTAACCCGTTCCGGCACTAGGGCTCAATAATTTTTTTTCAATTTCTTTGTTGTCGCGCTTAAACGGTTTTACAAATTGAGTTGAAAATTTACAAAAGTGTAGCTCTTTGCCACAAGTACTGACTGAGTTCATTTGGTTACGATCCATTAACCCGTTTCGGCACCAGGACTCACTGAAGTTTTTCAATTTCTTTGTTGTCGCGCTTAAACGGTTTGACCAATTGAGTTGAAAATTTATAAAAGTGTAGCTGTTTACCACAGAAACTCACTCAGATGATTTGGTTATCATCAATTAACCCGTTTCGGCACCAGAGCTCAATGAAATTCTTTAATTTCTTTGTTGTCGCACTTAAACGGTTTTACCAATTGAGTTGAAAATTTACAAAAGTGTAGGTCTTTATAACAAAAGCTTTCTGAGTTGATTTGGTTACGATACATTAACCCATCAGGCTCCAGGCCAAGAAGTGTCTCCTTTTTGTTGTTGTGCTTAAACGATTTGACCAATTGAAAATTTTCACAAGTATTGCACTTTGGCACACAAACTCATTCAATAAATTTTGTCGTGCTACATTAACCCATTTGTACGATAGACTTTCAAAAGAAAATTTTGTTTCTAATTTTTGTCTAATTTGGCAGGATGAATTTACGATTTAAATAAAGCCTATGACAAAATGTTTGTTAACATTTGTTAACCCATTTCCGCACGAGCACCTATTAAAAGTATTCTGCCTAATTTTTTGTATTATTATTATTATTATTAAAAAGATATTTCCAACACTCTTTTCTTTTATCTATATTGTTTTTAATATTCCATAAAAACCTTTTAATGCAAATTTCTAATATAGAACAGTAATTAAAGTAACCTTATTAAGTATCCTAAGAATACTGTGTTTAGGTCTTAACAACATAACATTTTCCGCCGTTGTTAAAAAACAGACACAATCTCCTATATTAAACAATCATCATGTCATCATTCAGAAATGCATTACTTACATGTGGTCTTTACATGTGGTCTACCTATATAAGATGCATGTGTATAACATATTTCCCATAAAATATCATTAAAATATGTACATATAGTATGTATAATTGCGTATATTTAAAAATACTGTATTGACATAATCAATTAAATTAGAAAACATATTCACATTTCTGTATAGTATTTAATCAAAAATGAGTACATACATTTTAAAAGAACTGAAAACCTTACATTCTTATCCATACACAATTTTTACACAAATTTTTAACCAATCAATTTAAAAACATTATTAGAAAAAGTCACCGTAAAAAAATTCCGGTTGATTTATAAAGGTAAAACACAATCATGTATTTTTTATATTAAAAAAAATATGTTAAACAGAACCTGAGATTTATGCATTTAAAAAGTAGTTTTTTCAAAATTTGAAGCGCTGTCGATGCTGTAGGATCTCTAATGGTGAGGGTACATAAAAAAGTTGTTCTACAACATTACTCTTTTAAGAGACCTATGCATAGTTAATATTTCATCGCTCTTTATTAAACTGTATATAAGTTTTGTAAACAGACGGATTGACCTAATAGCAAATTTTTCAAAATACGCTTAAAAGGATAATTAACAAAAACATGAAGTGACATTACTTACGAAAAACAATGTATTACATTATGGTCTTTAATAATTGAAATGCGATTTTATGTTTCGGTATTAACGAATATATTATGAAAACTCACTTAGCCGTAATTGCGTACTCAATAGATTATTGATTCCTTTAAAGATTTTTTGTAGACGAATTGTCTCTAATTCTTCGCTCTGTTTATTCAATTTAACTACATGTAATAAAAAATAGAATATTAACTACCAGCATCTGAAAATGCATAGTAATACATGAACTATATTAATTAAATTATATTAACTCAATAATAATTTTTATTTCATAAAGCCGATAAAATACTCCGGGCAACGCCGGGTACTCTGCTAGTACATGTATATTAAGCTATCAGTATATGTATAATTTAAATTAATTTTATTTCCAAATTTCGGTTTTATGTATTTATAATGGAAATCATACATTAATATTTCTGACTGTTCTAAAGCAGTAAACCCAATGTATATCGGTTTGTCATAAAAAACATGCGTATTTTTCAATTCAACGGCAATAAGATCAGATGTAAAAGAAGTCAAACTGTGGAAGTTTGGTTTGGCTATAAGCGCTCGTGCTCCTTGATGCCTACCTCTATTTTCCCAAGAGATAGCAATTTTAATATCTCTTCTTTTATCAATATTTTCCATTGTTTTTCCAAATGCAGAATTATTCATTAGTTTAAAACAAAATTTTTCAAAATTGTTTTTTGCTTGAGTTCTATGTACTATATTTAAGTCAATATACTTTTTCAGCCAGTCGCTCTGTGAACTTTGTTTAAGTTTAATCCCTGTTCAAGGCACTCTTTCAGATTTCTGTATTGAATTATATAATTTTTATTTTTGCAGAAATCTACTATTGGTTTTGGTATTTTTTTCCATTAGGTTGAATTTTATTTGTAGCACAAAAACGTAGATCATTATGTAAATCGTGTAATTCAATTTCTAAGATATACTCTTTTTCAGAATACTTTGAAATTTTTGATGCATTTACATCAATATTACCACATTTAAAATTTTTGTATGGTACAAATTGAGAAGTTACCCAACCGTATAAATTGTTTGCAAAATAAGCTATATAAGTAGAAGGCAAATTCTCGTTGTATTTTTCACCCATGTATTTATTATTGGATACAGAATGACGCATGGAGCATTGGCTAATTCCTTCACGAATTCCTTTTTTTAAAAAAATTATACATATTGATGACGGTAAGTAGCTACAAAATTAGGTAACCCTGCACTTTGGCATGGGAAAAAAATTGACCCATATCGCACTTGTTTTGGTTTGGTTAGTAGATCAAGAACTTGTTTTGATCGTTTTGGTTTAGGTTTCAAGTTAAGTTGTATGTGTGGATTGTTAACTTATAAGTTCCAAATGGTTGTATAGTAGGAAGTCAAGTGTTAAGCAATTAAAGTAGGGTCGGCCCTTAATAAACAAAATTGTATAACTGAAGTTTAAATACTAGGCGCACATATAAAAGTAGTAAGAAAATTTCTTATATGAAAATAAAAAACAGAAAAAAAATTTTTATTTTTAAATTTACAGCGCATCTTTAAAATGAAAAGAAAAAGTGTAATCCTGTTTTTGTTTTTTTTTTTTTGTTAGCATAAAGAAAAAAAAGTAAAGTAAAACATAAATTTTTTTTTTTTGCTTACATAAAAATGAATTTATAGAAGAAAAGAAAAAACGAAAGTCATTAATTAGCTGACTGCATGTCGTGTAAGATATTTTTTTATTTTTAAGTAAGAATGTTCAAAAAATATGAATAAAAGGAAAACAAACAGCGAATCAAAAATATGGCACTGATTAAACTAAAGATATACTCTTTACTCTTGATATGCATTTATGTTTTTTTTTTTTTGTTTTTGTATGGAATAAAAAATAATCCAAAAATTTTTAGTTTTAAAGCAAAAAAACAAAAAAACAAATTAAGACTTGTTTTGTTATTGTTAAATTAATATACGAGTATACAAATCACTAGTTTTTTTTTCTTTATTTTATTTAATTTCTTGATAAAAAAAAATAGAAAATTAACAATTATTTGTATTTTTTTATAGATCTTAGCCTAAACTGTCTGATCTTATAAGATAGTGACATTGAGTTATACATATTGAAATTCAAGAAGAAACAAGATGTATATATTATAAGTTCATATTCTGATACTATTACTATTATTGCAATTGCTTATCAAGTCAATAATGTTGCCCGAAAGTTACAATAATCACATTATAATACATCAGCTAACTAATCAATCTTATCATTTGTAAAGTTTATTCGTTTTACTGCACAAATCTACATATTTACATACATTTTCTATTGAAAATTTTAAATAACAAAATTTAAATAATAAAAATATATACATATATGTATGTTTGAACTACCAACAAACGAGTGTGCAAAAATTGTAACGATGAATTTTTAAATTAAGAAATTTTCCGATTTTTCAATTGAGAAAAGTTGAGTTAAAAGTTAAATGAATCTATGATAGTATAGTTCCTGGTTTTAAAAAATTACAATATTCAAGTAATAACGAATTTATGTTAAGAATTTATTGTGAATTTATTAAGATTCTGAAAAATGTAATGATCATAAAAGAAATCGAAAGTATAGAACTGTATATACTTAGTATATATATGTAAATAATGTCTACTTTTACATGTAGAAATTTTTTTTTATTATTACATTCTTAAAAATTTTAAATTAATATATCTACAAACAAATATTTTTACAATACAAATACAAATATTTTTACAATACAGTACAAATTTGAATGAAGACGATTTTGATTTACTTATCAACACGTGCTTTTGTTTTTGTTATATCCACATGGTATAGAACTAACATCTTCATTAAATTTTCGTTTTTCCGATTTTGGTTGATATTTTTTTATTTCGGGAATTGTAAGTACATCATGATTTTTATTTCGACGAATATTTTCTGAAATGCCGTATGTGTCTGCGCTATTCAATGAATTTAAAACAACTTCCTTTATGCTATTAAAATTAATTTTTAGAGAAGCTTCATGACTAAGATAGAATCCTTTAACTTTACAAACAATTTTTTCTGTATTATCTTTTGTACAGTAAATTTTGTAGGCGTAGTTCTTGGGACCACCACTTACAAATTCTGTAATATAACTTCCTATACCATAACATTCTAATTCATCAATCATGTATCCTATAAATTCACCTATTTCTGGTTCATATTCTCCTTCTCGGCTAATATACAACACTGAATCGGTGTCATAATATAATACTCTACTATCCAGCTTCTCTAGATAACAGTAAAGTTGAAGACGAGCATGTGTTGTTGTATAAGCAGCGATACTTATGTTGACAGTAGATAAAGAAGTTACTGCTTCTTCTTTATATTTCCAGCTAATCACTATGTTTTCTTCATTTACTGGAAATATGTGACATACTTCTACAGAGGGGTTTGTTATTAACTCGTAAAGTTTAAAAGGTTGATTTATAATGGTGGTTTGTTGTTGATTTTCTCTTTGCCCAAATTTTCCCCAGAATGAGTTTGTCATATTTTACTGTTTCATATTCCCAAAATTCATAAATATTTAAAAGTTTATACCCTTTTTCAATTGCTTTTTTAATTTCATCAATTACTCAAGTTCCTACTATGCTCTTCCATCGTCTGTATGTTCACAATATTTTCCTTGATATTTTTGTTCACTACAAGTGTTACATAGTGAGAACATCAATTTATTATTTTGTTTGACAGGTAACACAGGGTGTATTAGATTTGTTGGTGGTAAGGATTTTACATTTAATAATACCGTCAATAGTCATTCAGTTTAATTTGGAGCAAGTATCTTCTCCAACATAAATCTTGGTTGGTTTATGGGAAATTTCCCTCGTTTGCAAACATATGGGTATAAGGAACATACATCTATGTATTTAATTTTTTCTCCTTGTTTACATTTATAATATGTGTAAGTATTTCCGAGGATTTAAAGGAACTAAATTAATTAATGAATGATTTTCTAAATATGTCATATTTTCATTTTGTCTCATTAGCTCCCGGAATTCACATCCCACATAAATAACTCAATCAATCCCACATCTCAATAACTTTATATCAACATGATTTTATAAACTTTGATCTCATTAATGCTTTTTCATATCTTCGATTCAAAGTATCGCCAGAGTTATCATGTAATGGTATATCCATGTAATGGTATATGGTTTGTTAAACATTTTGGATTTCCATGATAGCAACCGTAGAATTCAAATGTTTCGTTAGTCTCTACGCAAAATCCGTCGACCCTAACATTTCCAATTTGTTTTTCTTTTCCAGTAAATGCACATTTCAAATCAATTTTTCTCAAATCTTTTTCCCAAATAAGCCATTGCATGGCAATTTTTAACTGATTGTCTACCATCCTATACCCTTTTCTTGGTATAATACCTATAGTATTCGATTTGAGAAAGTTTCTTCTATATACAAGATTGCAGGCGGAAGCTATTGTTGTAGCTTCTAAAAAGGGTTCCACATTACATTCTTCTAAAAAAAAAATTCTGAAAACCAGATATGCTTTAGTTAGAATTTCAACATCATTTTTATAGTATTCTAAAATATCTTTCTCCATATCAAATTCTGAGTTTCTATTTTGTTCATACCACATTAAAAATTCATTACGCTCATCTGCTTTCATTGTATTAGAGTTATAGTATTTAATTGCTGGAAGTGTGCCAATGTAATTTTCATTTTCCAATTTATTAAATAGATGTGGAAAATAACCCTTTTTCAAATTGATCGATAAATTAAAAACTTTCGGTTTATGTTATTGTAAATAATAATAAAAATTTATTTTTATAAGTTTTGTAAAACTAGATTAAGTAAAATACTGAAATAATTATATAAATAAATAAATAATAAATCCTTTAGATAGCCCAAGGCCACCAACAAAAAAGAAAAAACTATAAATAGCAATGAGTTGAATAATTCATCAAGACGTGTTTTAAGGTCAGCTATAGCAGGAGTAATTGGTTTTGAATTCAAAGCTAATAAAGCTCGTCCATTATGTTTTATTTAAATGAAAAGTTTTTAAAGTTTGGTTTAAATATAAAATTAGAAAAGTTTAAACTTAATTTAATATTTATTTGAAAAATGACAAAAAAATTTTAAAGTTGGTTTTGAATTCAAAGCTAATAAAGCTCGTCTATTATGTTTTATTTAGGTGAAAAGTTTTTAAAGTTTGGTTTAAGTATAAAATTATAAAACTTAAAACTTAATTTAATATTTATTTGAAAAATTATAAAAAATTTTTAAAGTTGGTTTTTCAATTCAAAGTTAATAAAGCTCGTCCATTATGTTTGAAAATTAAGCTGCCAACTGCCATTTTAAAGTTGAAAAGCTTGGAAAACCGATGCAAATTTTTTGTTTGAATATTAACTTAATTAAAAAAGTTTAGGCAAAAATGAAACAAATAATTTGAATCCAGACTTATTTTTATTAATAAAAAATTTAAATAAAATAAAAAAATTTGCTTTAGATTCACATTGCAAAAAATGTATTTGAATAATTTTAAATTTTTACATATTAGAATGTAACAATGTATTATTGCATTATTGCAAAGCAAAAAAGAAAATCTTAATTCTATCTACTTAAGCAGCATTTCATCTGATAATGCACAATGCCCCCAAGCGTAAGTTTTAATTTTATCTGAATGAATATATCTTTTGTCAGCTAAGGAGCTTAATGCTATTTTGTTTTAATTTTGTGTGTATATATCATGCAAATTTGATCTAAAAACTCTCATATTCCAGTATAAAATTAAGTTGTTTAACAATGAGTTTCGATCATTTTCTATGGTAAAATTGTTTATTACATATTTTTTCACACCTTTAGCTTTTGTAATATTTCTATTTGTGTAAGTTTGAATAAAAGACATCTTAGAACGGAGTCCAATAAACTCGGATATAATTTCGCCATTCAATTCATCCTTAAAAAGTCATTGTTTTTTGTTTAACAAAGGGAAATCATATTGATTTGTCTTTTGATAATCAGAAGTATCAAAGTGAGATGATAAGTCTGGCTTTATACCAACGTAAAAGTCCTCGGTATGTATTGTGTATATTAAGCTATCAGTATCTGTATAATTTAAATTAATTTTATTTCCAAATTTCGGTTTTATGTATTTATAATGGAAATCATACATTAATATTTCTGACTGTTCTAAAACAGTAAACCCAATGTATATCGGTTTGTCATAAAAAACATGCGTATTTTTCAATTCAACGGCAATAAGATCAGATGTAAAAGAAGTCAAACTGTGGAAGTTTGGTTTGGCTATAAGCGCTCGTGCTCCTTGATGCCTACCTCTATTTTCCCAAGAGATAGCAATTTTAATATCTCTTCTTTTATCAATATTTTCCATTGTTTTTCCAAATGCAGAATTATTCATTAGTTTAAAAAAAAATTTTTCAAAATTGTTTTTTGCTTGAGTTCTATGTACTATATTTAAGTCAATATACTTTTTAAGCCAGTCGCTCTGCGAAAACTCGAGAACTCTGTGAACTTTGTTTAAGTTTAATCCCTGTTCAAGGCACTGTTTGAGATTTCTATATTGAATTATATAATTTTTATTTTTGCAGAAATCTACTATTGGTTTTGGTATTTTTTTCCATTAGGTTGAATTTTATTTGTAGCACAAAAACGTAGATCATTATGTAAATCGTGTATTTCAATTTCTAGGATATACCCTTGTTCTGAATACTTTGAAATTTTTGATACATCTACATCAATATTACCATATTTAAAATTTTTGTATGGTACAAATTGAGAAGTTGCCCAACCGTACAAATTGTTTGCAAGATAAGCTATATAAGTAAAAGGTAAATTCTCGTTGTATTTTTCACCCATGTATTTATTATTGGATACAGAATGACGCATAGAGCATTGGCTAATTCCTTCACGAATTCCTTTTTTTTAAACAATTATACATATTGATGACGGTAAGTAACTACAAAAGTAGGTAACCCTGTACTTTGGCATGGGAAAAAAATTGACCCATATCGCACTTGTTTTGGTTTGGTTAGTAGATCAAGAACTTGTTTTGATCGTTTTGGTTTAGGTTTCAAGTTAAGTTGTATGTGTGGATTGTTAACTTATAAGTTCCAAATGGTTGTATAGTAGGAAGTCAAGTGTTAAGCAATTAAAGTAGGGTCGGCCCTTAATAAACAAAATTGTATAACTGAAGTTTAAATACTAGGCGCACATATAAAAGTAGTAAGAAAATTTCTTATATGAAAATAAAAAACAGAAAAAAAATTTTTATTTTTAAATTTACAGCGCATCTTTAAAATTGAAAAGAAAAAGTGTAATCCTGTTTTTGTTTTTTTTTTTTGTTAGCATAAAGAAAAAAAAGTAAAGTAAAACATAAATTTTTTTTTTTTGCTTACATAAAAATGAATTTATAGAAGAAAAGAGAAAACGAAAGTCATTAATTAGCTGACTGCATGTCGTGTAAGATATTTTTTTTATTTTTAAGTAAGAATATTCAAAAAATATCAAAACAAACAGCAAATCAAAAATATGGCACTGATTAAACTAAAGATATACTCTTTACTCTTGATATGCATTTATGTTTTTTTTGTTTTTGTATGGAATAAAAAATAATTCAAAAATTTTTAGTTTTAAACTAAAAAAACAAAAAAACAAATTAAGACTTGTTTTGTTATTGTTAAATTAATATACGAGTATACAAATCACTAGTTTTTTTTTCTTTATTTTATTTAATTTCTTGATAAAAAAAAATAGAAAATTAACAATTATTTGTATTTTTTTATAGATCTTAGCCTAAACTGTTTGATCTTATAAGATAGTGACATTGAGTTACACATATTTAAATTCAAGAAGAAACAAGATGTATATATTATAAGTTCATATTCTGATACTATTACTATTATTGCAATTGCTTATCAAGTCAATAATGTTGCCCGAAAGTTACAATAATCACATTATAATACATCAGCTAACTAATCAATCTTATCATTTGTAAAGTTTATTCGTTTTACTGCACAAATCTACATATTTACATACATTTTCTATTGAAAATTTTAAATAACAAAATTTAAATAATAAAAATATATACATATATGTATATTTGAACTACCAACAAACGAGTGTGCAAAAATTGTAACGATGAATTTTTAAATTAAGAAATTTTCCGATTTTTCAATTGAGAAAAGTTGAGTTAAAAGTTAAATGATTCTATGATAGTATAGTTCCTGGTTTTAAAAAATTACAATATTCAAGTAATAACGAATTTATGTTAAGAATTTATTGTGAATTTATTAAGATTCTGAAAAATGTAATGATCATAAAAGAAATCGAAAGTATAGAACTGTATATACTTAGTATATATATGTAAATAATGTCTACTTTTACATGTAGAAATTTTTTTTTATTATTACATTCTTAAAAATTTTAAATTAATATATCTACAAACAAATATTTTTACAATACAAATACAAATATTTTTACAATACAGTACAAATTTGAATGAAGACGATTTTGATTTACTTATCAACACGTGCTTCTTTTTGTTATATCCACATAGTATAAAACTAACTTCTTCATTAAATTTTCGTTTTTCCGATTTTGGTTGATATTTTTTTATTTCGGGAATTATAAGTACATCATGATTTTTATTTCGACGACTATTTTCTGAAATGCCGTATGTGTCTGCGCTATTCAATGAATTTAAAACTGCTTCCTTTATGCTATTAAAATTAATTTTTAGAGAAGCTTCATGACTAAGATAGAATCCTTTAACTTTACAAACAATTTTTTCTGTATTATCTTTTGTACAGTAAATTTTGTAGGCGTAGTTCTTGGGACCACCACTTACAAATTCTGTAATATAACTTCCTATACCATAACATTCTAATTCATCAGTCATGTATCCTATAAATTCACCTATTTCTGGTTCATATTCTCCTTCTCGGCTAATATACAACACTGAATCGGTGTCATAATATAATACTCTACTATTCAGCTTTTCTAGATAACTGTAAAGCAGCGATACTTACGTTGACAGTAGATAAAGAAGTTACTGCTTCTTCTTTATATTTCCAGCTAATCACTATGTTATCTTCATTTACTGGAAATATGTGACATACTTCTACAGAGGGGTTTGTTATTAACTCGTAAAGTTTAAAAGGTTGATTTATAATGGTGGTTTGTTGTTGATTTTCTCTTTGCCCAAATTTTCCCCAGAATGAGTTTAAAATAATCTTAAACCAGAAAAAGATCTTAAACCAGGGTTATTAACTACTTAACTTAACTACTTTATAACTTCCTTTTCTTTTTGAGTTTGACATTTTATTGGCCACCCAGAAGCTTCCTGTTTAATCTTTATAAATTTGTTCATCAATACCATTGCAATTGTCATATTTTACTGTTTCATATTCCCAAAATTCATAAATATTTAAAAGTTTATACCCTTTTTCAATTGCTTTTTTAATTTCATCAATTACTCAAGTTCCTACTATGCTCTTCCATCGTCTGTATGTTCACAGTACTTTCCTTGATATTTTTGTTCACTACAAGTGTTACATAGTGAGAACATCAATTTATTATTTTGTTTGACAGGTAACACAGGGTGTATTAGATTTGTTGGTGGTAAAGATTTTACATTTAATAATACCGTCAATAGTCATTCAGTTTAATTTGGAGCAAGTATCTTCCCCAACATAAATCTTGGTTGGTTTATGGGAAATTTCCCTCGTTTGCAAACATATGGGTATAAGGAACATACATCTATGTATTTAATTTTTTCTCCTTGTTTACATTTATAATATGTGTAAGTATTTCCCGTTCTTCCGCCATAAAATGCATCACGAGGATTTAAAGGAACTAAATTAATTAATGAATGATTTTCTAAATATGTCATATTTTCATTTTGTCTCATTAGCTCCCGGAATTCACATCCCACATAAATAACTCAATCAATCCCACATCTCAATAACTTTATATCAACATGATTTTATAAACTTTGATCTCATTAATGCTTTTTCATATCTTAGATTCAAAGTATCGCCAGAGTTATCATGTAATGGTATATCCATCTGGTTTGTTAAACATTTTGGATTTCCATGATAATAGCAACCGTAGAATTCAAATATTTCGTTAGTCTCTACGCAAAATCCGTCGACTCTAACATTTCCAATTTGTTTTTCTTTTCCAGTAAATGCACATTTCAAATCAATTTTTCTCAAATCTTTTTCCCAAATAAGCCATTGCATGGCAATTTTTAACTGATTGTCTACCATCCTATACCCTTTTCTTGGTATAATACCTATAGTATTCGATTTGAGAAAGTTTCTTCTATATACAAGATTGCAGGCGGAAGCTATTGTTGTTGCTTCTAAAAAGGGTTCCACATTACATTCTTCTAAAAAAAATTTCTGAAAACCAGACATGCTTTAGTTAGAATTTCAACATCATTTTTACAGTATTCTAAAATATCTTTCTCCATATCAAATTCTGAGTTTCTATTTTGTTCATACCACATTAAAAATTCATTACGCTCATCTGCTTTCATTATATTAGAGTTATAGTATTTAGTTGTTGGAAGTGTGCCAAAGTAATTTTCATTTTCCAATTTATTAAATAGATGTGGAAAATAACCCTTTTTCAAATTGATCGATAAATTAAAAACTTTCGGTTTATGTTATTGTAAATAATAATAAAAATTTATTTTTATAAGTTTTGTAAAACTAGATTAAGTAAAATACTGAAATAATTATATAAATAAATAAATAATAAATCCTTTAGATAGCCCAAGGCCACAAAAAAAAAAGAAAAAACTATAAACAGCAATGAGTTGAATAATTCATCAAGACGTGTTTTAAGGTCAGCTATAGCAGGAGTAATTGGTTTTGAATTCAAAGCTAATAAAGCTCGTCCATTATGTTTTATTTAAGTGAAAAGTTTTTAAAGTTTGGTTTAAATATAAAATTAGAAAAGTTTAAACTTAATTTAATATTTATTTGAAAAATGACAAAAAAATTTTAAAGTTGGTTTTGAATTCAAAGCTAATAAAGCTCGTCTATTATGTTTCATTTAGGTGAAAAGTTTTTAAAGATTGGTTTAAGTATAAAATTATAAAACTTAAAACTTAATTTAATATTTATTTAAAAAATTATAAAAAATTTTTAAAGTTGGTTTTTCAATTCAAAGTTAATAAAGCTCGTCCATTATGTTTGAAAATTAAGCTGCCAACTGCCATTTTAAAGTTGAAAAGCTTGGAAAACCGATGCAAATTTTTTGTTTGAATATTAACTTAATTAAAAAAGTTTAGGCAAAAATGAAACAAATAATTTGAATCCAGACTTATTTTTATTAATAAAAAATTTAAATAAAATAAAAAAATTTGCTTTAGATTCACATTGCAAAAAATGTATTTGAATAATTTTAAATTTTTACATATTAGAATGTAACAATGTATTATTGCATTATTGCAAAGCAAAAAAGAAAATCTTAATTCTATCTACTTAAGCAGCATTTCATCTGATAATGCACAATGCCCCCAAGCGTAAGTTTTAATTTTATCTGAATGAATACATCTTTTGTCAGCTAAGGAGCTTAATGCTATTTTGTTTTAATTTTGTGTGTATATATCATGCAAATTTGATCTAAAAACTCTCATATTCCAGTATAAAATTAAGTTGTTTAACAATGAGTTTCGATAATTTTCTATGGTTAAATTGTTTATTACATATTTTTTCACACCTTTAGCTTTTTTAATATTTCTATTTGTGTAAATTTGAATAAAAGACATCTTAGAACGGAGTCCAATAAACTCGGATATAATTTCGCCATTCAATTCATCCTTAAAAAGTCATTGTTTTTTGTTTAACAAAGGGAAATCATATTGATTTGTCTTTTGATAATCAGAAGTATCAAAGTAAGATGATTAGTCTGGCTTTATATCAACGTAAAAGTCCTCGGTATGTATTGTGTATATTAAGCTATCAGTATCTGTATAATTTAAATTAATTTTATTTCCAAATTTCGGTTTTATGTATTTATAATGGAAATCATACATTAATATTTCTGACTGTTCTAAAACAGTAAACCCAATGTATATCGGTTTGTCATAAAAAACATGCGTATTTTTCAATTCAACGGCAATAAGATCAGATGTAAAAGAAGTCAAACTGTGGAAGTTTGGTTTGGCTATAAGCGCTCGTGCTCCTTGATGCCTACCTCTATTTTCCCAAGAGATAGCAATTTTAATATCTCTTCTTTTATCAATATTTTCCATTGTTTTTCCAAATGCAGAATTATTCATTAGTTTAAAAAAAAATTTTTCAAAATTGTTTTTTGCTTGAGTTCTATGTACTATATTT
The DNA here is from genome assembly GCA_947095535.1 of Poecilobothrus nobilitatus. NCBI lineage: Eukaryota > Metazoa > Arthropoda > Insecta > Diptera > Dolichopodidae > Poecilobothrus > Poecilobothrus nobilitatus. The sequence goes on from OX352772.1 coordinate 238,450,894, forward strand.
AAGTCAATATACTTTTTAAGCCAGTCGCTCTGCGAAAACTCGAGAACTCTGTGAACTTTGTTCAAGTTTAATCCCTGTTCAAGGCACTGTTTGAGATTTCTGTATTGAATTATATAATTTTTATTTTTGCAGAAATCTACTATTGGTTTTGGTATTTTTTTCCATTAGGATGAATTTTATTTGTAGCACAAAAACGTAGATCATTATGTAAATCGTGTAATTCAATTTCTAAGATATACTCTTTTTCTGAATACTTTGAAATTTTTGATACATCTACATCAATATTACCACATTTAAAATTTTTGTATGGTACAAATTGAGAAGTTGCCCAACCGTACAAATTGTTTGCAAGATAAGCTATATAAGTAAAAGGTAAATTCTCGTTGTATTTTTCACCCATGTATTTATTATTGGATACAGAATGACGCATGGAGCATTGGCTAATTCCTTCACGAATTCCTTTTTTTAAAAAAATTATACATATTGATGACGGTAAGTAACTACAAAAGTAGGTAACCCTGTACTTTGGCATGGGAAAAAAATTGACCCATATCGCACTTGTTTTGGTTTGGTTAGTAGATCAAGAACTTATTTTGATCGTTTTGGTTTAGGTTTCAAGTTAAGTTGTATGTGTGGATTGTTAACTTATAAGTTCCAAATGGTTGTATAGTAGGAAGTCAAGTGTTAAGCAATTAAAGTAGGGTCGGCCCTTAATAAACAAAATTGTATAACTGAAGTTTAAATACTAGGCGCACATATAAAAGTAGTAAGAAAATTTCTTATATGAAAATAAAAAACAGAAAAAAAAATTTTATTTTTAAATTTACAGCGCATCTTTAAAATTGAAAAGAAAAAGTGTAATCCTGTTTTTGTTTTTTTTTTTTGTTAGCACAAAGAAAAAAAAGCAAAGTAAAACATAAATTTTTTTTTTTTGCTTACATAAAAATGAATTTATAGAAGAAAAGAGAAAACGAAAGTCATTAATTAGCTGACTGCATGTCGTGTAAGATATTTTTTTTATTTTTAAGTAAGAATGTTCAAAAAATATCAAAACAAACAGCAAATCAAAAATATGGCACTGATTAAACTAAAGATATACTCTTTACTCTTGATATGCATTTATGTTTTTTTTGTTTTTGTATGGAATAAAAAATAATTCAAAAATTTTTAGTTTTAAACTAAAAAAACAAAAAAACAAATTAAGACTTGTTTTGTTATTGTTAAATTAATATACGAGTATACACATCACTAGTTTTTTTTTCTTTATTTTATTTAATTTCTTGATAAAAAAAAATTGAAAATTAACAATTATTTGTATTTTTTTATAGATCTTAGCCTAAACTGTCTGATCTTATAAGATAGTGACATTGAGTTACACATATTTAAATTCAAGAAGAAACAAGATGTATATATTATAAGTTCATATTCTGATACTATTACTATTATTGCAATTGCTTATCAAGTCAATAATGTTGCCCGAAAGTTACAATAATCACATTATAATACATCAGCTAACTAATCAATCTTATCATTTGTAAAGTTTATTCGTTTTACTGCACAAATCTACATATTTACATACATTTTCTATTGAAAATTTTAAATAACAAAATTTAAATAATAAAAATATATACATATATGTATGTTTGAACTACCAACAAACGAGTGTGCAAAAATTGTAACGATGAATTTTTAAATTAAGAAATTTTCCGATTTTTCAATTGAGAAAAGTTGAGTTAAAAGTTAAATGATTCTATGATAGTATAGTTCCTGGTTTTAAAAAATTACAATATTCAAGTAATAACGAATTTATGTTAAGAATTTATTGTGAATTTATTAAGATTCTGAAAAATGTAATGATCATAAAAGAAATCGAAAGTATAGAACTGTATATACTTAGTATATATATGTAAATAATGTCTACTTTTACATGTAGAAATTTTTTTTTATTATTACATTCTTAAAAATTTTAAATTAATATATCTACAAACAAATATTTTTACAATACAAATACAAATATTTTTACAATACAGTACAAATTTGAATGAAGACGATTTTGATTTACTTATCAACACGTGCTTTTGTTTTTGTTATATCCACATGGTATAGAACTAACATCTTCATTAAATTTTCGTTTTTCCGATTTTGGTTGATATTTTTTTATTTCGGGAATTGTAAGTACATCATGATTTTTATTTCGACGAATATTTTCTGAAATGCCGTATGTGTCTGCGCTATTCAATGAATTTAAAACTACTTCCTTTATGCTATTAAAATTAATTTTTAGAGAAGCTTCATGACTAAGATAGAATCCTTTAACTTTACAAACAATTTTTTCTGTATTATCTTTTGTACAGTAAATTTTGTAGGCGTAGTTCTTGGGACCACCACTTACAAATTCTGTAATATAACTTCCTATACCATAACATTCTAATTCATCAGTCATGTATCCTATAAATTCACCTATTTCTGGTTCATATTCTCCTTCTCGGCTAATATACAACACTGAATCGGTGTCATAATATAATACTCTACTATTCAGCTTTTCTAGATAACTGTAAAGCAGCGATACTTACGTTGACAGTAGATAAAGAAGTTACTGCTTCTTCTTTATATTTCCAGCTAATCACTATGTTATCTTCATTTACTGGAAATATGTGACATACGTCTACAGAGGGGTTTGTTATTAACTCGTAAAGTTTAAAAGGTTGATTTATAATGGTGGTTTGTTGTTGATTTTCTCTTTGCCCAAATTTTCCCCAGAATGAGTTTAAAATAATCTTAAACCAGAAAAAGATCTTAAACCAGGGTTATTAACTACTTAACTTAACTACTTTATAACTTCTTTTTCTTTTTGAGTTTGACATTTTATTGGCCACCCAGAAGCTTCTTGTTTAATCTTTATAAATTTGTTCATCAATACCATTGCAATTGTCATATTTTACTGTTTCATATTCCCAAAATTCATAAATATTTAAAAGTTTATACCCTTTTTCAATTGCTTTTTTAATTTCATCAATTACTCAAGTTCCTACTATGCTCTTCCATCGTCTGTATGTTCACAGTATTTTCCTTGATATTTTTGTTCACTACAAGTGTTACATAGTGAGAACATCAATTTATTATTTTGTTTGACAGGTAACACAGGATGTATTAGATTTGTTGGTGGTAAAGATTTTACATTTAATAATACCGTCAATAGTCATTCAGTTTAATTTGGAGCAAGTATCTTCCCCAACATAAATCTTGGTTGGTTTATGGGAAATTTCCCTCGTTTGCAAACATATGGGTATAAGGAACATACATCTATGTATTTAATTTTTTCTCCTTGTTTACATTTATAATATGTGTAAGTATTTCCCGTTCTTCCGCCATAAAATGCATCACGAGGATTTAAAGGAACTAAATTAATTAATGAATGATTTTCTAAATATGTCATATTTTCATTTTGTCTCATTAGCTCCCGGAATTCACATCCCACATAAATAACTCAATCAATCCCACATCTCAATAACTTTATATCAACATGATTTTATAAACTTTGATCTCATTAATGCTTTTTCATATCTTAGATTCAAAGTATCGCCAGAGTTATCATGTAATGGTATATCCATCTGGTTTGTTAAACATTTTGGATTTCCATGATAATAGCAACCATAGAATTCAAATATTTCGTTAGTCTCTACGCAAAATCCGTCGACCCTAACATTTCCAATTTGTTTTTCTTTTCCAGTAAATGCACATTTCAAATCAATTTTTCTCAAATCTTTTTCCCAAATAAGCCATTCCATGGCAATTTTTAACTGATTGTCTACCATCCTATACCCTTTTCTTGGTATAATACCTATAGTATTCGATTTGAGAAAGTTTCTTCTATATACAAGATTGCAGGCGGAAGCTATCGTTGTTGCTTCTAAAAAGGGTTCCACATTACATTCTTCTAAAAAAAAATTTCTGAAAACCAGACATGCTTTAGTTAGAATTTCAACATCATTTTTACAGTATTCTAAATTATCTTTCTCCATATCAAATTCTGAGTTTCTCATACCACATTAAAAATTCATTACGCTCATCTGCTTTCATTGTATTAGAGTTATAGTATTTAATTGCTGGAAGTGTGCCAATGTAATTTTCATTTTCCAATTTATTAAATAGATGTGGAAATGTGGATCGATAAATTAAAAACTTTCAGTAATTTTGCCAAGCCCATAGGAAAGTAGTTCATAGAATCAATAAATTTAATATTATCAATTATCATAACAATAATTTTTGTACCTCGCATAATTAACTTTGGCTCAAGTACAGTTTTATTGAGTATATAATTCAGAATAAACAGAGGGTCAAACGGCTGTCCATTATGAGCAATTATGACAATCTTTTTAAATTCCTTTCTTAATTTTAAAATATCCCCATGAAATCCTCTATCACATTTTTCATTTTAAAAATTCTTTCTCTTAATTTACATTTTTCGCAGAAGTATAGAGAATCAATGTTTATACATTTAAAGCATCTCAGTTGAGCCACACATAAACTTGGAACATGTTCTTTTATTTTTGTAGAGTTCATTTCTTCTTGTCTTGTTTCTAAATCATAAAATACGTAAATGCAGTTTTCAAAATTTACTTTTGTTTTGTGTTGCTGAATGAAGCATTTATAGTCTGCAGGAACATGATTATCGCAAATTTTACAAAAATATTCACCACATATATGAGTCCTACAACTTTTATGAACTTTAAAGCAAGATTTGTATTTCATAATTTCTTCACAGATGCTCCTGTTTTTTGAACTGGAAGCCTTATGATTTTCAAAACATTATTGACCACGAAATGAGCGATTGCACTGCATACATAAAATATTTTTAACATTAATTGAACAAGCTGGTGAGTTTTGACAGCAAGGCAACTTTTCGAACACCTATGTTCATTTTTTTTAGAATACGGAATATGACATTCTTCACAATAAAATGCTGTGCAAAAAGCATCTGTGAGCGAAGTTATTACATTGTAATGATTATTATGGTATAGCAAGTTAATTTTTTTTTCCATTATTAAATGCTTCAAATATTAGTTCTACATCCCTTGTATTTATATACAACAATTTTGTGTTTATGTAAAAATTTTTGAAATTAATTCAATTCACGAATTCCGCAACCTTCAGATGGAATTGTTATTTTTGATGTTTTTAATAATTTTAAAGCTATCCTTCCTTTTTAAGCATTCCTCTTTATAATTTGAATATTTATTATTTCTACTTTTACCAGAGGGTAATCTAACACGGGTAATTGTTAAACAAAAAGTGTCTGTACTTAAGCCTATAGACATAAAATAAAAATTGTTTATAATAAATGAAACAAAAAATGCATTATAAATTACCCACCTTCAGAATTACTTTGAAAAACATTAGAAATTATATCCCAAACGTTGCTAAATTTAAGTTCATACGCGGATCTAAAACTGAGGTACGCAGGACCTTGATGTTCAAAGCTCTCTCCACAAAATGTTAGCCCAATCTTATCAGTGAAATTCATATCTTTCAGAGCAATCCTGATTATTTGATTTATAGCATCCTTAATCCAGCTTGTTCTCTATTCCAGAACCAATTGTTCTCTATTTTCAGGCACGGATTTAATTACAAATTTTATTTTATGACCGTTCATATTAAACCGTTTAACAAATGTCGAATTCTCGCTTGCTATTATGTAAGGCGTTATAGTTCCGGTAATAAACCTTTGTAAAATTATTTTTTTCGATATTTTCTTTATACGAATTTCAGATGTTAAATGCTTGAATAACAGAATAATATTAAATTTTCAATACAGATTCATTCTCTTAAATTAAAATGACATTTTAATAAATTTTAGTTGTTTTAACTAGAATTCCATCTTAATCCTATCTTAATATGTAAATAGAAAATTCTATGTAACATTGTAATTTTCAAACTACAATTTAATTTAAAATTTATCTGAAAGATATAAATTGCAATCAAATGACACTATAATAAATTATATTTCATTAATAATTAGATTCTCATCTTATACGTATTTTAAATAGAAAACAAGGACATTGTAATCAAATGGCAATTTAATAAATTACCCTTTTTCTGCATAAAAAATATTAGCAGCATTGTAAACAACTGACATTTTTGATAGATTTTGCTTTTTCCACTTAGAAAATATTTGCAAGAATGTAACTAGTTCTAAAGTTTTTACTTTGTTTTAATATTACTCGAAATTTGTATATAAATACATGGAAATTTTATAAAAATATTAGTTTAATTTGAAGCAAGCAGGATGGCACAGGAATTTGATAAAGTTTACGAGTTGGATGATGTAACAATACAGGCGCAAATTCCTACAAAAAAGAAAAAGATGGCGAAAATGTCCCTTTATCATGACCAGCAGCAGCAACAACAACAACAACAGCAACATCATAATCAACAAGAGCAACAACAACAATAACACTCATTTTGTCAGCCACCAGAGCAAATTGAACACTTGCTGGCGCATCATTTTCCATATCATGAAACAACACCAAATTCCATCAAAAAAAGAAAACTGGTGGAATTATTTAATTCAAAAAAACCTTTAAAAAAATGTTTAAAGGTTAAAGATATGGAGTAGGGCTCTATAAAATACATAAAATAAAAAAAATTAACACCGTTTACGGTGAAAAATGGGTTTTCGAGACCCTAAATACTATTATATTTATACCGCAACAAAGATTTCGGAAAAAAGGAAATTGAAAAAAATACTTATTTCCTCGTAAACGAGGAAAATGAGTTAATTTTAAAAGGAGAACGTGGTGATTTTTAATTCGCCACAAAACAATAATTATAGTTTAAGTTTTTATGTTATAGAATTTGTTTTATATTAAGATTTATTATATATTAAGAACTATGTTTTTATATTAAGAATTTTATATAAAGGATTTGTTCAATAAAAAATTTTATTTCAAATAAATTTTGTGCTGTTCTAAATTTATTTTCATTTTTCAGATATTTGGATTTTATTTTATTTTTCAGATGTTAGGATTTTATTTTAATTTTCAGATGTCAGGATTTTATTTTATTTTTCAGATGTTAGGAATTTATTTTATTTTTCAGATGTTAGGATTTTATTTTATTTTTCAGATGTTAGGATTTTATTTTATTTTTCAAATGTTAGAATTTTATTTTATTTTCAGATGTTAAGATTTTATTTTATTTTTCAGATGTTAGCAAGTTTTTCAGATCCTTATTAACGTTTTATTTTACAGATATTAAACAATATTTGTTGAATTTATCCATGTGTTATGTTTTTCGTCAAACCCAAGCCATTTAACAAAAACTTTATTGCCTTTTTTCTTTAAAATTTTCTCGACAAGATATACGTTTGGGTGTTTAACAGATGTGAGTTCCTCCTCATAAAATCCACCAAATATTGAATCATTTTTATAATCAACCAGCAAATGTGATATGTGATCGGATAGGTAGTGTTTACTTTGATAATTTTAAAAATTTCAGTAGACCAATTCGGTTGATAACCTTTCAAAAGTGTTTTTGTATTTACTTATTCTATAATAGTCTCAAACTTTATTTTTTAAAATAAATTTTTCGTTTTTCTTAGAAATTTTTTCAGGAGGTAATTTAGTTGTTCTATGTTTAGTGGAATTATAGGTGTTTAATAAAGATTGCAGTATATTAATCCATTTATAGTTTCCTTGTAAACGAAATATTTTCCACTATTTTTCAAAATTCGATTAAAGCGTTCTACAATAGATGCTTTAATTTCAGAGTAAGTATGATAGTGATAGTGAATACCCTTCTTTACAACAAAATTTTGAAATATCGAATTGAAAAATTCTTTACCTTGATCTAAATGAATGTTTTTAGGTAGGTTTTTAGCTGGTTTTATAATTTTCTTTAAAGCATTTAAAGCATTACTACCGGTTTTAGTTTTAATTGGTTCAGCATAAGCATATTTAGAAAATATATCTATAACGGTTAACACATATTTAAAACCTTTGTTGAATTTTCCATAAGGAGTCATTTCCACTAGATCAATTTGCTAGGTATCATTTACACCTTTCTGCTTGACTTTCCTTCTAAGATACCTTTTTCTAGCTGGTCTATGTATTTCTTTTACTATTTGAGATCTTGACATGATTTTTACACCATCTAACTAGTTTTAAAAATCAATTTTACATTTCTTTATTTATATACTCTGAAAACTTTAAATTTTGACTGTGTTCTACAATATATATCGCGGTTCAATTTTACTGGCAAATCATTTTCAATTCAATTTTTGTAAGATATTTTACAAAAATGGCAGCTGATTGATTCAACAACATTTCCATTTACTGAATCATTTTTATTGAATCATTTTTATAATCAACCAGCTGATATGTGATCGGATAGGTAGTGTTTACTTTGATAATTTTAAAAACTTCAGTAGACCAATTCGGTTGATAACCTTTTTTAAAAGTTTTTTTGTATTTACTTATTCTAACATAGTCTGCAACTTTATAGTTTAACATAGTCTCCAACTTTAGCTTTTAGAGAAATTTTAGGTTGCATGTAAACTTTTTTTAAAATAAATTGTTTTCTATGTTTAGTGGAATTATAGGTTTTTAATAAAGATTGCAATATATTAATCCATTTGTAGTTTCCTTGTAAACGAAATATTTTCCACATTAAAATATTCAAAGTTCAATTAAAGCGTTCTACAACAGATGCTTTCATTTCAGAGTAAGTATGATAGTGATTAATACCCTTCTTTACAAGAAAATTTTGAAATATCGAATTGAAAAATTCTTTACCTTGATCTGAATGAATGTTTTTAGGTAGGTTTTTAGCTCGTTTTATAATTTTCTTTAAAGTGTAATATGCCACTCCAATATACTAAAATCATAACAATAAACATTATATTAATTTTGTATTTCTTTTTACTTTCAATTCCTTTTCTTTTTAACTATAAATAAATTAGGTTAAAGCATGAATAATGTAACATATGGTTTACATATGTTTAAAATTAAATATCATATTGCAATAATGAACCAAAATATACTAACTATAAATAATGAAGGTTACTTCAAAATATATAAACAAAGAAAGTAGAATTAAGTTATCATATTGCAATATTGAACTAAAATATTTTGTAAATGCATACTGGTTTGCATTGCCAGCATGATACTTGACATATTTATCTATTTTTATAATAATCATTTTTTTTAGTCTATTTTGTAATAAATATTGTTTTAGAATGTAAGAAAATAAATTGTATAAAAGACTTTCTTTTACAAAAAAAGAAGACATTACTATTTCAAATTTTACATTTTAAGGGTGTAAAACAAATAAAGTTAAATAAAACAACTTCTGTGTTTAAATTAACCCTTTTTCTATATTACAAAATATTACATTGGTGTCAGGTGTGGGGTCTGGAATGTGTTGTTCTAATCTAGACGTTAATAAGTTTCAAAAAAAAAAAACTTTTTTATCAAAAAAAAATGCAATAGTTATACGGTACATCTATGAATGTGCTGCAAAAAAAAAATAAAAAAAAAAAAATTTAATTTAAAATTTTTATATAATACATTTTTTTTTTAATAATAAATTAATAGCTTACAATAACTTTAATAAAAAAAAAATGGGTGAATAAAACTATTTAAATATTTTTTTAAAAAAAAAAGTGAAAATAATAATATGAGCCATTAAACATCATAATTTTGTGCAAAAAAAAAAAACAAAAAAATTTTTTTTTTAAATTTTTGAAACGGGGGCCAAGAGCGCCGTTTTCAATCCACTCAATGGGTTCAGCGCAGAGTATCGTCCAAACTCTGAATAACAGCTCCGAAGAGGTTTTAAAGGAATTTTGTAGAGCAGTCAGCGTAGTCATCATCTATGACGTTTTAAAGCACTGCGTCATCAAGAAAGCCAGAGCATCTTAAGATTCACCGGTTTAAAAAAAAAAGTAAGTCAATTTTTTTAATATAAAGAAAAGAAAAAAAAAGAGGAAAAGTTTTTGAAAGTGAATAAAAACATTTTTTTAAAAAAAAAAAAAAAAAGAAGGTTTAAATATTTAAAGAAAAAATAGTAATAAATAATAGTACAAATAAATTTTTACTATTTTCAAAAAAAATATAAAAGGGAAAATTATATTTTATAAAAATAAAATAATAAATATAAAATTTCTTTGCTATTTTGTTTTTCATGTAAAATGTATTTTGTTTGCAGAAGAAAAGAAAAAAAAAAGGATTAAATTAGTTTTTTTTCTCAATCCTACTATGTTGTCAAAATAAAATATTACTAAATTAAATAAATAATATATTTAAATAAAATATAAATATAAATAAAAGTCAAAATAAAATATTTACATAAAATAAAATATTTACATTCAAATTTTGCTAAATTATAAAAAAAAAAAGAAAAGAAAAATTTTTTTTGTAGGAATCTCAGTTTAAGAACTAGACAAATTCCTAAATCAACTGACGAAAAACTAGTTCCTATGCCTATTTCTCGTTCTCCAACGAAGCCTTCGACTTCTACAGCTAAAGTTAATACAGACCCAGTAATAAATACTGGACAAGACATAATTAAACAAAACGATCAAGACCACTTAGACAAAATGTCTTAATTCGACATCGATCGGGCAAAAAATATGATTCCCGTATTTAGTGGAGATTCTGCAGAGTTTCACAGATTCCTGCAACTCGCAGAAATACAGTACGAAAGAGCTAAAAGGGACGAAAACCTAACAGACTTTTCCTCTAAAATTTCTGGGCGTGCATATAACGCCACAATAAGGTACCAAAAACTCGATGATTGGGAAAAACTTAAAGCTTCCCTTATAGAGAAATTTTCAAAAACCAGATCCACCCAAATAATTCAACTTGATATATTTTCCTTGAGTCAAGGACCAAGGGAATCAGTAACTCACTATTCAGAGAGAACTGAAAGGCTTTTTGAGGAATTAAATATAGCCAGTGTGAAAAATTCAATGACAACCGATGGCGTGCAAGCTATATATGAATTAAACGAGTCAATAGTAATGAACATTTTTATAAATGGATTATTGGATTCCCTAAGAATAATTGTTCGCACCGCCAGGTTGCCCTCATTAAACGAATCTATAAATTTGGCGATCAATGAGGAAAAATTAAATGTTTCCACCAATTATAAGGGTAGCAATCAAAATAGGAATTATTATAATGGTAATAATAACAGTAACAGAACTCCTTACTGTAATGTGTGCAAAACAAATACCCATCATACCAGAGATTGTCGAAAGAGCAGTCAAAATTTTAATCCTAATTTTAATAAAGTAACTAACCTAAATAGTTCCGCAAAATTTAATAATGTTCCGCGGTATACAAACCCAAGTGCTAGCCCGCGAGTCAATATACTAACGCAAGAAAAGATTTGTCGTTACTGTAAAAATCCTGGACATACTATATATGAATGCAAAAAATTAGCATTCAATAGAAATAAAAAGAATAGTAATAACCTTTCTCAACCTTATACAAATGAGAAAAACTACCAGCAGCCTGGTCCATCGGGTCTCAGGACACAGGCAAGCCAATTAAAATAGAGCGCCCGACTAAACGACTTCTAAATCAAATACTAAATCGAATAAAATGCCAAATCCTAAATCGACTTCTAAATCAAATACTAAATCAAATAAAATGCCAAATTCTAAATCGACTTCTAAATCAAATCAAAATCAAAATCAAAATTCTAAATCAAGCGAAATTCAAAATTAAATCAAAATTTAACAAAAACAATAATGATAAATCAATCAAAAATCGTACGTTTTCCAGTATCTTGTCTTTAGAAATACAGGGTGCGGAAAATCAATTTACAAATTTATTAATAGATTCGGGTGCAAATATAAGTATTATTAAAGTAAATGCTTTGCATGACAATACATATGTATATAGATTGCATGTCCATTGAATTGAAAGGTATCTCATCCGAACCTATTAATACAATTGGAACTACTACATTATTTATCAAAGCTCCTGGTCATGAACTGAAACGATATGCTATACTTTTTCATGTAGTTTCCGTTAATTTTCCAATTGCGCAAGATGGTATAATTGGCGAAGATTTTTTGAATAAATAAAGCAATTATCGACTATGGTAATGATCAAGTGATTTTTAATTTTAATGATTTAAAAGTTCCAATAAAATTTCAAACAGAAAATAAAGTTGCTGTAATACCACCACGTACAGAAAAATTGATTAAATACGGTCCCGTAATAATTCAGGAGGAATCAATTACAATGTTAAATCCTAAAAATTTAAATGAAAATGGGATATTTATAACAAATACAATTGTAAAACCAGAAAATGGTTACGTATATCTTAGTATAATAAACGTGAATGAAAAACCATATGAAATATGTAATGAAGAATTAAAAATAAATTTTACTCCTATCAAAAATTTTAATATCTATACGTTAGCACAAGCTGAAACTACAAATTTAATAGAAAATCGTTTAGAAAACTTAAATAAACAATTAGATCTTTCTCATCTTAATTCAGACGAAAAAATATCCATTATAAATATATGTAGGGAATATAATCAATTATTTTACTTGGAAGGTGATCAATTGACCTGTACAGCAATAATTAAGCCTGAAATAAACATACAATCTGATAAACCAGCTGTTAACGTTAACCCATATAGATTGCCTGAAATTCACAAATTTGAGATAAAAAGACAAGTTGATGAAATGTTGACTCAAGGAATAGTTCAACAACAGCTCAACAATAGTTCAACAACAGTAAAAGCTCTTGGAACAGTTCATTATTAGTCGTTCCTAAAAAACCAGATGCTAACGGTAATAAAAAGTGGCGCGTCGTGGTTGATTATCGGAAGCTAAATGAAATCACCATAAGTGATTCATATCCCCTGCCAAATATTGAAGATATTCTTGGACAATTGGGTGAATCTAAATATTTTTCTACTTGAGATTTAGCAAATGGATTCCATCAAATCGGGGTCGCAGAAAAGGATTGTGAAAAAACCGGTTTCAGTACACCGTATGGTCATTTCGAATTTACACGAATGCCTTTTGGATTGCGAAATGCACCTCCTACTTTTCAGAGGCTTATGAATATAGTTCTCACTGACCTTCAAGGCATCCGTTGTTTCGTATACCTAGATGATATAGTTATCTATGGTAAAAATCTTGTTGACCATAATAAGAAATTAATTGAAGTATTTGAAGCATTAAAGAAATATAATTTAAAACTGCAACCTAATAAATGCAAATTTTTACATAAAGAAGTGCTATATCTTGGTCATGTTATAACCGAAAAAGGTATTAAACCCGATAAAAATAAAATAACTACAATTTTAAATATAGAACCTCAACAAAATCAAAAAGCTATTAAATCTTTCCTAGGATTAATAGGATATTATCGTAAATTCATACCAAAATTCTCAGCTATAGCACAACCATTGAATAAATTGTTGAAAAAGGATGCTAAATTTGTTTGGGATAAGTTTTGCGATGAATCTTTTAAAAGCTTAAAAAAAGCAAAAACCGAATACCCAGTATTACAATATCCTAACTTCACGAAAGAATTTTATCTTACAACTGATGCGAGCGACACAGCTTTAGGTGCCATTTTATCGCAGCAAACATTAGAACAAGGCAAAGTAATGGAGCTACCAATCGCATACGTTAGTAGAACATTAAACAAAGCCGAACGTAATTACTCCACTATTGAAAAGGAAGCTTTAGCAGTAGTTTGGGCAACGTTTTATTTTCCACCATACCTTTCTGATAAAAAATTTACGGTTGTTACCGACCACAAACCCCTTGTTTGGATCTTCAACATAAATAATCCAACTTCTAGAATTATGGGCTGGCGTATTAAATTAGAAGAATACGATTATCGTGTTATCCACAAATCGGGTAATTTGAATACGAATGCAGACGCCTTATCTAGATTAAAAATATCCAATATTAATGTAATTACTAGAGCACAATCTAATAGAACAAATCACAGTCAAAACAACGCATCGCAAGATAAAAATCTTAATAATTCAGAAAATAAAAACTCAGATCAAGATAATATTTATGAAAATATTGCAAATCAAAATGAATCTGATTATGCTAATATAATAGAAAACCAAATTACTATTCTCTTCGAACCTAAAGAAATTAAAACAATTCTAGAAGAGTATCATAATAGTTCTGTTGGTGGGCACCAAGGTGTAAATCGTACACTACAAAAACTTAAACAAAAGTTTACTTTAAAAATATGAAACAAACTGTAATCAAATATATATCTTCTTGCGAAATATGTCAGAAAAATAAATTAAGCTTAAAAACTAAAATACCAATGAAAATAACAGATACTCCTAACAAACCTTTTGAAAAAATTGCTTTGGATATAGTAGGACCATTATCTACTTCTGAATCAGGTAATATATATATACTAACATTTCAAGATTTACTCACTAAATTTCTGTTAGCTATCCCTATTCCTAATCGGGAAGCTGTCACGGTAGCAGACGCTTTTGTACGGAAGATCATTTGCATTTTTGGTACTCCAAAAATAGTTCTAACTGATCAAGGTACTAATTTTATGAGCGAAGTATTTAAAAGGACTTGTTCATTATTAAAAATTAAAAAGATAAACACAACTAGTTATCATCCGGAATCCAATGGTTCCCTAGAAAGAGCACATCGTTCTTTGGGAAATTATTTGCGTTGTTATGCAAATAAAGATCCTGATAATTGGGATACGTGGTTAGACTTTGCAATTTTTGCACATAATACAACTCCTAGTACTTCAACAAAATTTACACCGTATGAAATATTATTTGGTATAAAACCTGAATTACCATCAGCCATATCCAAAACTATTGAACCATTATATAATATCAACGATTATGTTCTAGACTTAAAATCACGTCTTCAAAACAGTTATACTGAAGCCAGAAATAATTTAATTAAATCAAAAGAAAGAAATAAAAGGATCTATGATAAGAATGCTCGATTATCAGACATTATTGTAGGAGACAAAGGTTGGTTACTTGATACAGTAAGAAAAAATAAAAAATTAACTGCATGTTACCTAGGGCCTTACGAAGTCATAGAAATAAATTCTCCAGAAAAGATTACTATTAAAATTGGTAGGAAAACAAAACTAGTTCATAACAATCTTTTAAAAATATTTGTTGAGTAAATATAAATTGCATATCAAAAAAATTTTTTTTTGAACTTAATTTGATTTTCTTTTTTTTTCTTTTTCCAATAAACAAACAGTTTAATTTTTGGTAATATATAAAAAAAAAAAAGAGGAAATATTATTAATTATAATTACATATTGAGGTTAATATATAAATTCCTCAATATGTAAACCTCAATATAAAACAAAAAAAAAATAAAAAAAAATTTTATATAACAACAACATTTTTGTTAAAATAATGTAATGTAATTTGAGTAAACATAAACTAAATATCATAATAATAAGAAAAAAATAAACAACCTTATATTATAAGAGAATATTTTTATTTTTATATATATTAGATAATAACTACAAAAAAAATTTAAAAGAAAGAATATAACAAAAAAAAAAACAATTATATGTCACTTGTAAAAAAAAAAAAACTAAAAATTATCACAATTTCTGACAATTTTTTTTTCGATGGGGGAAGCTGGAATATGCCACTCCAATATACTAAAATCATAACAATAAACATTATATTAATTTTGTATTTCTTTTTACTTTCAATTCCTTTTCTTTTTAACTATAAATAAATTAGGTTAAAGTTAAAGCATGAATAATGTAACATATGGTTTACATATGTTTAAAATTAAATATCATATTGCAATAATGAACCAAAATATACTAACTATAAATAATGAAGGTTACTTCAAAATATATAAACAAAGAAAGTAGAATTACGTTATCATATTGAAATATTGAACTAAAATATTTTGTAAATGCATACTGGTTTGCATTGCCAGCATGATACTTGACATATTTATCTATTTTTATAATAATCATTTTTTTTAGTCTATTTTGTAATAAATATTGTTTTAGAATGTAAGAAAATAAATTGTATAAAAGACTTTCTTTTACAAAGAAAGAAGACATTACTATTTCAAATTTTACACTGTAAGGGTGTGAAACAAATAAAGTTAAATAAAACATTCTGTGTTTAAATTAACCCTTTTTCTATATTACAAAATATTACAAAAGCATTTAAAACATTACTACCGGTTTAAGTTTTAATTGGTTCAGCATAAGCATATTTAGAAAATATATCTATAACGGTTAACATATATTTAAAACCTTTGTTGAATTTTCCATAAGGAATCATTTCCACTATAATTTCAATTTGCCAGGTATCATTTACTCCTTTCTGCTTGACTTTCCTTCTAAGATACCTTTTTCCTATTTGGTCTATGTATTTTTTTTACTATTTGAGATCTTGACATAATTTTTACACCATCTAACTAGTTTTAAAAATCCAATTTTACATTTCCTTATTTATATACTCTGAAAACTTTAAATTTTGACTGTGTTCTACAATATATATCGCGGTTCAATTTTACTGGCAATAATTCAATTTTTTATTCAATTTTTGTAAGATATTTTACAAAAATGGCAGCTGATTCAACAACATTTCCATTTACTGAATCATTTTTATAATCAACCAGCTGATATGTGATCGGATAGGTAGTGTTTACTTTGATAATTTTAAAAATTTCAGATGACCAATTCGGTTGATAACCTTTTTCAAAAGTTTTTTTGTATTTACTTATTCTAACATAGTCTCCAACTTTATATTTTAACATAGTCTCCAACTTTAGCTTTTAGAGAAATTTTAGGTTGCATGTAAGCATTTTTTAAAATAAATTGTTTTCTGTGTTTAGTGGAATTATAGGTGTTTAATAAAGATTACAATATATTAATCCATTTGTAGTTTCCTTGTAAACGAAATATTTTCCACATTAAATTTTCAAAGTTGGATTAAAGCGTTCTACAACAGATGCTTTCATTTCAGAGTAAGTATGATAGTGATTAATACCCTTCTTTACAACAAAATTTTGAAATATCGAATTGACAAATTCTTTACCTTGATCTGAATGAATGTTTTTAGGTAGGTTTTTAGCTCCTTTTATAATTTTCTTTAAAGCATTTAAAACATTACTACCGGTTTTAATTTTAATTGGTTCAGCATAAGCATATTTAGAAAATATATCTATAACGGTTAACATATATTTAACACCTTTGTTGAATTTTTCATAAGGAATCATTTCCACTGGATCAATTTGCCAGGTATCATTTACTCCTTCCTGCTTGACTTTCCTCCTAAGATAGCTATTTTCTAGTTGGTCTATGTATTTCTTTTACTATTTGAGATCTTGACATATATGATTTTTACACAATCTAACTAGTTTTAAAAATCCAATTTTACATTTCCTTATTTATATACTCTGAAAACTTTAAATTTTGACTGTGTTCTACAATATATAACGCGGTTCAATTTTACTACCAAATCATTTTTAATTCAACTTTTGTAAGATATTTTACAAAAATGGCAGCTGATTCAACAAAATTTCCATTTATGTATATTATTTTTTCCATAAATGTTGTCTATAAGTATTTCATAATAAAAACAAATTAAATAAATTTTACAAATTTTTCATTTATTGTTGTTCTTGACTAAAATATTACAAATTTTATTTTCTAGTAGTACAGGTATTTCAAAAAGCAATATAGAATAATTGCATTGAACGCTATAACGTTGTATTGGAATATATATTTCTTCATGCAATTTCATAACATGTTTTTCTTGACACGTTTTTATATATTTAATAACATATTCCCGTATATTTGATTCAGCACTTTTATTGTGTATCATTACAGCTTGAAGAAAATCTATTAAGTTGTAAAATGTCTCAGCTTCCTCCTTGTTAACACTAAGACGTCGACCAATAACAATTCTTAACCCATATTGTAAACATAATTTTGTATTCTTTATTGATTGTTTCAAATTTGTGTTCGAACCTTGATCTTCCATTACTACGTTTTAACTAAAGCTTTTTAATATTAATTATATTGCTAAGGTACATAAGATTGTGAAAAATTTGAATTTCCAAATAAATTATAGAACATATTAATAATCAGATTGTCGTTTTCTATATGATTATCTTTGTCAAATTCATTCAAAAAAGTTTTCATACTTAAACCAAAACATCTATACCAGTCAAAAACGCAACAGTATTGCCCACATACATCTGAAAGAATACCCTGTGTCTGCTTATTATTAAAAACTATGCACTGATTTTTCAAGTATTCCTAAATTTCCGGTTTATCTGGAACTCCACCATACGAATCAAAATATTCTGTGCAACCATGCTTTGGAATATAAAGGGCAAACCAGATCTTTTATCTTGTCAGTGTTTACAATTAGAAAAGTTGGTTATTCTATTATTTTTGGAATTTTGTCTAAAGCAAAAACTCCCTTAAAATATTTGTTTGTAAATTTGTTACATTTTAAAACACCAATTATTTCTAAAGTGTTCATGACTCAAGCTGACTCAAATCATACACTCTACTTATTTCATTAATGTAGTTCATTAAAAGCTCCTTTTTTATTTTTTTATTTGTTATAATAACATCAAATTTTTCTAGTACCTGTCTTAATTCTTTATTAATTTTATCATTATGTACAGTTCCGAAAGAGTAATTTTCAAAATTTTCATTTATAATTTCTTTGGATGGAAATTTGTAAGTAAACTATTTTATAAATTTTTTACAAGGTTCTTTAATTCCAACTAAACAAATATCTTTTACAAATAAAGTATTTTTATCATCAAAACAAAACTTCTTGTCGAATATTCAAATACATGTTTCAGTATTCTATTTATAGATTTGTAAATATATTTCGATTTTGATCAATTTGTATGCTGGCATCAAATTCTCCATAAACAATAGCAGTGAGTGTAGATGTACGTGGTTTTGATAGCCTTCTCTCAATTCTAACCGTACCCTGGTTTAGTAAACCTTGACATACTTCATTTCCAGATGCATCTGGAGTTAAATCAAAAGCTAGTATAAAAAACCCATTACTAAACATAGACTTTGTTATCTGATGACCTTTATCATTGTGGTAAATTCGAGTTCCTGAAAAAAGTGGACTGTATGCTCTTGAACAGGAATTATTTTCATGTGAAAAACTGGTTTCAATTGCTGAATTAGGTATTTGAACACCATTTACGTTTAACACAAATTGTGAAATATTAAAATTTTTAAAATTGTATAGATTTTTTGATCTTTTTCCAGAGTAACCCACATTTTCTGTCATAAAAAAAATTATTGTGTTTGGCAACTACCCAATAAAAACATTATCAAGTGATATTGACGAGCTGTTTATTGAAATTGCACAACTTTTTACTTCAACGCGTTTATAATTATATTTAGCATTGAATTTCCCAAGAACAGCATTGTGTGCTAACAGTACGCTGGGATTAACGGTAACCTGTCTCATAAATAGCGTGGCTTCTGTAATTTTTCACTGTGATTCATCAGAATCGGCTGCAAATAGATAAAAATCTGGTTTTTCAAGTGTTAAAACTATACGAATGTCATCATTATTTATAAGTAGAGTAGGTTGATTAAACATATCTACGTGTAGTTTACCCATAAGTTCCACTACATTGCTATTATGATACAATTTTTGGCGCTCTTTTAAACCATTATTATCAGATTTAGCTATATTGGATGGAGCACATTCTAAATGAGTAGCAGCAGCATCTGTACCATCATTTAATAAAAGATCAATATAAGTTCTATAGTGATAACGGTGTTATATTTTTACATTGAACATTACATTGATTAAGTAAAGAATGTAAAATGTTATTAACTACACTTGGTTGTATTATTATTTTTCCTTCAGCATTTTTATCATTATTCCATTGTGTTCCATCATTCTTTAAGATCTGTACTTTTAACTTCAAATATGTAGAAGATAAGTCTCTATATGTATAAATAACACTTATAGTATATTCTCTCCATAATGAATAAAATAATATATAGTTTTGTAAAACCGCTTTTATTTATAATTTTTTAAAATGTAATGCAATTTTTGTTGGAATTGAACTATTGGAAAAGTCACGTAAAAGTAATGAAATGTTATTAAATGATTTCTCCACATTGCAATATTGAATATTACTAAATTCTTTTACAGTATCAGTGAAAGAATTTTGTATGTTAACAGATCTTAAATACCTTACTTCTTTATCACCTATTTTTTGCGGTTCAATTATGTCTGTGTATATAGAAAACATATCTGGTTTAATAATCGGAATCAATTGTGCACTATCTATAAAAGTTTTGAAAGCTTCTATTACACGTGATTTATATTTTTTAAAATCTGTAACTTTAAAAGATACTTGATTGAAACATGGTGTCAAAAGTCTTTCGAGGGTATAAGCGTAATTTGCTCTTATTTTTATATCTATTTTAGGCCAAGTGACACATATTGTGGTGTAACTTATATTTTTAGGCATCCCTCAGCTTTTGCTGGTTGTGTCTAATGAACTTCATCGTTTATAAAATTAAAAATTCCCCAAATCAACTGTCGTTCAACTTCTTTTCTTGTAAACCTATTAAGTGGGCGTATATTTTTAATTAGTGTTGGTAGTAGAAAAACTTTCCAGTCGCATATCATTTGTTTTTCTATGTATCTATCTTTCTATTTGTTTTTCTATGTATCATATCTTTCTGCATACCTTTAATAAATATTTGAGTACTTTTTTCCCATTCTTCACCATACACATTTGGAACGAAATCATTAACATACATTTCTGAAATACCCACCTTGAATCACACATATATTTATTCATTTTATTTGTAAAAGATGATAATGAATTTTCTGGATAATAGTTCATAGATGAATCACTGAGTAAAGTGACATAAAATTCATCATTTACTTGTATGTTGTCCATGAGCTTGTGGATTTATTCTTACGAATTGGAAAATTAAGTTCTGTTTGAGTATTACCTGCTGCTGACCTTAAAACACGTCTTGATGAATTATTCAACTCTTTGCTATTTATAGTTTTTTCTTTTTTCGTTAGTGGGTTTGGGCTATCTAAAGGAACAGTTATAATTTCTCCTGTACCAGTTTCAAAAATTTGTACATTTTCGCATCTATATACATTGGTTTTGCACGAGTTTTAGTACCTTTTGTTTCCGTAATTTTTACTTTCTCCTTTTCATTTCTTGGAAGTTCTCGTTTTTTGTTTCTTATTTTAAATAGATTTTGTCTGTATAAATACCATTTTTGAGTGTCCGTGAGATGTTTATTTAACAATATTTTTTTCATATTTTTATCCAATCCATTAAGTACAACGTCCGCATTTTGCTTCATTTTCTCATAAATCTCAGGTGTTAAAATTATAATTTTATTAAATGTTGTATTATTCATTTTATAAAATTTCCAATTATCCCTGACAGTATTGCACCAAGAAGTGTAGGTAAAAATCCACCACGTTGAATGAATATGAATGAATGAATAATGATTTTTCTTTTGCTATTTATAGATTTTTTCCGGCAAATAAGTGATCTTAATTTTTTTTTATACTTTCGTAATTGGGTTGTTGCTTTTTTACTCAGATTACAATTACCTTTTCAAATATTTAAAGAGATTTCGCAAAATGTTTTTATTACTTCAGGATCACAGTGTTTTATAATTACTTTATGGAATTTTGGTTTAGAGGTTTTTAATAGGTGCAACATATGTCGATTGGTCTTCAAACGTTTCATATTCCTCCCCAATTTGTTCTAATTGATCTCTCGTACAATAAAACAAACCTTTCCCAAATATATCACTTCTTAATCGAAATATATCATTAACGTCTTAAGTAAGATCTATTAATATATAGCCATATGGGACTGACGTCACATCGTTATATACTTTTTCAAATGCTTCGATTTGATTGGGATATATTCGGCGAGCTAGAGGTAATATCTGCGATTTATCTTTTGGATTTTTGAAAAGTACCAAATATTTACAGTTAAGTGAAATATCTCTTGAAAATTTACCCTAGTGAAAAACATTTTGTGTTACAAATATTACAGATAAATTTCTATGATGTGATCCTTTAGTAAATAAATCACATACATACTTATCATGAGAATTTAACATCATATCATCGATAATAATTAACAAAGGTTTTTGATTATCATTAAAATCTGGAATAGTGTTACTATATTCTACATCTTTGATATATTTTGGAACGGTATTTTTGTCTGGATTACACCAAATAATTCTATTAATATGTGGTTGTATATTTTCTTTTTTATATTTTATTAAATTATGAATAAAAGTGGTTTTACCACAACATGATGGACCCGCCACCATCATAGTAAATGGGTGAAACAGCATAGTTATTAGTTAAAACCTAACTCTGCTAACCTATATTTATATGAAAAGCTCTTTTCCCGAAGTGAATATAAATGTAAATTTAGTTATTCTATGGAACATTCTTCCATAAACCTTTGACATGGTTAAACGAGTTCTCATAGTTGACCTACAATTTTTAGAAGGAAATGAAAAGCAAAATTTCCTAAAAGAGTTGGCCGTACTTGAAAACAGAAGTTTAATTCCACCTGTGTATCATTTCAAAGCACCGTACCCCGTAGAAGAACTTAGTCAGGATATGAAATATAATAACCAGTATTGTGAAAATCAAATAAATGGACTTAAATGGAATAACGGTTTAGTTGAATATTTAGATGTAAAATGTATATTAAAACACTATTTAGAGTTAGCTGAAAAAATTTATGTTAAACGAGAACAAAAAAAAACTTTGTCTTCAAAAGTACATTGACAGTGTTAAAATAGAAGATCTAAGCAGTAACTTGCCGTCATTGTAAAAGATTGATAACTTTAAATCAAATTGTCCTATACACTTATCAAACAACAATTTCAGATGTGCTGTTAAAAATTGATATAATGTGTATATGTATCTTTTAAAGGAAAACATGCTAGATTAAGATTTTTAATTTTCATACTTGCACGGTATGAATTTAAATAACAAAACAAAAAAAGTTCACTTCAACATTAAACAAAAAATTGACGTTATGCATGTATGGGAGTATGCTTACAGATCAGCACGGAAAGGTCATTGGGAAGAATACGCACGTGATAGAAGTAGATTTCAAAGACGTATAAAAAAAGTTGGTCTCATTATTTCTGCAATTTTAACATCTGATCATCGTAAAAAAATGGTTCAACTTAGATTTAAATAAAAATATAATAATAAAAAAATTTAAACATAAAGATAAATGTCTTTTATTTTTATCTTTTGTTTTTGAAATAGATACCATTTAACCTATCTTTGAATTAGTTTTATTCCATACAAAAACAAAAAAAATAAAAAAACAAAAAAAAATTAAACATAAATGCATATCAAGAGTAAAGAGTATATCTTTAGTTTAATCAGTTCCATATATTTGACTTGCTGTTTGTCTTCTTTTTATTCATGTTTTCAGAATATTCTTAATTAAAAAATAAAAAAAATATCTTACACGACATGCAGTTAGTTAATTAATGACTTTCGTTTTCTCTTTTCTTCTATAAATTCTTAAAGTAGAAAAACACAAATATGTATCTATTCAGAAGAGACCACATTTTTATATAAGCATGCTAAAATAAAGAACAAGTTTTTTTTATTTTCATTTCCTTCAAATGCAAAATTTTTTTCTTATCAATTTTAAAGATGCTCTGTAGATTTAAAAATAAAAAATTTTTTTCTGTTTTTTATTTTCATATAAGAAATTTTCTTACTACTTTTATATGTGCGCCTAGTATTTAAACTTCAGTTATGAAATTTTGTTTATTAAGGGCCGACCCTACTTTAAATTGCTTAACACTTGACTTCCTACTATACAACCATTTGGAACTTATAAGTTAACAACCCACACATACAACTTAACTTAAAATCTAAACCAAAACGATCAAAACAAGTTCTTGACCTACTAACCAAGCATGACCTACATTAAACCCATAAATCAAAATGTAGGTCAGCATGTCGTGCGATATGGGTCAACTTTTTTCCCATCCCAAAGTGCAGGGTTACCTACTTACAAATTTATTTGTGTATATTTTAGCATTGCTTGTCAGGAAAGACCCGGTGCTGTAAAAAAATTAGCTGGATCTAAGTTGTAAATGTTTTTACAAATACTTTGAAATTTTTCAAAAATCTCACATAAAATAAAAACATCTGTTTTTAGATATAATTTTAGGTAATCAAACAGGTTGCTGCAATTAAATGTTCTCCACACTTCTAGCGCATAATTATAATCATCATTTGAACAACGTGTTCCAGTCGTTTTGTTATAAAATTCTATTTGAGGAGGTAGGGTTTTATTGAAAAACACCTTTTTTGTAATCAAATTTGAGTTAATTCGAAAAACACTTCTTACGTGGATCATTTCTGATTGGTTTAAATCATTACAAAGTGAATCTAAACTGGCTGCCATAAATCGCAAACTGTCAAGAAAGCGTAATGTATAGTAAGAGTTTTCTTCTGCAACAAATACTTTTTTGCTTAAGGATATATATTGTTCTTTATTAAGGGGTATAACTAAGGTATCACCAGAAACTGAATTTAATGCTTTAAATAACAAAGGGCAATCATAGCCAGAGAAATTATGAAAAAATACTGGGAAAAAATGCGGTCGTGTTTATAAAATATTGCATTGGTTATGTGCAGGTGCTCTATATTTCCCAGTAAAATGACAATGATCTTGAACTCTATGGCTGAAATCTAATTCTTTGTTACATATATGATAATTAATATCAGTATGTTGTTTTAATTGTTCATCCAGATTAAGTTCGTTAATAGGCTTTGGCTTCATGTAATAATTTTTGTATAGCAAGGTACAAGCGGCAGCTAGTTCTTTATCAAATTTTTCTGTGCAATCAGGACCAATGCACTCCACATATTTATTTACACTACTATCAAAAGAACATTTTATAAAATATGAAAAAGCAGCAGATATGTGCAGTTGAATGTTGGTGGTTAAATACTCATTTCAATCAGGTAAGCATGTAGAAATAGATTGCAAAATACTTTCACAGTCAGCGTAAAGAAGCTTCCTTTTGCAGATGATAATTTTCAAATCAATTTAAAGTATTTGTTTCTGCATTAGGTAAGTTTGTTACAATACGGTTACATTCATTTTTATGAATTTGATATTGATTATTGATATAAAAATGTAAAAGGCATCTGTTGCAAATATATATTTGACAACGATGTGATGTAGTTCAGCTTCTTAATGATCTTGAAAGATTATGAATATAAACAAAATGATAGTTTTGGTTTTTTTCAAGTAAAAGTAAATTAATGTGATGTAATAATTTCTAAGTTGATATCAACTATGTTATAAGACGTAGTTTTTTCTGGATTACTTGCCTACTTAAAACAATAATTGTTAAAATATTCTATGTTAATGCAAGCACGTTTGTCCGCTATATCTTTGGTAGTTTTATGAAACCGGATCCTCTTATGGGTTGGTATTTATTAATATTCAATTCTAAACCTATAATTCTTACCAAACCCCAGCCACTATCCTTCTCTTGAAATTCTTCTGTTCGTTGTTGTATTTTATATAATATATTTTGAAACTCAATTTTAATATCCTCTTGATTTAATATTGCAGCTGTTTGGGTTTGAAATGATTTTATAGAAAAAACCATCTCATCGTCGTCGTTCCTCATCTTTGCATATTCAGCATTCACTTTAAAACAGTCAAATTCTAATAAGCTTATCCGCAAAAGTGTGCATGCTTCTTCTATAATAATTTCTAAAAACTCAGTAGGATTAATTATAGATTCATCAGTATTGTCAATAATATAAGTTTGGATTCGATTTTGAAATGACTCTTTAATCAATCTTATATTATCAACAAATTTTTCGGCAGCTTTGTTTTTATGAATGTTTGAACGAATATGGCAGCTCCAATTGTTAACTCTAACACTACAGCATTCACAAAACCTATGTTGTTTCATATGACGTAACATATTCCTATATGGCTTGAAAATTCAGCATTACAAATATAACACTTACTTCTTGTTCTTCAAATATAACACTTACTTGAGTTCATGACTCAAGCTGACTCAAATCATACACTCTACTTATTTCATTAATGTAGTTCATTAAAAGCTCCTTTTTTATTTTTTTATTTGTTATAATAACATCAAATTTTTCTAGTACCTGTCTTAATTCTTTATTAATTTTATCATTATGTACAGTTCCGAAAGAGTAATTTTCAAATTTTCATTTATAATTTCTTTGGATGGAAATTTGTAAGTAAACTATTTTATAAATTTTTTACAAGGTTCTTTAATTCCAACTAAACAAATATCTTTTACAAATAAAGTATTTTTATCATCAAAACAAAACTTCTTGTCGAATATTCAAATACATGTTTCAGTATTCTATTTATAGATTTGTAAATATATTTCGATTTTGATCAATTTGTATGCTGGCATCAAATTCTCCATAAACAATAGCAGTGAGTGTAGATGTACGTGGTTTTGATAGCCTTCTCTCAATTCTAACCGTACTCTGGTTTAGTAAACCTTGACATACTTCATTTCCAGATGCATCTGGAGTTAAATCAAAAGCTAGTATAAAAAACCCATTACTAAACATAGACTTTGTTATCTGATGACCTTTATCATTGTGGTAAATTCGAGTTCCTGAAAAAAGTGGACTGTATGCTCTTGAACAGGAATTATTTTCATGTGAAAAACTGGTTTCAATTGCTGAATTAGGTATTTGAACACCATTTACGTTTAACACAAATTGTGAAATATTAAAATTTTTAAAATTGTATAGATTTTTTGATCTTTTTCCAGAGTAACCCACATTTTCTGTCATAAAAAAAATTATTGTGTTTGGCAACTACCCAATAAAAACATTATCAAGTGATATTGACGAGCTGTTTATTGAAATTGCACAACTTTTTACTTCAACGCGTTTATAATTATATTTAGCATTGAATTTCCCAAGAACAGCATTGTGTGCTAACAGTACGCTGGGATTAACGGTAACCTGTCTCATAAATAGCGTGGCTTCTATAATTTTTAACTGTGATTCATCAGAATCGGCTGCAAATAGATAAAAATCTGGTTTTTCAAGTGTTAAAACTATACGAATGTCATCATTATTTATAAGTAGAGTAGGTTGATTAAACATATCTACGTGTAGTTTACCCATAAGTTCCACTACATTGCTATTATGATACAATTTTTGGCGCTCTTTTAAACCATTATTATCAGATTTAGCTATATTGGATGGAGCACATTCTTAATGAGTTGCAGCAGCATCTGTACCATCATTTAATAAAAGATCAATATAAGTTCTATAGTGATAACGGTGTTATATTTTTACATTGAACATTACATTGTTTAAGTAAAGAATGTAAAATGTTATTAACTACACTTGGTTGTATTATTAGTTTTCCTTCAGCATTTTTATCATTATTCCATTGTGTTCCATCTTTCTTTAAGATCTGTACTTTTAACCTCAAATATGTAGAAGATAAGTCTCTATATGTATAAATAACACTTATAGTATATTCTCTCCATAATGAATAAAATAATATGTAGTTTTGTAAAACCGCTTTTATTTATAATTTTTTAAAATGTAATGCAGTTTTTGTTGGAATTGAACTATTGGAAAAGTCACATAAAAGTAATGAAATGTTATTAAATGATTTCTCCACATTGCAATATTGAATATTACTAAATTCTTTTACAGTATCAGTGAAAGAATTTTGTATGTTAACAGATCTTAAATACCTTACTTCTTTATCACCTATTTTTTGCGGTTCAATTATGTCTGTGTATATAGAAAACATATCTGGTTTAATAATCGGAATCAATTGTGCACTATCTATAAAAGTTTTGAAAGCTTCTATTACACGTGATTTATATTTTTTAAAATCTGTAACTTTAAAAGATACTTGATTGAAACATGGTGTCAAAAGTCTTTCGAGGGTATAAGCGTAATTTGCTCTTATTTTTATATCTATTTTAGGCCAAGTGACACATATTGTGGTGTAACTTATATTTTTAGGCATCCCTCAGCTTTTGCTGGTTGTGTCTAATGAACTTCATCGTTTATAAAATTAAAAATTCCCCAAATCAACTGTCGTTCAACTTCTTTTCTTGTAAACCTATTAAGTGGGCGTATATTTTTAAT
Source organism: Poecilobothrus nobilitatus (assembly GCA_947095535.1). Classification (NCBI taxonomy): domain Eukaryota; kingdom Metazoa; phylum Arthropoda; class Insecta; order Diptera; family Dolichopodidae; genus Poecilobothrus; species Poecilobothrus nobilitatus. The sequence goes on from OX352772.1 coordinate 238,479,119, forward strand.
TAGTGTTGGTAGTAGAAAAACTTTCCAGTCGCATATCATTTGTTTTTCTATGTATCTATCTTTCTATTTGTTTTTCTATGTATCATATCTTTCTGCATACCTTTAATAAATATTTGAGTACTTTTTTCCCATTCTTCACCATACACATTTGGAACGAAATCATTAACATACATTTCTGAAATACCCACCTTGAATCACACATATATTTATTCATTTTATTTGTAAAAGATGATAATGAATTTTCTGGATAATAGTTCATAGATGAATCACTGAGTAAAGTGACATAAAATTCATCATTTACTTGTATGTTGTCCATGAGCTTGTGGATTTATTCTTACGAATTGGAAAATTAAGTTCTGTTTGAGTATTACCTGCTGCTGACCTTAAAACACGTCTTGATGAATTATTCAACTCTTTGCTATTTATAGTTTTTTCTTTTTTCGTTAGTGGGTTTGGGCTATCTAAAGGAACAGTTATAATTTCTCCTGTACCAGTTTCAAAAATTTGTACATTTTCGCATCTATATACATTGGTTTTGCACGAGTTTTAGTACCTTTTGTTTCCGTAATTTTTACTTTCTCCTTTTCATTTCTTGGAAGTTCTCGTTTTTTGTTTCTTATTTTAAATAGATTTTGTCTGTATAAATACCATTTTTGAGTGTCCGTGAGATGTTTATTTAACAATATTTTTTTCATATTTTTATCCAATCCATTAAGTACAACGTCCGCATTTTGCTTCATTTTCTCATAAATCTCAGGTGTTAAAATTATAATTTTATTAAATGTTGTATTATTCATTTTATAAAATTTCCAATTATCCCTGACAGTATTGCACCAAGAAGTGTAGGTAAAAATCCACCACGTTGAATGAATATGAATGAATGAATAATGATTTTTCTTTTGCTATTTATAGATTTTTTCCGGCAAATAAGTGATCTTAATTTTTTTTTATACTTTCGTAATTGGGTTGTTGCTTTTTTACTCAGATTACAATTACCTTTTCAAATATTTAAAGAGATTTCGCAAAATGTTTTTATTACTTCAGGATCACAGTGTTTTATAATTACTTTATGGAATTTTGGTTTAGAGGTTTTTAATAGGTGCAACATATGTCGATTGGTCTTCAAACGTTTCATATTCCTCCCCAATTTGTTCTAATTGATCTCTCGTACAATAAAACAAACCTTTCCCAAATATATCACTTCTTAATCGAAATATATCATTAACGTCTTAAGTAAGATCTATTAATATATAGCCATATGGGACTGACGTCACATCGTTATATACTTTTTCAAATGCTTCGATTTGATTGGGATATATTCGGCGAGCTAGAGGTAATATCTGCGATTTATCTTTTGGATTTTTGAAAAGTACCAAATATTTACAGTTAAGTGAAATATCTCTTGAAAATTTACCCTAGTGAAAAACATTTTGTGTTACAAATATTACAGATAAATTTCTATGATGTGATCCTTTAGTAAATAAATCACATACATACTTATCATGAGAATTTAACATCATATCATCGATAATAATTAACAAAGGTTTTTGATTATCATTAAAATCTGGAATAGTGTTACTATATTCTACATCTTTGATATATTTTGGAACGGTATTTTTGTCTGGATTACACCAAATAATTCTATTAATATGTGGTTGTATATTTTCTTTTTTATATTTTATTAAATTATGAATAAAAGTGGTTTTACCACAACATGATGGACCCGCCACCATCATAGTAAATGGGTGAAACAGCATAGTTATTAGTTAAAACCTAACTCTGCTAACCTATATTTATATGAAAAGCTCTTTTCCCGAAGTGAATATAAATGTAAATTTAGTTATTCTATGGAACATTCTTCCATAAACCTTTGACATGGTTAAACGAGTTCTCATAGTTGACCTACAATTTTTAGAAGGAAATGAAAAGCAAAATTTCCTAAAAGAGTTGGCCGTACTTGAAAACAGAAGTTTAATTCCACCTGTGTATCACTTCAAAGCACCGTACTCCGTAGAAGAACTTAGTCAGGATATGAAATATAATAACCAGTATTGTGAAAATCAAATAAATGGACTTAAATGGAATAACGGTTTAGTTGAATATTTAGATGTAAAATGTATATTAAAACACTATTTAGAGTTAGCTGAAAAAATTTATGTTAAACGAGAACAAAAAAAAACTTTGTCTTCAAAAGTACATTGACAGTGTTAAAATAGAAGATCTAAGCAGTAACTTGCCGTCATTGTAAAAGATTGATAACTTTAAATCAAATTGTCCTATACACTTATCAAACAACAATTTCAGATGTGCTGTTAAAAATTGCTATAATGTGTATATGTATCTTTTAAAGGAAAACATGCTAGATTAAGATTTTTAATTTTCATACTTGCACGGTATGAATTTAAATAACAAAACAAAAAAAGTTCACTTCAACATTAAACAAAAAATTGACGTTATGCATGTATGGGAGTATGCTTACAGATCAGCACGGAAAGGTCATTGGGAAGAATACGCACGTGATAGAAGTAGATTTCAAAGACGAATAAAAAAAGTTGGTCTCATTATTTCTGCAATTTTAACATCTGATCATCGTAAAAAAATGGTTCAACTTAGATTTAAATAAAAATATAATAATAAAAAAATTTAAACATAAAGATAAATGTCTTTTATTTTTATCTTTTGTTTTTGAAATAGATACCATTTAACCTATCTTTGAATTAGTTTTATTCCATACAAAAACAAAAAAAATAAAAAAACAAAAAAAAATTAAACATAAATGCATATCAAGAGTAAAGAGTATATCTTTAGTTTAATCAGTTCCATATATTTGACTTGCTGTTTGTCTTCTTTTTATTCATGTTTTCAGAATATTCTTAATTAAAAAATAAAAAAAATATCTTACACGACATGCAGTTAGTTAATTAATGACTTTCGTTTTCTCTTTTCTTCTATAAATTCTTAAAGTAGAAAAACACAAATATGTATCTATTCAGAAGAGACCACATTTTTATATAAGCATGCTAAAATAAAGAACAAGTTTTTTTTATTTTCATTTCCTTCAAATGCAAAATTTTTTTCTTATCAATTTTAAAGATGCTCTGTAGATTTAAAAATAAAAAATTTTTTTCTGTTTTTTATTTTCATATAAGAAATTTTCTTACTACTTTTATATGTGCGCCTAGTATTTAAACTTCAGTTATGAAATTTTGTTTATTAAGGGCCGACCCTACTTTAAATTGCTTAACACTTGACTTCCTACTATACAACCATTTGGAACTTATAAGTTAACAACCCACACATACAACTTAACTTAAAATCTAAACCAAAACGATCAAAACAAGTTCTTGACCTACTAACCAAGCATGACCTACATTAAACCCATAAATCAAAATGTAGGTCAGCATGTCGTGCGATATGGGTCAACTTTTTTCCCATCCCAAAGTGCAGGGTTACCTACTTACAAATTTATTTGTGTATATTTTAGCATTGCTTGTCAGGAAAGACCCGGTGCTGTAAAAAAATTAGCTGGATCTAAGTTGTAAATGTTTTTACAAATACTTTGAAATTTTTCAAAAATCTCACATAAAATAAAAACATCTGTTTTTAGATATAATTTTAGGTAATCAAACAGGTTGCTGCAATTAAATGTTCTCCACACTTCTAGCGCATAATTATAATCATCATTTGAACAACGTGTTCCAGTCGTTTTGTTATAAAATTCTATTTGAGGAGGTAGGGTTTTATTGAAAAACACCTTTTTTGTAATCAAATTTGAGTTAATTCGAAAAACACTTCTTACGTGGATCATTTCTGATTGGTTTAAATCATTACAAAGTGAATCTAAACTGGCTGCCATAAATCGCAAACTGTCAAGAAAGCGTAATGTATAGTAAGAGTTTTCTTCTGCAACAAATACTTTTTTGCTTAAGGATATATATTGTTCTTTATTAAGGGGTATAACTAAGGTATCACCAGAAACTGAATTTAATGCTTTAAATAACAAAGGGCAATCATAGCCAGAGAAATTATGAAAAAATACTGGGAAAAAATGCGGTCGTGTTTATAAAATATTGCATTGGTTATGTGCAGGTGCTCTATATTTCCCAGTAAAATGACAATGATCTTGAACTCTATGGCTGAAATCTAATTCTTTGTTACATATATGATAATTAATATCAGTATGTTGTTTTAATTGTTCATCCAGATTAAGTTCGTTAATAGGCTTTGGCTTCATGTAATAATTTTTGTATAGCAAGGTACAAGCGGCAGCTAGTTCTTTATCAAATTTTTCTGTGCAATCAGGACCAATGCACTCCACATATTTATTTACACTACTATCAAAAGAACATTTTATAAAATATGAAAAAGCAGCAGATATGTGCAGTTGAATGTTGGTGGTTAAATACTCATTTCAATCAGGTAAGCATGTAGAAATAGATTGCAAAATACTTTCACAGTCAGCGTAAAGAAGCTTCCTTTTGCAGATGATAATTTTCAAATCAATTTAAAGTATTTGTTTCTGCATTAGGTAAGTTTGTTACAATACGGTTACATTCATTTTTATGAATTTGATATTGATTATTGATATAAAAATGTAAAAGGCATCTGTTGCAAATATATATTTGACAACGATGTGATGTAGTTCAGCTTCTTAATGATCTTGAAAGATTATGAATATAAACAAAATGATAGTTTTGGTTTTTTTCAAGTAAAAGTAAATTAATGTGATGTAATAATTTCTAAGTTGATATCAACTATGTTATAAGACGTAGTTTTTTCTGGATTACTTGCCTACTTAAAACAATAATTGTTAAAATATTCTATGTTAATGCAAGCACGTTTGTCCGCTATATCTTTGGTAGTTTTATGAAACCGGATCCTCTTATGGGTTGGTATTTATTAATATTCAATTCTAAACCTATAATTCTTACCAAACCGCAGCCACTATCCTTCTCTTGAAATTCTTCTGTTCGTTGTTGTATTTTATATAATATATTTTGAAACTCAAGTTCAATATCCTCTTGATTTAATATTGCAGCTGTTTGGGTTTGAAATGATTTTATAGAAAAAACCATCTCATCGTCGTCGTTCCTCATCTTTGCATATTCAGCATTCACTTTAAAACAGTCAAATTCTAATAAGCTTATCCGCAAAAGTGTGCATGCTTCTTCTATAATAATTTCTAAAAACTCAGTAGGATTAATTATAGATTCATCAGTATTGTCAATAATATAAGTTTGGATTCGATTTTGAAATGACTCTTTAATCAATCTTATATTATCAACAAATTTTTCGGCAGCTTTGTTTTTATGAATGTTTGAACGAATATGGCAGCTCCAATTGTTAACTCTAACACTACAGCATTCACAAAACCTATGTTGTTTCATATGACGTAACATATTCCTATATGGCTTGAAAATTCAGCATTACAAATATAACACTTACTTCTGTTCAAATTTTCGTGAATTCTCATTTGCTCTTTTAAATTATTTTTTCTTGTAAAACTTTTTCAACAAGTTTCACAGATGTAACTTACTCCTTTTTCAGTTAATTTAATTTTCTTCGCTTCTAGTTCTATTTTACTATATAAAAATTCTTTGTTGAATGTTTTAAAAAACTATTTTGTTGAATGGAAAGGTACCCCCTTTTATACATATATATATATATATAACTTTTACTGAATGTTAAACTTTTTACATATAATGCAACTTTTTAGTAAGATTTGATCTATTTTTTAACCTTTTCAATTTTAATTATAGTCTTTTTCTATTAATAAATAGTAAAATAAAAAAAAAATGTCAAAATTTATCATTTGTAATTTATATAGACGATTTACTAAGTTATAATTTAATAACAACTAAAATTAAATATAAAAGCTGTCAATCATCAGAAAATGATGATAATGCAACTTTTTGATTTATTTTATTACACAATTGTTTTTTATTTAATTAATAAGATTTGATAAGATTGATTAAGGTTAAAAACGCTTTTCAATTTTTATTACAGTCTTTTTCTATTAATAAATAATAGAAAATAATAAAATGTTAAAAGTTATCATTTTTAATTTATATAAATAATTTACTAAGTTATAATTTAATAACAATTAAAATTAAATATAAAACTGTCAATCATCAGAAAATGATAATAATGCAACTTTGTTTATATCAATAATAATATTAAGCTTTTGTGAAATGAAGATATTTTTTTTTTTTTGCAAACGTATATAAAGTAAACGAATATTGTATATTTTCAATTCATTCTTATTTTACATATTCAAAAAAAATAAAAATGCTAAGATATTTTTTAAATTATTATATTATTTCCAATATTTTAATTTATATTCCGTTAGGCTTTTCTTGCAAATTTAATAGCCTTAGGAAAGGGTGAGAATAATACGTACCACAACACTGATTCCTTATTTAAAAGTAAAATGTATGAAGTGATCGGGTTGAAATTTTTGGACACAAAAAGAGGTCAAACAGAGGTTCTTTGTGAGGTGAAAGATCCACTGAATGAAGAAAATATAACCTTTTATGCCGTATCGCTTTTCAAAAAAGGTGATTAATAAATCAGAGTTAGAAGTATTAAATGGAACCTCTTTTTATATAAAATTTATGGGACGAAATACAAATAGATGGAAAATGGCTCTATTTGATTTTATTCCATCAATTAATATTGATTCACAGAAAAAATTGCTTAAATAAATATAATTTTTAGTAAAAATATTTAATTTGTTTTTTTATTTTCTTTAAAATATTTAAAAAATTTCAGCGGGTAGATATCCTACCCAGTGGAAGGCAGCGCACATATATCCCATCCCCAAAAAAGGTGAAAAAACTACCGCCTCAAACTACCGCCCTATTGCTATCACTTCGGTCCTCTCCAAAATAATGGAAAATTTAATAAATAGAAAGCTTCTGAAATATCCACATAACAAAGGATTAATTCATGATCGTCAATATGAATTCCGAACCCATCGGTCAACAGGTGATCTCATGACATGCCTCTGTGAAAGGCTCAAGATCAGCCTCCACCATTCAGAGGAGTTCGATGTGGTCGTTTTGGATATTTCTAAAGCTTTTGATCGAGTTTGGCATGATGCTTTAATTGCTAAATGCAAAGCAATGGGCCTCGGTGGTGTATTTGTAAAATGAATTGGAGATTTTCTTTCGAATCGTACGATTCGTGTCCTGGTCGATGGTTATTCTTCAGACCAATTCAAAATTAATGCTGGTGTCCCCAAAGATCTGTTCTCTCTCCGACAGTTTTCCTAATATTTATAAACAAAGCAATGGGCCTCGGTGGTGTATTTGTAAAATGAATTGGAGATTTTCTTTCGAATCGTACGATTCGTGTCCTGGTCGATGGTTATTCTTCAGACCAATTCAAAATTAATGCTGGTGTCCCCAAAGATCTGTTCTCTCTCCGACAGTTTTCCTAATATTTATAAACGATCTTTTAAGTATAACCTCCAACCCAATCCTAGTTTTGCAGACGCCCTCACGCTCGTTGCTTCTTATGAAATTAAGTCGATTTTAGAGTCGATTTTAAGTCTAAGAAAACTCAGTGCTGTTTAGTTTCTCGGAAGCAAAACACTTCAATCCCAACTTTAACTTTTCAAGGGAAAGTTGTGCAGAATGCCAGCTCATTATCTTAGGCATAGAACTAAATCAAAAATGAAGTTGGTCCAATCATATTTTTGGTATAGCTAAAGATGCATCTAGGTGTATGGGTTTCCTGTATCGTTGTAAAGCCTTCTTTTCATCTTCTGATCTCCTAAATATCTATAAAACATATGTAAAACCAAAGATGGAGTACAATACACATATTTGTGCAGGAGCCTTAATTTATGGCTTAGGACAATTTATCTATTAAGTGCAAATAGAGCAATTCGTCTAATAAATGATCCCAATGTCATCTCTACGATCTCTCCACTCGGTCTACGGCCCCTAACAGGAACGCTCACCCTGTTTTATAGATACCTTATAGGGTTGGGTTCTTGCTCTAACGATATTAAAAGTTTGATGCCTCCTCATAAAGCATTCCAAAGAAAAACAAGAAGAGCCGCTGCTGCCCATCCCTATGTAGTTCAAATTCCCAGATGGCATAATTCGGCTTATGGAAATTTGTTTGTCGTACGAACATCGCGAATGTTGAACCATCTTCCACCTCATGTGTTCCTCAGAATTGGGGATGATTACATTTACAATGTGCAAAGGTTCAACGTGAATATTAACAACTTTGTTCACAATATGCCTGCTAATTTGAAATCTATTTTCATTCCTTAACTCAACTTCCTATGACCAGGCAGTACAGTAGTACTAAAGGTCGTATAACCTATTGTTTGATCAAAAAAGGGAGGTGGTGTTTAGTGCTTTAGAGTCCCATATACTCATAGAGGTATCGTGCTGGTTTTCACTCCTCTATAGTGTCTTTCGATGATCCCCAACTACCCTTGCAAAAAAAAAAAAAAGACGGTACGATTTTTGTCAATTTCGATACTGACATCTAATTCTGCAAACACAATACATGTTAATGTTGAAGTTAATGGAGAACTGAGTCTTACTTCAATCTTTACAACTCCCTGGTTTAATAAACTTTGACATGTATCAGTTCCACAAGCCTTCTTCGATAAACGGTCGGCCTATAAAATTATTGAGAGGTTAAGCTCTCTCAATATTGGTCAGTTATCTAAGGCGCAAAAGAACTCCTTAGCCTGGGCCAAAACAGTAGTAGACCAGGTTAAGCCCCAAGAAAGACAAATCCCAGGTTCATCGAAGGGCCTTATGTCCAATAAACAGAAGTCACAAGATGAGCCACAGGGTAGTTCCAAAAAGGCTAGGTTGCTAGGGAGCAACCGGGTAACCAAGCCTTTCAATGAAATTGCAAAGAATAGTTTAATTCTGGAAATCATTAATGAGGAGTTAGAGGATGGGGGTATTTCATCCATTAACTCGAAGAAGGTTGTTGTTGCTTTAAACACAACTTTCTTCCAGGTACTGGAAGAAAATCCGGGACCACCACCTTCCTGTAGAGACGCTGGTCGGCATCAGGACCACATCAAATTGACTGCTTGTGCTGATCAGAGATTGGCAGATCACTACAAGCAGGCGATAGGTAAGGTGGGAAGTCTGTGGCCGGGGCCCAAGCTCAATTCCGTAAGCAGGGAGGAAATCCTTAGCAGGCCAAGAGTTAGGGTATGGCTGCCAAGACAACCTGCCGAAGCAGACACGATCATCAAAATGATGAAAGTGTCAAATTCTCAACTTCCAACTCACAATTGGAAGATTGCCAAACTAGGGGAAGTAGTAGAAGAATCCCGACAGGCGTTGGTAATTGTCAATAAGGACTCCCTACAATCCCTAGCGAAAGCCAAAGGGGTCATTAGTTACGGCTTCACAGCGATTACACTGAAGGTGTACAAAAAACATGAGGTGAAGGCCTCAAGGAAAATCGGTGAAGGCCCAAGTCAAGCCCAAGAAGCAGACTCTGACCGATCCGATGTCGTTGACGTAGCATTCTCCTCGGCTCCAAAGAAAGTGAATGATGTCATCAAGGCTGACGATGAAGAAGATCTACTTAGATCTGATTCTGACAGCTTTGATGATGCCAAAAACTTCTCAAAGGACTTCAAGGATGAAGCTAACGCAACGGTGGTGGAGATTAAGGATGGCTCAGCTAATGAAGCTACTCCAAATTAATCTCCATCACTCCAAAGCGGCTTCCGCCGCACTTGAAATCCGTCTCAGGAGAACGGGTGAGGATATTATCTTGATCCAAGCGCCATGGGTGACAAAAAAACAGGTTCATGGACTCAAAACACAAGGATACACGTTGTTGTATAATAAAGAGGTATGCAGACCTAGAGGTTGCATACTTGCTAAAAAATACATTAAATTTAACTTTTATATATAATTACAGTGATGCTGATCTGGTCGCGGTGAGTCTAAAGCCAAAAAACTTAAGGCTCTGAGTTGTTGCGGCGTATCTTCCTCACCACTCGCAGGATTTACTCCCTCCATCCAATCTGGCAGGGTTGGTAGCGGATGCTAGAAGGATGAACATTGGGGTCATCATAAGCTGCCATGACATCTGGGGTAGCTCGGATACCAACGAAAGAGGTGAGTCACTTTTTGATTACAGATTAAGTACTAACCTTCTTATCTGTAACATTGGCAGGGAACCTACCTTTGTTACTAGTAATAGGCAAGAAGTCCTAGACATAACCTTAGTCTCGGACTTCATTTATTCTAAAATAAACTCATGGAAAGTTTCTGATGAGCATTTCTCCTCAGATCACAGATACCTTGAGTACAGTCTGGACGAAAGTCCTCCAATAAAGTCAGTCTATCGAAATTCTAAGAGAACTGACTGGAACAAATATAGGGAGCACTTAAAGTCAACGCATGCCTCCTTAACACCTGGAATTTCTAAAAATATCCAGGATCTAAATAGCCTAGTAAACGTTTTTACTAAGGCCTGCAATAAGTTCTTAGAGCATTCGTGTCCCATTAGTAAGCCTAGGGGAAAACCTAAACCACCTTGGTGCAATGATGAAATCAAAACTCTAAGGAAAGATAGTAGGAGAGCTTTTAATAATGCCAAAAAAACGAATGAGGTACAGGACTGGAACTGTTATAAAACGGCTCTTAGTCGGTACAAAAAAGCACTTAAAAAAGCGAAAAGAGACACCTGGAGACTATTCTGCGGAGGTATAGAAAACGTCTCCGAGGCATCTAGGCTTAGGAAAACTCTATCGACAAACCCATGGTCTCCAGTCTTCTTACAAAAGAGGATGGCAGCTGGGCTACCACAAGCGGAGTTGTTCAAATTACTTTTAAAAAGCCATTTTCCTGGGTGCACAAATAACAGCTCATAGATGGCTTGTGTTCTGAATCCTTCCCCTACTATTTCAGAGGTGGTGGTTACAGGAGTCAAACTGCAATGGGCTATAGATAGCTTCAAAATATTCAAGTCAAGCGAACCGGATGGAATTATACCCGCTGAGATCCAGCAAACTGCATCTACTACCCTGGCTTGGCTAAAAAGCATTTTCTGTGGTTGTGTTAATTTGGGGCTTATCCCGGATAAATGGAATCAGGTTAGAGGAGTGTTCATACAAAAGCCTAGGAGTTGAACCGGAGCTAAGAGCACTGATAGCTAATATGCTAAATAGCAGGGCCATCAGTGCCAAATTAGGCAACGCTGCAGCAAAAAGGTTTGTGAAAAGAGAAACTCCGCAAAGAGGGGTGCTATCTCCTCTTCTTTGGAATATGGTGGGATTAAAATCCTGGAAGAGGCGGGCTGCACAACAATCGCCTATGCGGACGATGTTGCAGTCGTAGTCAGTGGCAAGTTCCCTGACAGTCTCAGGGACATTTTGCAACTTGCACTAAACAAAATCACAACATGGGCTACAGACTGTGGACCGTCAGTAATTCCACAGAAAATCGAACTGGTCCTTTTTACAAGGAAATATAAAATTCCTAAAATAAAGCCACCTTCGTTAAATGGCTCCACTCTCGCCTTTAGCGAAACGGCGAAATTTCTGGGTCTAACTCTAGACAGAAAGTTAAGCTGGAATGCTAGAATCTCAGAAAGAGTAAAATAGGCCTCAATAGCACTCTACTTGCGTAAAAAGCCATTGGTAGGAAATGGGAGCTTCAGCCATACATGACTTACTGGCTATACACATCCGTAGTAACACCCATTTTTATGTCCGGAATCCTAGTATGGTGGAAGGCAATCGATAAAGAGGGCAACCGCAAGGTCATCGCTAGGGTCCAAAGAACTGCCACACTATGTATTAGTGGCTCTTTAATAACAACCCCTTCTGCGGCATTAGACATCATGCTTAATCTGATGCCTGTAGAATATTATAGTAAATTTGCAGCCGCAAACACAGCTGTGAGATTAAAAGCTACATCCCAGTGGATCAATTCACGACAATGTCACTCGGATATCATAAACTAATTCAAGTTCACTCCCGCCTTGGTGACTACACGTCCCCCACTTACTTCTTCGGAAAATTTTATATGACGAGCATCCCAAGAGAGTTGGAACTCGCACACTGTGATGACTTTCGAAGGAGTACAATTCTACACGGATGGTTCAAAAATGAACAGCAGTGTAGGATGCGGGATCTTCTCACATAATCTGAATATCAGTCATAATTTCCGATTACCAGACCATTGTAGTGTCTTCCAAGCGGAAATTATGGCAATTCAAGAAGCCTTGATCCTACTGAATGGAAGCGTTTTGAATGTGAAGCAAGTACGTATTCTGTCAGACAGTCAGGCTGCGTTAAAATCTCTGGAATCAACATGTTCAACCTCGAAGACTGTAATAAACTGCCGAAAACTTCTTAACGAGATGGATTGGCAGTATAGCATTCAGCTTTGCTGTGTACCACGTCATCGAGGCATTCCGGGAAATAAAAAAGCTGATGAACTCGCAAGAATTGGAACAACCTTCAAAGTTTTGCCGGATAGGGCCGGACTAGGGGTACCTCTATCCATAATAAAAACGTTATTTCCAAAGGAAATAACGGATATGGTAAATTATAAATGGTCAAACTTGACCTCGTGCAATACCACAAGGCCCAAAACCGATTTAAGACGATCCAATGATCTGCTTTCTTTCAAAAGGGCAGACATTTGAATGACAATGGGAATAATCACCGGTCACTGTCTAACAGGGAAGCATGCCAGAAGACTTAGCATATTCGCAAACGACCATTGTAGAGTCTGCAAGAATGAAGAAGAGGAGGAAACTACTCTCCATCTCCTTTGCACATGCCCGGCCTTGTCGGTAAGAAAGAATACCCATTTGGGGCAATATCTCTTCGATAGCCTTAGCGATCTGGCAGGTAAAAATGTGAAGAGTATCGCTTTGCAAAAAGATCAAATTGGTTTTAACGAATGGGATAGAAAAGTTTCTATATGGTATCACAATGGACCAAATACGGTCTAGGCGTGCCTTTTTGGCAGCCACCTTAACCTAACCTAACCTATCAGTTCCAGAACAATTTGGTGATAAATCAAAAGCTAGTATTGTATAACCTTTTGAAAATAGTTCTTTTGAAATTTGATGCAATGAATGTACAACTTATTTCAATTGCAGAGTTTGGTGTAGGCACTCCGTTCACATGAAGAAATTGTGCGAGATTTTGATGATCGAAATGGTATGGGTTTTTTAATCTTCATTATTAACAATACTGAACTTTTCATTATTAACTATACAAAATACAAGAGCTTTTGGTATTTGCCCTACAAATATATTATCCAATTGTAAAATTGTAAAAAATTGTAAAATTGTATGCTGGAATTGTAAATGTTTTGAATACACTTCCGGTATAAAAATATTTTGCGTTAGCCTTTTCCAAAACAGTTTTATTGGCTATTAATATGCTAGGATTAATTGTTAACTGTTTCATGTATAATGTAGCTTCGACAATTTTTAAATAACTTTCATCGTTATCGCTAAAGAAAATAAAAAATCTAAATGCCAAAGCAATTCGAATGTCAACCTTATTTAAAAGTAATTTGGGAGTATTGAAGAAATGTAACATGTGATTTTACATTTGTAATTTTCCCATGTAATTTTCCCCTACATGTAATTTCCCCATTAATTGTACTATTGTAGAATTGTTGTATAATTTTTGCTTTGATTTGGAACCAGTAAATTAGTTAAATATGCTTTATATTGGTATAAGGAGTCTGAAAGAGTGATGTTTTCTCAATTTAGAGTTACATTACATTGTTTAATTAAAGAGTGTAATAAATTATTTACAACACTGGGTTGCAGGGCTGCTTTTGCATCAGCTTCGGTTCCTACTTTATCATTTGCACTCCAAACTGAAAAAACTTCTTTTAATATTTGGATTTTAAATTTGATGTAGGCTGACGATAAATCTCGATATGTATCTCCATTTCCAAGCGAAACAAATTCAATAGCTAACGATGAAGTCTCTAAAGAAGCTAAAGGATTGTATGCTACCTCTTCTGAACGCAATATAATTGCTTGTACTGGCAATGATGCAAAAAGATCAAGTTCGGATTTCATACACTCTGGTAACTGGCAACAAAATTTATTACATAGCTGTATTGGTTGCAAATTTTAATTGCTATCGTTTCAAAGAATTTTTTCTATAGGTATGTATTGGACATTTTCAAATTCAATATTTGTTCTAATAATTTTCTATGTTGATGGCTCTTAATGCACGTACTTTGCTACTTCCAAAAACAGATGATTGAACTATATCTGAATAAATCATCACAGTTAATTCAATTCGTGTTTATTATTAGCAGCAGCTAATTTGAATAGTTCAGGTAATTTTGTTTTGAAATTTTTTATATTTTTTTTCTGTTGAAATAGTTCAGTTAATAATGTTTTTACGTTATAGCTATGACTAACTTTTATATAGAAACTATCTTCATCAAAAGTTTGCGATATACGAATTAAATCCTTTCGATTAGATTCTGACATTTTTTTAAATGATACACCATCATCATTTTTTATATAGGAGATATATGTCAAAACTTCATTAAAAAATTCTGTAAAAACCAGGTTTCGAGTAAATCCTGGATTAGGAGTTATATTTTTAATAAGCGTTGGCAAAAAATTAAACTTCCAATCATCCAAATATAATTCCGAAACGTCATATGAATAATATGTGTAGCCTATAGATTTGGTTACTTTGATTTTTTCAAGAGGTTTTTCAATTTTTCTTACATAAATATTATACTATATCCAATATTTATAAGAGCACAATTCTCCTTGTTAAATTTTTCCGTTTGTAGCAAATCGTTCAGATAAATTTCTGAAAGTCCTACTTTCCAGTTTCCGTTTCTTAAATCAAAGTGAATAAGCAATTTATTTTCGAAAAAAGCTAAAGTGTTGTCTAGAAACAGTTTTAAATTATCATTACTAAACAATGTTACGTAGAAATCATCTTGACTATCCATCTTTGTTAACTTCTCTAAAACATAAAATGTAAATGCGTGTCTTTTGTTAATTCCATATCTGAGGAGATTTTGACGATATAAGTACCATTTTTGCAATGGTTTTAATTTTTTTCATATAAAATTTTTTTCATTTTTTGATCTAATAAATGCAAGTTTTTATCTTCTTGAAATAATTTACTAAATTTTGAAAATATTTCTGGTGACATAACAATCATTCGCTGCATTAAGTCTTACTGAGCAATTTCCCTATTACACCAGTTAATATAGTTCAGATTAAAATTGGTAAAAATCCACCATGTTAATCTAATATTTTTGTTCTGGCTTTTAAACTTTTCTTAGCACAGGCTAGAAATCTTTCTGTGCTGGTGTTATTTTATTATTGCCATTTAATGCATTGATTGCAATTTCAGCAATAGTTTTTATAATATCGTCATCACAATATTTAAGAATAGTTTTACGAAATTTCTTCTTGTTGCATTTTCCTAGTCCATGTAATATATTGATGTTGATTATGTAATATGTTGATTTATCTTCAATCGTTTCATTCTTTTGACAGTTGTTATTCAAATCACCCGTATCACAGAAACATACACAATATTCTTTGGAAAAAATATTAGTTCTAATACGAAATAAATTGTTAATGTCTTGTGTTAAATCCAACACAATATAACCAGGAGGTCACTTCACACTGTTTGCTAAAAACTGTTGAACGTTTTATAAATCATTTGCACATTCAAGGCAAACATTTAATTTAATTTTAATTTTAAATTTAATTAACAAATAAATTGTGTTGTCAAGCTCGCGGTATTCATATCATACACATATATAATTTTTATCGTTTCTTTATCAATGTAAATTTTAATTTGATATTTCACTTTTTTATCTAATTATAAATTTTAATTTGCTGATTTTTACTTGATTTTTATTGATTCTTAAAATTTTACAAAATTACCAATTTTAATGTAAATTTCTGCAATATACGCGGTTTACAGACGAATTTCGATGCTGTCACTTGCCATTTAAATTCTAGCAAACCAGCAATTCTTGCCCTATGTGAAAATCAAGTTAACGGCCAGAATGATAATTTTAATATTACTGGCTACACACTCGTTTCACATTTCGTGTCTAAAAGAGGTATCGCCATCTATATTAAAAATGACACAGCTTTCAACACTCTTAATAAATTCAAATGTTCTAGCCCAACTTTCCACTATGTTTGGGTAAAAATCCTCGTTAGAAAGCAAGTCATACATTTCTGTTTCTTATACAGATCACCCAACTCAAGTGAAGAGGAAACTGTTGTGGAAATTGAAAATCTCTCAAACCAGATCAATGAAATTTTGGATTCATATCCAGGAACTGAAATTGTTCTGGCGGGTGATTTCAATATTCATAATAGAGACTGGCTTCACTTTTCTAGTAACACTTCTCTGAGTCAAAACTCAATTGGGAAACAAGTTGAACTATTCTCATCTCTTTTCCACCTTTCTCAACTTGTCCAAAATCCCACTAGGATCCCAGATCGTGCTGATCAAGAAAGCTACCTCTTGGATCTGTTCCTGACCACACACCCTGAAAAATATGTGGTTTCAGTTGGTTGCCCCCTGGGTGGCTCCGACCATTGTTTGGTTAAAACAAGTTTCCGGGTAGGCCCAATTACCAATAAAAGGACTCCTTCCAGAAAATTAGTATGGCGATACAGCCATGCGAACTGGGAGGGTCTTAACAGTTTTTTCAGATCCTTTGATTGGTCATTGTGCTTCCGCGATAGGAATGTCGACTTTGCTGCAAATGCGATTTGTGAAACAATTTTACTTGGAATGAGGTTATTTATTCCTCACTCCATGAGAACTATTAAACGGAAATCCAAATCTTGGTTCAATCGCATTTGCAGTGAAGCCATCCTTAAAAAGGAGGAGGCTTTTAAACTGTATCAAAGCAATAGGTCGGAGGCTCTCAGGGCAAACTATATAGTGGTTCGAAACAGGTGCAAGAGAGTTATCAACAGGCAAAAATTCTTATTCAACCTAAAGTTGAAACGCAAACTTATCCACATGCCTAAGAATAGCAAATCCTTTTGGTCATTTGCAAAAAGTTTAAAAGAGGATGCTAGCGGGCCTTCTTTTCCTCCGCTTGTTGATATTAATAACATGATTGTGTCAGATTCCAAAGAGAAAGCGAACTTGTTTGGCAAGCAGTTCTCTTTCAACTCGACACTGCCTCAGTCAACGTTAAAGCCACCAATTGTTCCTGAAGTTGACTACTCCTTCGGTAAAATATACTTTAGGACAAGAGCAGTGATGAAAATCTTGAAAAATCTTGATGCAAAAAAATCACCCGGTCCAGATGGTATCACTACCATGGTTCTTAAAAATACCTATTCAAGTATTTCAAAACCTCTACGCAACCTTTTTTATCTTTCCTTTACTTCGGGTATTCACCCTACCCAATGGAAGGTTGCGCATGTTTTCCCAATTCCAAAAAAAGGTAATAAAAGCGATCCCTCTAACTACCGTCCTATTGCTATAACCTCGGTTCTTTCAAAAGTAATGGAAAAATAATAAACCAGAAGCTTTTGAAATATCTGGATCGTAGAGGTTTGCTTCATGATCGACAATACGGGTTCAGAGCCCGTCGTTCAACCGGTGATCTCATGACTTACCTTTGCGAAAAGTTGAATATCAGCCTTCACCATTCTGGTGAATCTGATGTAGTGGCTCTGGATATTTCTAAAGCGTTCGACCGAGTCTGGCATGATGCTTTATTAGCAAAATGCAAAGCGTTAGGACTAGGTAGGGTCTTTCTAAAATGGATTGGAGATTTCCTTTCGAATCGCATGATTCGGGTACTTGTCGATGGTTATTCATCTGACAATTTTATAATTAATGCTGGTGTCCCTCAGGGATCGGTTTTGTCCCCCACTCTCTTCTTAATATTTATCAATGACCTACTTTCAATTACCTCCAATCCAATCCATAGTTTCGCAGATAAATAATGATTTAGCGAAAATCCAAAAATGGGGTGAAAGCAACAGAGTTGATTTCAACACTAAAAAAACGCAATGCTGTTTAATCTCTCGTAAAGTAGCTACTACTACACCCAACCTAACTTTTCAGGGTGAGGCTTTGCAGCACTCAACAGATTTAAACATTCTGGGCATCGAGTTAAATCAGAAATTGACCTGGTCAAATCATATTTTTGGTATAGCTAAAGATGCTGCTAAATGTCTAGGTTTCTTGTACAGCTGTAAAGCTTACTTCTCTCCTTCCGATCTTCTCAACATCTATAAAATGTACATTAGGCCCAAAATGGAGTATAATGCACATATTTGGGCTGGAGCGCCCCAAACAGCGCTGGGTTTTCTCGACAAAGTGCAAAACAGAGCTATTCGCCTTATTGGCGACCCCAGTGTTACCTCAACGCTCACTCCACTTTGCCATCGCCGTACTGTTGGGTCATTGACCCTCTTTTATAGATACCTTGTAGGGGTGAACACCTGTTCTAAAGAAATAAAACAATTGATGCCTCCACTCAAAGTTTTCCAACGTGAAACGAGGAGTGCAACAGATGCCCACCCATACACTGTCGAACTGTCAAGATGGCGCAATACAGCATTCGGGAATTCGTTTGTCATGTGCACATGTGTTCCCAAAAGTTGGTAATTCATTTGTGTACGATATATCGAAATTCAAGAAGAACACTAACATCTTTCTTCAAAATAACTATCCAAATTTTTCCCTTCATCCTCCATAATCCCAATTTTCCTATATTCAAACATCCAAGTATTCCTTCCCCCATCCTTTTCCCCAAAACCAAGCTGTACATTATATTATTATGTATTAAAGGACCAATCCTATAGTTTGGTTTTAAAGGGGGTGGGTTTGGTTGGTTAAAGTCCAACACTACTCAGAGGAACCTCGTGCAGTTCCTTTGGGTGACTTTTGATGTTTTCTACCATCCCTCGTAAAAAAAAAAAAAAAAAAACCAGGAGGTTTTGATGATGACTCAATATGTAAACCTTTAGTAAATAGCCCACATACTTGTTTATTTGCAGAATCTAATATTAAGTCATCTAGAACAATTAAAGTAGGTTTATTTTCATTAACCACTAAACTCTTTTGGGATACTGGTATAAAAGTCTATATCAGGAAAAGCTAGATTTTTTGGAATAGCAGAAATTTTTGGGTTACACCATTTACTGGGTTACTGGCTTCAATTTTCGGATAAATCAAACTATCAATATTTTCAATTAAATTACACACAAATGTTGTTTTCCCGCATTCAGATGGTCTCGCTATCATCATTGTAAATGGATGAATAAAATTAATCATTTTTGGTCTGTGTCTGAAACTGAATTTAGAAATAACATAAAAGCAGCGAACATATTCTTAGTACAGTCATTTTGAATTATGGAAGTAGAGGATCATATGAATTAGATGATTATTAGATGATCATAAGAAACTAACATTACATCTATATACTCACATTAAAAATTTTTCTGGAGTAAATAAATACATTTCAATTTATGGTACTCATTTTGCGCTTTGTCCGTGAGCATATGATATTTCTACTTCTGGACGGGGCACATATGAATGTCATACAATAGAAAATTATAGAATCATTTTGGAAAATTTAATTAAATGGTACGAGAATAATGTCGAGGCTACAAGTTGTGTCAGAAATTCATAGAGGTGCTAGAAGAAAATTTATTCAAAAGGGTTTAAATGATACTTGGCAAATAGATTTGGTTAAAATGATCCCATGTGCAAAATTTAATAAGGCATACAAATATTTATTAACAGTTATTGATACATTTTCAAAATTTTATTTATTTATTTAGTTAATATAACTACTTTATAATGAAATAATTTCACAATTCCTTCATTACAATTGTTGTTACATAAATTTATTTCTTACATATTCCACAATTTTGTTTTTAATTTTATTTGTATTTATTTCATTACTTAATTCAAAATGTAATTCATTGAAAAGCTTCATTTAAACCATTATAGATCAGAATAAAATAAATCTTTCAAAATAAAAATCAAAAAAATAAATCTTTAATTATTTTAACAAAACTAAAAATAAAATCTTAGACCAAAAAATATATTCCTTAACACAATGTTTCATACAAGAAATCTCTGTGTTAAATTTTTTTGTTTCCAATTTAAGGAAAATTAAATTTGCTTTTAACAATTTTTTTTTGTACTTATACTTGATTTTATAAAATCAGTTTTATAATTCTGTATTTATTTAGTGATAAAAAGCAAGAAAAGAAAAAAAACCATCATTTAATTATTAATTTAATCTAATAAATCGGATAAACCGTTTAGTTTTATCGAAAGTTTTGAAATATTTGAAACCGGAAGTTTTGAAATATTTGAAAAATCGGTGTATAGTTTTTAATAATTGGCAGATACAGGGTGTCCTTTCGAATGTATGTGGACAATACTGTTGCGTTTATGGCTGGTATAGATGTTTTGGTTTAAGTATGACAACGTTTTTGAATGAATTTCACAAAGATAATCATATAGAAAACGACAATCTGATAAAACAATATGTTTTACAACTTATTTGGAAATTTAAATTTTTCACAATTTTGTGTACCTAAGCAATATAATTAATATTAAAAAGCTTTAGTTAAAACGTAGTAATAGAAGATCAAGTTTCGAACACAAATTTGATGTTGAGTTATACATATTTGCTCAACAGAAATCAGTCATTAAAAGTTCTTGTTGGTTTTGATACAGAATCTCTTGTAGCAACTTGCATTTTTCACCGTATTAGAAAAAAAAGCCAGCTATTTTAAAATATCATGATTGGTGTAAGTTCCATCAGCAATTTTGTGAAAGGTACTCGAAACAATCAAAAAAGAATACAAAATTATGTTTACAATGTGGGTTAAGAATGGTTATTGGCCGATGTCTTAGCATTAACAAAGAGGAAGCTGACACATTTTACAATTTAATTGATTTTCTTCAAGCCGTAATGATACACAATAAAAATGCTGAATCAATATGTTATAAAATATATAAAAACGTGTCAAGAAAAACATGTTATGAATTTGCACGAAGAAATTATATTCCAATACAACGTTGTAACGTTCAATGCAATTATTCTAGATTGTTTTTTGAAATACCTGTACTATTAGAAAATAAAGTTTATAATATTTTAATCAAGAACAACAATAAATGAAAAACTTTTTAAAATTTTATTTAATTTGTTTTTTATTATGAATTACTTATATATGGTACATACATTTACATTTACACAAATATTCTTTTATATTGTTTTAGGCTATAAATTATTTCTAAAAAGTTCTGAAAAATAGTCAGGATCTCCTTCTTGGTTATTTATTTCCCGAATTTGTTGCTCCAGTATTTCTTCATCTAAGACTTGAAACGGTGGTATGAATTCTTCAGTTTCTATTAATTCCTCCTCATCTAAGGTGAATGTAATTTCATCAACTTGAACCTCATTTGGTATACTGACTATTGTAGTTTTCTAAGTAAATGGAAATGTTGTTGAATCAGCTGCCATTTTTGTAAAATATCTTATCAAAATTGAATTAAAAATGATTTGCCAATAAAATTGAACTGCGTTATATACTGTAGAACCCAGTCAAAATTCAAAGTTTTCAGAGTATATAAATAAAGAAATGTAAAATTGAATTTTTAAAACTAGTTAGATGCTGTAGAAATCATATCAACATCTCAAATAGTGAAAGAAATGCATAAAGATCTGTAAAGGGAAGAATGTTACAAATGTTACGGTTCAAAAATGTAACATTTGAATGTTACGGTTCAAAAATTTAATGTATGTGGTAATTTTTCTGCTCTTTCATAAAATATCTGTGTTTTTACGAAAAAATTATTAAATAAATCAATTTTGTAACTATTTAGATACACAATATGACAAATAAAGCAACTAAGTAAAAGAATTTTATATCTTTTTTTAAATTTTATATTTATTTATGGATAATAAAAACTTATAACTACAAATCAATTTACATCATTAATTGGTAATTTGCATATATTTTACCAAAAGACTCAGATATATCTATAATAATTAAATTAAAATTTTTATCTTTATATACAAAATGTTCTTTTTCTTTTATTTCTTCAACAAAATAATTCAACAGAATTCTCAAAAATATCAGTATATTTTTGAGGTATAAATATAATTAAATTGCGGGTCTCAAAGACCCACTTAAGACCATAAATGGTCTTGATTTGTTTTACATTTATTATATGATATAGAGCATCTTGCTCCATATCTTTTGTTTTTAAGAAACTCTTTCTAGTTTCAATATTTTTGTTATTAAAAGCTTCTTTGAAGCTTTTTTTTGCTGGTGTTTCTTCTTCTTGTTGTTGTTGAATTGTTGTTGTTGTTGCTGTTGTGGTTGTTATTGTTCTTGTTGATGATAATGATGATTGTGTTTATAATGTGTCTGCGGTTCTTCTTCAGTTCTTATTCTTTTTCGTTTAATTGAGGCCAACTCCTGTGTTGGCTCTATTTGTTGAGCGTAGGCGAAAATCTCTATTGTGCTTTCCATTTTGCTCTCTTGTTGTATTATTATGTTGAGCTCTTTCTTTGAATTGATATATCTTAAGAAAGATCTCACTTTATTTATACTAAATTTTTCTTCTAAATAATTGTGTTATCATTCTTTAGAAATCAAAATCCTTAAGAAAACTAGTTAAAAACAAAAAGTTGCAAAGTAATGTGTTTATTAATGTAATAAATTCTAATTGATAATAATAAAACTATAATTTTTTTAAATATTATTTTTTGCAACATTGTTGCATTTAACAGTGTTCTAAAGTTAAGAAAAATTTTTTTACATAAATTCTAATTATACTTTTTTATAAATGAATATTATTTTTTATTTACTTATTCCTAAATTATTTATTTTTATTAGTAAATATTTTTCTTAACGAACTCGAACTAATTTATTTTTATAATCTTTTAAACTATATGTAATCGGGTCTGTCTTGTTTTTGAAAGCTATTTTAAAAACTTCAGTTGAATAAGTAGGTTCATATCCTTTTTGAAAAGTACCTTCAGACCTTGAAATTCAATCAAAATCACCAACACTAAATTTTCCCTTATTAAATATTTTAGGGTAATTGTAAATTGAACGAAGAATTTTTTTTTCATTTTGTGATGTAACTTGGTTTGGTTTTAACTTAATTGTACTGTGTTTTGTGTTATTATATTTTTCATTTAGTTTTGGTAAAAGTTCTATACATTTAAAATTTTCTTGTAAACTAAACTGTTTCCACATATTGATTTTAATGTTCTGTTAAACCTTTCAGAACCACTAGCTTTCATTTCTTAATAAGTGTGATAGTGATTTATTTTATAGCTTTTCATTAAATTTTGGAATTTTTTGTTAAAAAATTCTTTTCTCGGTCAGAATGAATATTTTTTGGAGACTGCCCCTCCCTTTTAAAAATCTTTTCTATACTTTTAACTATCATCCGCTGCCTTTGATTTAACTCTTTTGGCATATGCATATTTTGAAAATATATCGATAAGAGGAACTTTTATCCATTATTCGCGTTTTGATAGGCCGACATATCTACGAGATCAATTTCCCATGTATCATTTAACCCTCTTTGAGCTACTTTTCGTCTTCGAAATCTACGTTTAACTGGACGATAAATTCCAGAACCTATTTGTGCTTTTGACATTATTATTGAAAAGTTAAACTGCAACTGTGAATTTGAAAAAAATCTGTATATATATATATATAAAATTAAAAGATTTTTTTTCAATACTGTAATTTAATAGTTTAATACAAAATTTTTACAATATATTAACAATAATTTTTAAATTTTTTTCTTTTGGAAGCCAAGGAACTGAAGTATAATCATCTGCAAAAACTGGTTTTCTGGAATTTTTTCAATATGTCTTTATTTCAGGAACAGTGATGACTCTGTGATCGTTTGTTCGACGAATACTAGGAAATGTTATATTGATTTGTTGAAAATTGTTTAGTTTTTTATCTAATTGTTTCATAGAGCCAAAATTTATTTCTTGTGAAACGTTATAATTTAAACGAAAACCTTTGGCTTTGCAAACAGTTTTTTCACATTTGGAGTTGATATTATATATTTTGTATGCATAATTCTTTGCACCTGCACTGACAAATTTTGTAATGTAACTTCCTATTCCATATTCTTCAAGCTCATCTGTCATATCTCCTTATATTCTCCTTCACGTGCTACATATATTATTGAATCATACAAAACTCGTTCTTTAAATTTTTTAAATAAGAATACAATTTTAAACGAGCTTTTGTGGTAGTGTAAGCAGCTATACAAACGTTAAGTGTTAATAATGTTTCAGCTGTTTCTTCGTTATATTCCCAATTTACCAAAACTGTTTTTTCGTTTATTGGAGTTATTTGATTTACATTCTTGGAAGGATCAGTAAGAAGATTAAATAATTCATAAGGCTCATTTATGATTTCAGTTTTTGATTGATTTTCTCTCTGCGCAAATTTACGCCAGAAAGAGTTTAACATTAATTTAAGTTAGGATTTTTTTCTATTTCGTTAAACTGTAAATTTATGCCTTCTACTTTGGAAAATTTTTCTAAATATTTGCACTTTTCCTTTGGTGTTCTGCAAAAGCTAGGCCAGCCAGAAGCTTCTTGTTTAATTTTAAGGAACTTGTTCATCATTTCTGTAAAAATTCCTTGTTGTGATGTAAGGGGATTAAATTGTTTAACAGTATACTCCCATACCTCGTATATTTCCACAATTTTGTATCCCTGTTTAACAGCTTCTCTTACTTCATCTATAGCCCACGTTCCTAAAATTGACCTACTACGATTGTCATGCCGTCATCATTATTCATATCCTAGCTACATGTTTGACAACAGGAAAATTTTAGCTTATTATTTTGATTTATAGTTTTTCTGGAGGAAGTATTAATGCCTTTATTAATCCTTTAGTATCATTTAAATTTAATTGATTGCACTCAATTTGTCCAAAATGCATTTTTGGATGACCCACTGGAAATTTTCCGTATTTACACACCCAAGAATATAGTGAGCATATATCTATATACATTATTTTTTCACCAGGTGCACATTTATAATATGTTCTTGTGTTTAATGTTCTACCGCCATAAAACTCATCACGTGGTTTTAGTAGTATCAAACTTTTGTTCTCCAATTTTGAGAAAAATGCTATGTATTCTTTTGATCTCATTTCGTTTCGAAATTCACACTGCCACTTTTCAATTACTTCATAACCTAAAGAGCGTAATTTATTGGCTTTGGATAATGTAGCCTCATAACGTATTTCATATTTTTTATAATTTTTGAAACATTTTGAATGGCCATGATAATAACAGCCGTAAAACTCAAATATATGTGTTGACAATATCCGTCAACACGAAGACCAAAAATAACTTTTTCTTTTCCATTACCACTATGCTGAATTTTTATTTTTTTGTTTTTCTTCCCACACTAACCATTTTATAGCAATGATTGACTGGTTTTTTGATATATCTTTGTTTAGGTATAAGTCCAATTGTAAACGGTTTTAAAAAATTCTTTCTAAAAACCAAATTACACGCTGTAGCAATTGTAGTCGCCTCTAAAAATGACTCAACCTTACATTCTTCCAAAAATAGTTGTCTGAATTTAACACAGGCTGCTGTCAAAATTTTTACGTCATTCATACAATATTCTACAAGTTCATTTTGGAGGTTAAAAGACTTGTTTTTATTTTCTTCATACCACTCAAGAAATTCTTTTCTTTCCGATGCACTCATTGAATTATAACAGTAATATTTCCGATCGGGTAACTTTCCATTGTATTTTATATTATTTTTACGATTAAACATATGAGGAAAATATTCGTTTTTCAAATTTATGTCTAAAGCAAACGGTTTCGGTAAACTAGATAACGGCATTGGAAAATAGTTTAATGACTCAATAAATTTCACGTTATCTAACAGCATTAAAATTATCTTTGTTCCCCTCATAATTATTTTTGGTTTGAAGGTGGTTTTCCCTAAGATATAGCTTAATACAAACTAGGTTAGGAGGTACAAATAGATTCTTTACTTGTAGATGATGTTGCTTTATGATTATCAAAACAAATTTCACTTTTAAAACTTCGATTGCATACATCACATTTAATATTTGGAAAATTTACGTCAAATGCTGGAGATGATTTGGAAATAAAACACGACTGTTTACATGTAATCATAACTAAATGCTGCTATTAATGATGTAATTACATTGAAGTAACCTTCATCGTATATAAAATTCAATTTTTTTTCCCTTTCTTCTTCACCTTGAAAAATAATCGATTTTCCTTTTCCTCTGAAATCAAATACTACAATTTGATATTTAGAGAGGTACAGTTGAAATTTTTTGAGCTCACTGATACTAGCTCCTTTTGCTGGGATGCTTACATTCATAAGATCACTGGGATTTTATTAGTTGTAACGCTACTTTCAATTGAAGTTGGCCTACATCTTTTCGCATTTTACAGTAGTCAACAGATTTTTCTATGAATGAGATAGCATTATAGCAATAGCAACAACTAAAGCACGTGGTAAGCATAAATTATCTTTATTTTTAATTGAAATTATACCTCTTCTTTTATTACATTCTTCTTCAAAATTGTTGTATCTTTTTCCTCTACCTCTTCCTGCTGGAAATCGTACATATGTAACATTTATACAGAACGTATCTGTAGATAATCCTTCGGAGTTGTTTTGAAAAATGTTTGAAATTACTACCCAAATTTCCGAAATGTCTAGGTCTTTTGCTTCTTTATAATTGATCCAGACCACTTTCATGAAAACTTTGGCATCCAAAAGTGACACCAATCTTGTCACTAGGGTCAACATTTTCAATTAAATTGTTGAATAATTCTTTAATACCGGTTTTAATCCAATCTATTGGATCTTTGTTGTCTGATACTGGATTTATAAACTCCAATTTTTTTCCAAAAATGTTGAATCGTTTTACATTCACTGATTTTATTGAATTTATCGTGAATTTTTCTGTATTCATTTTTATTTCTTCTTATTAATTTCCGATTTTTAGCACATTTCCAAAAAAATTTTGAAAAAATGTGCTTATTAGTTTCACTCTGTCCGTCCGTCCGTCCGTCCGTCCGTCTGTTTACAAAACTTCTACACCGTTAAAGATAGAGAAAAAAAATTTTAACCATAGGTAGGTCTCATAAAAAAAATAATTTTGTGGAACAACTTTTTCATGTAGCCCCCCCCCATTACGGAGCTACAGCCCCTCAAACTTTGAAAAAGCCCTATTTTTAAATACATATATCTTATGTTCTGCTCAAGATTTTTTCAATCTGAAAACGTCATTCGACAGGTATTTTTTTTATCTTTGTAAATTAATATCAAAATTATACATTTTTTTTAAATTTAGTATTTAAATTTACCGTTATGTGAAAACCAAATTTTGCATGATTTTTCTACTTTCATAACTCCGGCACGCTTCTAGATAGAAGCTTGAAATTTTGAGGCAAGAAAGAACTTTTAGAATTAGTATAAGTTTGCTCAGAAAATTTTTTCGGACCACCCCCTGTTTATGAGCTATTAGGGCTTAAAAATTGAAAATTTGCTATTTTTAAACACCTGTAACTTAGGAACCTGTACACATTTTACTTCTGCAAGATATAAAATTTAAAGCCACGTTAATATATTTTTACGTGTGTTAAAGGTTTATTTTTGTTGTAAAAGGTTCCAAAGTTGCAGCTCTTCAAAATTGCAAAAAAGCCCCATTTTCAGATGTATATATCTCGGGCTCTGCGTAATAGTTTTACAATCTAAAACCGGCAGAAGATTGAAAATTTTATTATCTATATAAAACAATATCAAAATTATGTAATATTTTGTAATTTACGATTTAAATTTACCGTTATGTGAAAACCACATTTTGCATGAAATTTCTTTTTTCATAACTCCGGCACTTCTTTAGATAGGAATCTGAAATTTTGAGACAAGAAAGAACTTTTAGAATTAGTATAAGTTTCCTCAGAAAATTTTTTGGTGGCACCCCCTCTTTAAGAGTTATTACGCCTCAAAAATTGAAAATTTGCTATTTTTAGACACCTGTAACTTAGGCACTTGTAAAAATTTTTCTTCGGCAAGACATGAAAATTAAAGCTTCAATTATATATTTTTACGTGTGTTAACGGCTTTTCTTAGTTATATAGGATTCCGGAATTACGGCCCCTCAAAATTTCAAAAATGTCCTATTTTTTCACATTTTTTCTTATTACATGAAATTTTCAAATTTTTGTGTAAGTCACACTTCTAAACAGTTTGTATTGAGTTTTGGAAATGTGCGCTTTTAAAAACCGTTGGTTTACATTCTACCTTGTTTATTTTATTAAGACAACCGACCGCGAACGTTTCTAATTCTAGAATTTTCACTCTATTAACAATTTTTTAGCTTTCTACACAATTTATACATAATGTCTTGCTTGCTATTTGAAAAAGTTACCTCAAACATATAAACAAATCTGTTTTATTTTTTTTTATTTTTATACTATTATGTACCACTATAGGTACCAAAAGCAATTACTCGTAACTTATTTTGAATCGCTTTTTATTCCTGTTTTTTCAACATTCTTACATAACAATAAAATCTTATACGATGATACTAACAATTTTTTCTTTCCTCTTCTTTAAATACTTCATAGAAAAAACGAAAACAAGAAGAAATAAATTTATCTAAAAATTGCATCAATTTTGTCAAGGTTGAATCTTTATGTAGGATTTAAATAACCAGTTTGAACTTTTTTTTAATTTTTAAAAATAGTTTTAAAATTTTAAAGAAGCGTAGCTACACTTATTTTGTTCTGTTTTCATTTTTCTCTTTAAATTTTATAAAGCATTTTTCCTTATTATTTTCATATGCGCCTTAATTACTTAAGCTAAGTATACATCAATAAGTAAACCTGTACCACGTCATATTTTTTTGATCTCGTTTTTTTCAACATTATAAGAATTAATTAATGGTTTTTCTTTCCTCTTCTTTAAATACTTGTCATAAAAAAAAAAAAGAAAAAAAAACAAGAAACAATCTCATCTCAAAATTGCAAACATAAAAAAAAAAGCATTTTTTCTTACTATTTCCATTTTTACCTAATTCTTAAAACAAGTATACAATCTTTGTAAACAACTAAACTTGTCTGTCTGACCTACTTTTATGACCGCCTGTCTGACCTACTTTTATGACATTAACCTACTTTCTGTTTGGTCTAATTACGGTTTAACCTACTTCCGGGTGGCCTTAACCTACTGACCTGTCTGCCCATAGTGCCTACCTATCTACTTATGTTTAAGTATGTTGTTGATTATTTTAAAAGCTAAATAATATAATTCTCTTTTGCAAATATTTTTAAGACCTAAATATCTTGGTGAATAAAGCAAATTAGTGGGATGCCTGATAGGATAAAAATTAATTGTTTTAATTGACCTTTTATGAATAATATCCAGTGTTTTTAAATGTGATTGTCATACATTACACCAGAGAGGATTTAAGTAAATCCAATTAGAAGAAATGTAAAATGAGTAAATAATAAATATTATTGTAGTTGAAGTTAATGGGATTTTATAGATTTATTATCAAACATTAGGATTTTGGTTTTTTTAATGTTAAGCGACATCTTATTTTTGAGAAGCCACTCCTCAATACTAAAAGATGGGATATAATAGAGTTCCTTAGTTAACCTTCACTAACAGCGGAATATTTTATAACAGCATCATCAGCGAAAAGTTGTAAGGATCCTTTCGAGTTTAATCTGGCTATATCGTCGATATAAATTTTAAATAAGATGGGACCTAAAATTAACTCTTGAAGGACTCATTTCTTAATATATTTTACACTACTGCATATATTCATTACAACGAGTCTGCTGTTTCCTACTCAATAGGTATGATTTAAATAAGTTTAATTGAATTTGATTTAAATTCAAATGATGAAGTTTAAAAAGGAGTATCTCATGGTCCACACAATCAAAAGCTTTTTGTAAGTCTAAAAATAAGCAAGCTGTATATTTCCTGTTGTCCATACTTTTAGATATAAAATCTGACAAAGCTAAGCAAGCAGTTGTGGTATTTGAGTTTTCCTCAAAGTCATATTGTTCTTTATGTAATACGCCATTGGAAGTAATGAATTTCGTTAATCTGTTGTTAATAATTTTCTCAAATACTTTTCAAACTGAATTTAAGATTGATATCGGACGTTAATTTGAAGGATTTGATTTATCACCAGTTTTGTGAATAGGTATCACAGCTGCAATTTTTAGTGATTCTGGAAATATACCAGATTCAAAAGTTAAATTAATATATTTCACAAGTATTGGACTTATTTGTTCCGAAAACTTTACTAACACTTTGGATGCGATATTATCATATCCTGTTGCAGACCCTGATTTTAATTAGTCTATAGTTGACTTGACTTCTGCTAAATCAGTGGGCGTTAGGAAAAAGTTTACATAGATTGTTTTCGGAAAGGAAGTTAAATAATTTTTATCAATTGGGTTGGTGGATAAATTTAACGTATTTGTGACATTAATAAAGTAAGATTTCATTGTATTTGAAACTTCCTGTAGCGAATTTATGGTAGTATTGTTATGAACAATTTCTACTAAATGATTGGAGTTTGTTGTATTGCATTTATTGTCATTATTCTTTTATAAAAATCCCACAATTTCCTACTATTGTTAGAATGACCGAGTTTAACATTGGATTTTTTATTCCAAAAAAAGATCAAAGGTACTGTGTAAAGCTTATAAAAATGCAATCGCATCTGCAAAAGGAAATTTGGAAAGCATCTATAAAATACATCTGGAAGAAAAAATTATAAGTTATGTTGAAAAAGCAGAAGATAAGCAGAAGGCTGAGGAAAATGGAGATACTTGTGTTAAATTTGATTTACAAGCTGTTCTATTCGTGCCAATGGGACAAATATCAGTTTTTTTTTACAAATCGCGATTGAACTGCTTCAATTTTACTGTAAGTGTTATTATTATTATTATTACATTATAAATTATTATTACAATATTTATTAGCAATATCAATTTTTCCAAAAATTACGTTCGTCCATGATTTTGTTTTAGATATCGGAAATAACTAAGGATCGCAATATATGCTATTTTTGTCATGGAGGTTTGGGACGCATAGGTGCTATAGAAATTGAGTTTTATGTTTTCAACTTTATCGAAGAAATCCCAAATACTCGACCTGGTTCTGACATTGTTTTTTATTCCGATACTTGTTCGGGGCAGCAAAAAATAAATAACTAAACAAATTTTTATAAAAATATTAGTAGTAGATTTGATAATAATTTTTATACAATTTTTAGTTTTAGATTCTTAGTTGCATTGTATTTGTATCTGTTGCATTCTTAGTTGCATTTGTTGCATTTTATCTTATTCGAGGTCATACCCAAAATGAAGGAGATGATATTCATAGCATTATTGAAAGATCTTTAAAAAGAGCAAAAAATCTGGATCTATATTTGTGCCTGACCAATAAATTTCCATAATTGGTTCCGAAAAGAAAACAGAAAATCCATTTAAAAAGAGATGGCATTCAACGATTTTTCTGATATGAGTCAATTATGTAATGAGATGGCATTTAATTTAAAAAAAACTACTACTGGACTAAATATTGAATTATCACAAATCAAAATATTGCGTTTTGTGAAAGGAAGTGATAAATACTTACATAAAACAAGTTGTAAGAAGATAAACTAGGAAGAGGTTCATATTGGAAACGTTACTAGCACTAGAACTACTTTCGGAATGATTTCGATGAAAAGTATTATTATAAAGCCCGCATGTTGTTCAAAATTAGCAATAAGTGAAAAAAAAACAAGTAAATGTAACAGTAAGTCGATGCAACCGACTTATTAATACCCTACACCTGAATAATTCGAATTAAATTAAAAATTCATAAGTTTTTTTGGCAGCTGCTTTAACTTCTTTCCTTTTCTGTCTTATTCAACTAGAATTTCAGGAACGTAAAAGAAGCATCCTCTTATATGCTTGTGCATATGCATCCTCTTATATGCATCCTCTTATATGCTATGATATGCTTGAAACCTTTGTAAAAAATTTTAAGTTTCTATCTTTATTAATTTCGAAGATTGTTAGTCCTTGGGAAATGTGTGTCAGGTACCCGAATTGTCACTCCAATTCATCACATAAAAGGAAACTTAACAGAACACCTTTATACTAAAAATAAAAGTTCTATCTTTGTTGGTTGTGGAGGTATACTCGTTTGCTCTGGGGCTCATCCGGAAGCTTCCAAGATTTGAACCCATTGACCAAATCCTCACAAATTTCAGAAACATAAATCAAACACGAAGGAACACCATTCTGCCTAATTTAAAGGTTATATCTTTGTTGCTTTTGGAGATAATATCATTTGTTCTGAGGCTGGTTTGGAAGCTTCCAAAACCGAACCCAAGGACGAAATCCTCTCAAATTTCAGAGACCTAAATCAAACATGAAAGAACACCATTCTGCCGAATTTGAAGATTATATCTTTGTTGTTTTTAAAGATAATCTCATTTGCTCTGGGGCTCGTTCGGAAGCTTCCAAAATCCAAACCCATGGACCATATCCTCTTAAATTTCAGAGACATAAATCAAACAGTAAGGAACATCATTGTAAAAAATTTGAAGGTTCTATCTTTGTTGGTTTTGGAGATAATCTCGTTTGCTCTGGGGCTCGTTCGGAAGCTTCCAAAATACGAATCCATGGTTCAAATTCTTTCAAATGTCAGTTTCCAATTTTATAGAAAAGGAAACATAACAGCACACTCTTGTACTAAAAATAAAGGTTCTATCATTGTTGGTTGTGGAGATACACTCGTTTGCTCTGGGGCTCGTTCGGAAGCTTCCAAGATAAGAACCCATGAACCAAATCCTTTCAAATTTCAGATACTTGAATAAAACATGAAAGAACACTACTCTGCCAAATTTAAAGGTTATATCTTAGTTGGTTTTGGAGATAATCTCATTTGCTCTGGTGCTCATTCGGAAGCTTCCAAAATGCAAACCCATGGTACAAATCCTCTTAAATTTCAGAGACATAAATCGAACGGGAAGGAACATCATTGTGCAAAATTTAAAGGTTCTATCTTTGTTGATTTTGGAGCTAATCTCGTTTGCTCTGGGGCTCGTTCGGAAGCTTCCAAAATCCGAACCCATGGACCAAATCCTCTTAAATTTCAGAGACCTAAATCAAACATGAAAGAATACCATTCTGCCAAATTTAAAGCTTATATCTTTGTTGTTTTTGGAGATAATCTCATTTGCTCTGAGGCTCGTTCGGAAGCTTCCAAAATCCAAAACCATGGACCATATCCTCTTAAATTTCAGAGACATAAATCAAACGGGAAGGAACATCATTGTAAAAAATTTAAAGGTTCTATCTTTGTTGGTTTTGGAGATAATCTCGTTTGTTCTGGGGCTTGTTCGGAAGCTTCCAATATACGAATCCATGGTTCAAATTCTTTCAAATGTCAGTTTCCAATTTTATAGAAAAGGAAACATAACAGCACGCTCTTGTACTAAAAATGAAGGTTCTATATTTGTTGGTTGTGGAGATATACTCGTTTGCTCTGGGGCTCGTTCGGAAGCTTTCAAGATCCGAACCCTTAAATCAAATTCTCCCAAATTTCAGAAACTTAAATAAAATATGAAATAACACCACTCTGCCAAATTTGAAGGTTATATCTTAGTTGGTTTTGGAGATAATCTCATTTGCTCTGATGCTCATTCGGAAGCTTCCAAAATCCAAACCCATGGATCAAATCCTCTTAAAATTCAGATACATAAATCGAACGGGAAGGAACATCATTGTACAAAATTTAAAGGTTCTATCTTTGTTGGTTTTGGAGATAATCTCGTTTGCTCTGGGGCTTGTTCGGAAGCTTCCAATATACGAATCCATGGTTCAAATTCTTTCAAATGTAAGTTTCCAATTTTATAGAAAAGGAAACATAACAGCACACTCTTGTACTAAAAATAAAGGTTCTATCTTTGTTGGTTGTGGAGATACACTCGTTTGCTCTGGAGCTCGTTCGGAAGCTTCCAAGATAAGAACCTATGGACCAAATCCTCTCAAATTTCAGAGACTTGAATAGAACATGAAAGAACACCACTCTGCAAAATTTAAAGGTTAGATCATAGTTGGTTTTGGAGATAATCTCATTTGCTCTGGTGCTCTTTCGGAAGCTTCCAAAATCCAAACCCATGGACCAAATCCTCTTAAATTTCAGAGGCATAAATCGAACGGGAAGGAACATCATTGTGCAAAATTTAAAGGTTCTATCTTTGTTGATTTTGGAGCTAATCTCGTTTGCTCTCGGGCTCGTTCGGAAGCTTCCAAAATCCGAACCCATGGACCAAATGCTCTTAAATTTCAGAGACCTAAATCAAACATGAAAGAACACCACTCTGCCAAATTTGAAGGTTATATCTTAGTTGGTTTTGGAGATAATCTCATTTGCTCTGGTGCTCTTTCGGAAGCTTCCAAAATCCAAACCCATGGACCAAATCCTCTTAAATTTTAGATACATAAATCGAACGGGAAGGAACATCATTGTACAAAATTTAAAGGTTCTATCTTTGTTGGTTTTGGAGATAATCTCGTTTGCTCTGGGGCTTGTTCGGAAGCTTCTAATATACGAATCCATGGTTCAAATTCTTTCAAATGTAAGTTTCCAATTTTATAGAAAAGGAAACATAACAGCACACTCTTGTACTAAAAATAAAGGTTCTATCTTTGTTGGTTGTGCAGATATACTCGTTTGCTCTGGGGCTCGTTCGGAAGCTTCCAAGATCCGAACCCATTAACCGAATCCTCTCAAATTGCAGAGACTTAAATAAAACATGAAATAACACCACTCTGCCAAATTTGAAGGTTATATCTTAGTTGGTTTTGGAGATAATCTCATTTGCTCTGGTGCTCGTTCGGAAGCTTCCAAAATCCAAACCCATGGACCAAATCCTCTTAAATTTCAGAGACATAAATCGAACGGGAAGGAACATCATTGTACAAAATTTAAAGGTTCTATTTTTGTTGATTTTGGAAATAATCTCGTTTGCTCTGGGGCTCGTTCGGAAGCTTCCAAAATCCAAACCCATGGACCAAACCCTCTCAAATTTTAGAGGCTTAAATAAAACATGAAAGAACACCACTCTGTCAAATTTGAAGGTTATATCTTTATTGGTTTTGTAGATAATCTCATTTGCTCTGGTGCTCGTTCGGAAGCTTCCAAAATCCAAACCCATGGACCAAATCCCCTTAAATTTCATAGACGTAAATCGAACGAGAAGGAACATCATTGTACAAAATTTAAAGGTTCCATTTGTTGGTTTTGGAGATAATCTCGTTTGCTCCGGAATCATTCAGAAGCTTCCAGAATCCGAACCCATGGACCAATTTTGTCCAGATTCGAACTTAGCCTTCCTTACGTGATTGGTAACCTACTATATAAATTTCATCAAGATAGCTTTATTAGTTTTTGAGTTATCATGCGAACGGCCGGACATCGTTAAATCGACTCAGGAGGTGATCCTGATTCAGAATATATATACATGTCCATATCTAACTGACTTCCTTTTGGTGGTTACAAACACCATACCAAAGTTAATATACCCTATACTTTAGGTGTAGGGTATAATAAAGGACTTAAAAAGTTTATTACATAATGACATGATAGGGGCATAGTGGGTAAGAATCTCACACACGTCGTAAGAGTTATTCCCCCTTACGACATTTACAGCCACGCCTGAAAAGGAAAGGAATTTCCTGTTTCCTTTTAGTAAAAACTGAAATGTCAATTTATTTTATAATTTTTTCAATAAAGAATAAAATGTTAATATTTTGTTACAATAATTAATGTTTTTTACTTTTTATTATAAAATTTTGTGTCTTTGCGTCAACATATTGTGTCATAAATGCTAACACAATACATGTTTTTGTACAATACAATACAAAGTACAATGACATAAATGTGAGGCCTTTCACGTCTACGGAGCTTAGATGTTAATTATACCCGTATGAACTATGTTCATTATACCCGTATGAACTATGTTCAAGGGTATAATAAATTTGCCATTACGTTTGTGACACCTTAAGGGAGTCGATCTAGATATAGTGTCATAAGTATGGATCGGCTCAGAATCGAATTCTGAGTCGATTAAGTCATGTACGTCCGTCCATCTGTCGTCCCATCCGCACGATAACTCAAAAAATAAAGGAGCGAGGAGGCTGAAATTTTTCTTACGTCACTTTTGCAAAATTGTTAGTTTTGCTATTTAAATCCAGCATGTTCGGCCGCCGGGTTCGAGTAGCTGCCATACAACTTATTTCTTTAAATGGAAATACCTCAGTGTCTATTTAAGCTAGGTATCTGAAATATTACAAATGATGATCAAGTTTTATGGCAACAACTTCTGTAAAATTTAGTTGTAATGGTGCGACAGGTTCGAGTAGCTGCCATACAACTTCTCTTTTTAAATTAAAGTAACTCAGTGTCTACTGAAGCTTGGAACCTAAAATTTAGTAAAGAGGTGTCGCGTTACATGCCAACAATTTTTGTAAAATTTGGTTGGTCCAGAGCAGCTTGTTCAGGTTTCTTGCACCTTTTGGAACTTATTGAAGCTAGCAGTCTGAAATCTTACAAATGATGATCAAGTTTTGTGGCCAAACAACAACTTCTATAAAATTTGGTTGTGCTTGTGCAATAGATTCGGGTACAACTCCACAATTTACATAAATATATCTCTGTAGTTAACGTCGGTACTAAAACATCTGAAAGTTTTTAAAAGATGATCAAGTTTTATAGAAACAGGATATATTACGTTCATACGGGTATCCCAGAGTTGACACAATACTCTGCTGCAATCTTCCTCGTTTTTTTTTATAAAAGCCAAAAACTAAAATAAATTTACGAATAATAAAATATAATTACTTTATTATATCATAGTTGTTCAATAATGATAATGTAATCATAAAAAATTATAAAAAATCAATTGTGATTTTTGACGAACCAATTATTTTGCACTTACGTCACCGTTCTTCCGAATGAGCGATATATGAAAAACTTAAGTAGTATTTTAGAAATAAAACAAAATTTTACAATACCCGTAAGTAGCTACATACATAAGTATGTATTTATTTTTTATTTTAAAAAAATATGAAACCAATTAATTCTTGTGTTATAGCTGTGTAGTGAGTACACTATTTCTTTTTGTAAATTGAATATTTTTACTGTAAATTCTTTCTTTTTTCTAGTTTAAAAATTAATTTAACTTTTTCCAAAATTATAATTTCTGGAAACATCAAATAACCTGTACGTTTATAAATATCGACTGTTGGTGTCCACCAGCTAAATTTGTAAAAACTTTTTATAGCTTTATTTATTAGGGTTCTAACTTTTCCTATCATCCATGTAGCGCAACTAGACCAGTTACATATGTTATACCTAATGTGTGAAATTATGAAAAAAAAATATGTAAAAAAACAATATGTGTACCTACCACTAAGTCAATTTTAATAAATACATATATTCATTTAAAAAAAATAAAAAAAAATATCGATTTATTGCTGCTGAATCAAATTGCCTCGTGTTCACCACGAAATTCATAAAGGTTGCTCTTTTTGTCTGGGTATTCTCCTGACCAAATTTCACTTCAAAGAAGGGTGACTGGATCATTGTTGAGTTTCCATTATGCTTTTCTCCTCGCCGCCACTGTGATGCCCGATGAATCAGGCTTTTATTAAAACCACGTTTCTTAATTACTAATAATCTTTATTTCTACTCTTATGACTTACATGTAGTCATAAGTTGATATTTCTTCATATGTTACAATGGTGTTACCATTGTTAAATAATAATACCGTATAGGAGAATAGCGTTTTTATTCAACAATTCTATTAGTTAATTATATTACACTGTACCATAAGTTGTGAATTTATGGGAATTGAAAATACAAAATTATACCAGCAGATGCGCGTGTTATTTATTAATGCACGTAGAATTTATTTGGAGAAGTAAGGTGAACGATTAATTTTATATACTTCCTTAATAAGTTTGCAGCCTCTGCAAACGGACTACTTACGGAGATGTTAGCATCTTGTGTTTCTCTATAATTTTTTGTACAGTTATCCGCATTTTTTATGACTCCATTGCGAATATATTACAAATGCTAAACATATAATTGTAGATAATATAATAGAAATTGTTACAATAAAAGCTGTTCTGATTATATAGGGTTTATAAAAGATATTTATTAATTTTTAAGTAAACAAAAAATATACTTTTTAAATATTATTTTATTTATTTATTTCTTCGTTAAATGTGTTTAGATATTTTGAAATAAGACTCTGTTAATTTTTTATTTGGTTCGTGATATTTTTAATTTGATTAGCAATTTGGTTATTTATTAAAATTTGTCTATTATTTTCCTGAATATTCTATTATTGTCTGATAGTACTTGTAGTTCGTTCATAATCAGTTTTTCGTCGTTGTGGTCCATTATTCCTGTTATATATTTCATTCCAGTACCTAATGCGTCTACTAAACCTCTAGTTGGTCTTATGTGTGGTTTTATGCTATTATTTTATTTTCAAGTTGGTTGAAGTAATGAGAATTGTGTTAATTGTTTGAATTTTTGATAAATTAAATTTTTGGTGTTCTCGTATTCAGTAATGTTTATAATGTGCACGATTTTCTTGTAAGTTTCTATTATTTTTCTGTACGCCTAATTTTATGGTAATATATCCGTGGTTGTTGTCAATGTTTTGGACTTCTATTGTTTGTAGAATTACTGTGGGCATGGCTACTAGGAGCATGAAGATATTTACATTTAACATGATGAACCTATAAAAGAAATTTTTTATTTTCTTGATTTTTTATTTTTTTGAAAAATTTTATATTTAATTGTTGGGAAATTATTATTTTGAAACTTTTTTGTTATTTTGAAATGAGAGTTGTAATACTTCAAACCAGTTTCTTTATCTTTAATATAATTTTCATCCAAAATTTCAATATTCATTTTTCCAAATTTTGCATGATATTTCCCTCCCCTTGAGTCTTTTACAAAATGGGATCCTAATAAATTCGTAGTCTTCATTTTTGATGTTTCCATTTTTGAAATCTATTGATTTTCAATCCGTTGTTGAATGAATAGTGTTGTTATATTGCAATAATTTAAAAAATTTTTTTTTTACAATGTCGATGTCTTTTCGTTCGTCGTATCTTAAAAGTTATTATATGTTCATTGATGGTGTTGTGTAATCTCTCTATATCAGAGCTCGAGACATGGTTGTTATTTGACGTATAGTGTATCTCAATCTTTTAATTTTGTAAACATTCTCGGAGAGGAAGAGCCTTAAAGCCTAATTCATTATCAGCTATAATTTTCTGTATATTACAAACTCCCGACATGTAGTAGAGCTCTTTTGAATTCTATCCAAGTTTGTGCGCTGATTTTTATAGCTTGAGCAAATTTAGTGAATTTGTCTATAAATGTTAGAAAGAGTGTTTTCTCAAGAAAATAAAATACGACTATATGAATGATTTGATTAGGTAACAATAGAGTTTCGGTTATTTTAAATTTTGTTTTAATAGGTCTTCTTTAATATTTTTCTACATTGCAGATTTCGCAATTATTAATAAATTGTGACACCCGATCACATAATTTTGGGTGGAAGTATAATAATTGTAATTCTTTATATACTTCGGTTATACTACTGTGGTTGTTCTTTAGGTGTTGTTTTTCTATAATTTTAGCAAAATCTTCTTTATCTTGTATATCTTCTAAAATGTTATTGTATCTTATTATTTTGAGACCGTTTTGGGAAAAATGGTTAGTAAGTACATTTTCCAAGGTTTGAAAGAATTCAGGATCTTCTACGAGAATTGCATTCAGACGTTTTGGATTAATATGCGACTTTAAAATGGTTACGGCAATGTTTTCATCAATTGTTTTTCTTGGATTGTTTTCCTGTTTCCTTTATTGAAAAGAGTCACTGTAAAGGTTTATGATCCGTCTCAATGAGGAATTTTCGACCAAAAATGTATGGCCGGAAATACTTTGTAGCCCATACAATTCCTAACAACTCTTTTTCAATCGTACTGTAATTGATCTCATGGTTGTTCAATGTACGACTTGCATTACATATAGGGTGTTCGTTTTGGGTTAGTATAGCGCCTAATGCGTATTGGCTGGCATCCGTTGTTATAGTAAATGGTTTATTGAAATCTGGATAGCTTAAAATTGGTTCGCTTATTAAAAGCTTTTTTAGCATTTCGAAGCTGTTAACATAATCGGGATCAGTAACATTTATTTTTTGTCCTTTCTTTAAGTATTTAGTGATTAGTTTCGTAATTCTGGAATAACCCCGTATACATTTTCGATAGTAGCCGGTAAGGCCTAAGAATTGTTTAATCTGTTTCGGACTTTTAGTAATTGGAAAGTTTTTCACACTTTCAATTTTTCTTAGATACTAAAGAGGAAGAGAAAATAATGATATCGTCTAGGTAGACTAGACATATTTTATTTATGTAGTCTTTTAAAATACTACGCATAAGTCTTTGAAAAGTTGCGGGTGCCGTTTTTAATTCAAAAGGCATTCACAAAAATTCGTAGTGTCTATTTACGATACTGAAAACAGTTTTGTGGACACCCCGTTTGTCAATTTCTATTTGGTGAAATCCTTTCGTGAGGTCCAATGTAGTAAAGTATTGGCAGCTACCTAATTTTCCTAATATCCTTGCCTATATTAAGTATAGGAAATTTATCGCCGACCGTTATCTCATTTAATTTGCGGTAATCGATTACAATTCTCCACATTTTCTCACCACTGGCATCCGTCTTCTTCGGGAATACCCAGACCGGTGCAGAATATTGGGAGTTTCTATGGCGAATAATGCCCTTTTGTAACATCTCCTCAATTTGGTTTGCCAC
The DNA here is from genome assembly GCA_947095535.1 of Poecilobothrus nobilitatus. Classification (NCBI taxonomy): domain Eukaryota; kingdom Metazoa; phylum Arthropoda; class Insecta; order Diptera; family Dolichopodidae; genus Poecilobothrus; species Poecilobothrus nobilitatus. The sequence goes on from OX352772.1 coordinate 238,520,085, forward strand.
TTCTTGTTTGTGGGTATAGTAATATCGTGGATCGTGAATTTGTGAATATTGGGATATTGTTTGTTGTATAAATTTGATGCTTCATCACATTAATAGATGACAAATCACGATCTACTTTATAGAAGATATTGGAATATTTTTTTATAAGTTTTAATAGTGGTAATTTTTTCTTTTCTATTAGGTGGTTTTGCCTAATTTGTTGCAGCAAAGGTTTTTCGTAATCTTTTTCTATGATATTAAAATTTTGTTCTGTTACAATTTGTGCTAAAATTGCTTTAAAATTTAGAATTTGGAAATGATTGTATTTTTTGTAACAGGTACTAATGTTTGGTAATTTTCTACTTTATATATTCCTTCGTTTATGTTTAAGGCGTCGTACAGAGACTTCTGCTCTTGGACATACGCTAACCCTTCTTTTTAAAGTACGGGAATAGTTAAATTTTAAATTTTGGATTCCCCAATTCCTTGAAAAGAGGGATTACAACTTTTTTTTTGATTTTTACCTTTTGATTTATAGTTTTGAGTTGCATATTAGAAATTAGTGGCTCTATAAATTTGGGATGACAGATATTGGGGTTTATTATAGAATGTGTTGCAGCAGAGTCGACAACGAATTTTAAAGGTTTAGTTTTGCATTCAATTATGATATAGGGAAGTTAACTGTTGGGGCCTGTAAATGAAAATTTTGAGGGTTTTGATCTGTATTATGTTTTTCTCTGTACTTATTTCTGGGGTATTTATATCCATAGGTTCTGGTAATGATATTTTATTATTGGAATATGCATATTTGTTATTATAATAATTATTGGAATTTCTATTATATGTATTTTCGGGTAGTTGATTGCTATTTTGGCAAAAATTTGAGTTTATATTATTGTTAAAATGTAAGTAAGGATTGGAATATTGGTTTAGACAATGTTGAATTTTTCAATTTTGGAATGTATTATTCCTAGGATTTTGATTAAAATTAGAGCTTCTATTAGGATAAAAATTATTGTGCCTAAAATTTTTATTTCTGCTGTTATTACTATTATTGTTGTGATATTTAATCTTACTATTGTTGTTACTGTGATTTTTTATAAAATTTGGTGCGTTTGCAACGAAGTTGTTGCTGCTTGCGAAGTTACTTGGCTTATTGTATCGTTGTTTAATTTGGGAGCGAGACAGTTAAGAATTTGAAGAATAAGCATAACCTGCTTCGAATTGTATGTCCATTACTTATTCCAGAGTTTCAGAATTGCGACAATATAAAATCGAACGCATTGGTCCGGGAATTTTATGTTTAAATATGGTTAGAGCAGAATTTTTGTTATTATCTATGTTGATTCTAACAGCTGAAAGGTCACCATCAGTTCATAACCACGTTTTAACGTAATTATAGAAGTCAACGCAATTTGTCTTAAATACTACTGCGCGTAATTGGTCGAATAGTTCCTCTAAACTTGACCTATCACCAAAATTATTGATTAAAATTTCTTTGATTTCAGGCCACGAGGTAACATGGTTATTTATTCCAATGACCTCTCATGCTCTGCCACGAAGTTTGGATTTAATTATGTCAAAAAATATACTTTGAGATAATTCATTATATTTTAGCATAATTGGACTAATTTTACTTATTAAGTCAACGAAATTTTGAAAATCTCTGAAATCACCAGAAAATTCAGGTAATTTACCTAGATATTTTAAGGGATCAATTGTCAATTCTAACGGAGGTGTCATGTTCAACTTAGTTATTTTATTAAAGGAAATTTGAATTGAAGGATTACTATTTATTAAAATATTACTTAGAGATTTAGTTAAATCTTCAATACTTATCATAAAGGTTGATATTTTTTCTAATAGTCCTAATAGACTTTAAAAACAACTTAAACTTCAAGACTTCAATTTATATACAAATTATGTATTTTAAAGAACCAAACTGTTTATTAGACAATACGTTTATTTATTTATTTTTTGTTTTTAAATATATATTTTTTTAACAAACAATATAATAATAATTTATTTTTTATAAAAAAAAATTTAGTTAAATTTTTATTTTTATTTATATATATATAAAGATTCTGTTAAAATATACATGGCAACTCCACTTATATTATATTATAGTTATATAAAAAAAAATTCAAATATAATGTTGAGATATAAGAATTAAAGTTTAAAAAAAATTCAAATTATAATTTATAGCAAAACAATTTCTGTTCCTGCTTAAAAATGTTATAGAATTATATATATATATATATTTATTTAATGCCAAATTTCCTTTTTATTTATTTTTTTTTTTCAGAATTAAAACTTGACCAAATAGCAAATACTGAAATACAAATGGATGGGTATAACATTTATAGATGTGATTCGACTTCAAGACATACGAGGGGAGTATCAATATTTATAAAGAACTCAATTAAAGTTATGGAAGAAAAAAAAGTTTTGTTTATAAAATTAAGGTAAAAAAGGAAATATTTCACATGGCGGTTTTGTATAAATCGCCCACGCAATTGGCTACAAATGAATTTATTGAAATTTTTGAAAAATAGTCGGATGAAAATATTAACCCATTAAAGAATAACATCTTATGTGGTGATTTTAATATAAATTTTGTTTGTGTAAATAGCTTTGCTTTAGATTTAAAAAATTTGTTTAATGTATTGAGTCTTCAACAACTTCCGACAAGAATCACAAATAATTCGGCAAATTTGATTGATTATGTTTTAACTAATTACTTCCAGTTAAATAAAATAATAATCAAAAAAATGATAGAATGCTATATAGCTGATCATGACGCTATTGGGATACGAGTGGTGGGAGAAACAAAAAATACTTTTAAAAAAACGGAGATTACATATAGGTACTAAACATAATAAAATACAAATGGTAGAATTTTTAACAAGGAAAACTTTGAATGAAAAAATAAATTAATTGAACTAAAAAGGAATAAAATATTATAAGGAATATAATATTAGCATATCGACAAGCTTCATTAGGTAATGATAGAAATAATTGGAGAAAATATAGAGAAGTGCGAAATAAATACAATTTAGAAATAAAAATAGAATAATTTTGTAGAAAACTAGTAATGTGTTTAAATGAAAACAATAACACTTTTGTTTTTTTCATCGATATAAGCAAACCTGATAATTTCATTGACCTACCTCATTCTTATTAAAAAACTTGACATTTTAGAGGATTTGTACTTGATTTATTAATTTTTTACTTAAAAAATAGGAAACAGTGAGTTAAGTTAAATAACAACATCTGCGAAACCAACAATATTAACGTTGGTGTACCACAAGGATCTGTAATGGGTCCCTTGTTATTTTTAATATATATTAATTCATTATATTTATAACAGTTGAAAGGGAAACTCACTGGTTTCGCCGATGACTGCGCGCTAGCATACAGTGATAAAAATGTTGATTTGCTAAAACAAGCTTTAGAGTATAATTTAAACTTACTTAAGACTGGTTTTCATCTCATAAACATCATATGGGTGACATAGGTGACTAGACCAAATTAGTTGTATTTAGTTTAAGAAATTTTAACCTATTTGACCTAACCTAAGTTTCATAGCAGTGACTGTCGTTTCTGTATGCACAACAATGCATCAAACTGTTACTTGAACGCTCCATCTGTTATTAACTCCTGTTCAAAAAAATGGTTTAATATTGAATCGATTTCTGCGTATAAATATTTCATATTTAAATTGAAATACAATTTAAATTGGAAATCGAACATATATTTACTATTATGTATTAGAAAATTCTATTCGTTGTACTGCAGCACTGCTCTAGAAAACTTTTGTTAAAAATTTGTTTTCGAATAGTAAATTCAAAAATAAAATATAGTATAACAAGTTCAGATGGAACCTATTTCAATACTATAAGTCCTATTCTTTGGGCTCAAAAATGTATTCTTGGAATAATTTACGTCAAAAATTGGTTATCTAGCAGTTTTCCTCTTTTTCAAGAATCAAGTGCACTTCCTCTGAGACTTTATTGTGCTCCAATTTCAGTTCTTTGCTCCAATTTTTTAAAGATAATAGGTTTTTCTCTCACAGAAGCTCTATATCGTACAACTTGCGAATAAATAATCATTTACTACGCACAACTCCTCGTTGCCGGAAAACTCATTTCAAAAAATTTTAGTTAAATTTAGTGCCAAAATATTTATTAATATTTCCATACCACAAAAAAATAATAAATAATTTTAGAAAATTACTCACAAGTTATATATTCAATGGTCAAAATTTTTTAAAAAAGTTACAAAAGTGAATAAATTAGACCAAGAGTACACTAATCCCTTTGAGAAGATGAAACTTTTTCTAACTAGTGACTCTGTACTTAAATGTCCTACCTTTAATAAGGAATTTGTTTTGACCACCGACTCTTCTAATTATGCAATCGGCGACCAACCATCAAAAACGACTGACGTTTTGTACAACAGCATAAATTCCACCATAAATCAATCACATACGACTGAAACTATAGAAATCTTGTGAAAAATCCCTTCTACAGCTGCAACTATCCATAGTAGGGAAGAAGACGAAGAAACAAACTACATTTACATTACCCGAAAAGCTATTAATTTGTATAAAAATCAGATATATCGTACAAAGGGAGAGAAAGAAAATATTAGAACTATCATTAAAAAGAAATAAATTTAAAATATTATTACTATTGACTCAAATAACCATTTACTTGAAATCATGAAGAGGGTTATAATACATAAAGGCAGTTTACGGTAATGGTACTTAAATATTCGTAAAATTCCTCAACTTTTACGTTTCTAATTTATTTAGCAAGAAAAAATTAAAATGACTTAAATAAAATATAAAACTTATCGATATTTCCGAAAGAGAACAAATTGTATCCATTATGAAGGAAGAGCATTTGAAAAATAACCATCGAAACATAAACGAAGTGTTCAGAAAACTCCAACTCCCTCAAGAAAATAGTCCACACTGACACTATAGACAAATTCAGTAAATATGCAGTCTGGCACATATTAAACGACCGCACTTGGATTTCAATATTGAAGTCAATTAAAGAAAGAATAGTACTTACGAAAAAATCAACAAACTCACATAATATAACAACGAACGATGTATGCTCATTGTGTATGTATGCGAGTTTGACTCAGTAAAGCTAGGAAAAGAAAATAACATAGAATGCCATTTAACTACAGCGGATAGCAAAACAGGAAATAGCGACTTAGAAAGACCACACGGTATGTTAAATGTACTTGGAATAACAAAAGTAGACAAAATAGACAAAGACGACCTCGACGAAAAAGTCTGAAAAGTTATAATATTCTATAACAATATGAGAACACAACTACGACCAATAGATTTTTACAAAAAAATAGGAGAAACTAGAACTTCAGCAGAAGTAAGTATATAAGTCGCGGAGAAATTAGGACTTTAGTAAAAAAATTTTGAGAAGATAAATTAATTAGATTCAAAAAACTAAATAAAAACTACGTGGTTCAATAAAACGTTGTAAAATCAGAGTATAGTAAAATTAAATAGAATCGTTATATAGGGAAAATTAATCCTAAATATAAAAGGATACATGACAATAGAGCAGAAAATAATAATATTATTGATATTAGTAACAATCGTAAAACTAGGTATAATAACACCCAAAGAAAAAGAAAATTAATATTTCAAAATTAATAGTGTAACAAATTCATTTTATTTTAGATGAATCTTGCAATATTTATGCTATGCATTTACAGCCAGTGCATAAAAGTGTAATCCCTGAAAAAATCAAAATGGCTGTACCATACTAAAACTGAACAAAAGGCATGTCGTTGATAATTATAGAAAATTAATTCATATTAACAATCTGAAGTGTTCGAGGAATCTTTTAAAAACTTAAATCTATAAAATAAATTAAAGATTTTTAATCTCAATAAATTGAATCAGGGACACTTTATAAACAGGAAACTTACTCCAGCGAAACACACTCAAATTTTTTAATTCCTCATATTTACAAAAAGGAAACACGAAGTAAATGAGGATTTATTGACGCTTTTAAATTAATTAAATTTATTAAAATTTAAACGATTAAATTTATATCGGGTAATATGGACAGCGAACATTTTGACGATATTCAGGATAACCTAAAAAACATAGATCATAACTTGGAACAGGTCCCCAATGAAATTATTAACGATTTAATTAAAATTGTTAACAATGTAACCGATTTCATAAATGCCCAACAATAAAAGCACAATTAATTAAATAAATTGATTACCCATAGTTGAACAACTGAAACAGAAAGATTTTGCTTTACATTTCGAGCTTTTACTGATATTAATTTTCTTAATAAACAATTGGAAAAAATATCCATATAGTTACAGTGAGCAAATTAAATATTCTGGCCAATAACCTTCTTACGGAAAAAGAGAAATAAATAATTAAAACATCACCGTAGCATTTTTACCCTATATTACAAACGGAATTCTATTTATGGACAAAACATTAATTTTTGGTATTGGTCTTCCAAACTTTAGCAAAGAAAAACCCAAAAAAAAAAATTACAACGCCACTGTTACTTCATTGCCAAACTACCAGGGTGAACAACTAGATTCTGACACCCAAAAAATCAAAATAGAGGATAACAAAATTTACGAAGATATTACAGATATTGTCTTAAACAGAAACCTTAAGTTAAATTCAAACATATGCATTAGGAACATATTGGAAATTACTAATATTTGCGAAGTAAAAGTTTTTAAAGCAAAATGAATCGAATTAATCTAGTAAGATCTTTTAATAACGAAAAATTTAGACGTCACCTAAGTAGATCACAATTGTAGCAAACAGGAAATAGCAATAAAAAATAATAACAATGTCAAATTTAATAATTGTAGAATCCACGCTTACCGGCTAGAGAGTTAATAATCAAGTTCAAAATTATTCAAACAATGTTCTAATATTCAAACATTACATGTAACCTATACAAAAGTGTTAAAATTTTTAATTGGAAACCAAATTTAACTTTGGAAACTATACATAAAAGTAATATATTATAAATTAAAGTAATTATAAACAAAAACAAGGTAGAATGTAAACCAACGGTTTTTAAAAGCGCACATTTCCAAAACTCAATACAAACTGTTTAGAAGTGTGACTTACACAAAAACTTTTAATTTTCATGTCTTGCCGAAGAAAAATTTGTACAGGTGCCAAAGTTACAGGTGTCTAAAAATAGCAAATTTTCAATTTTTGAGGCGTAATAACTCTTAAAGAGGGGGTGTTACCAAAAAATTTTCTGAGGAAACTTATACTAATTCTGAAAGTTCTTTCTTTTCCCAAAATTTCAGGTTCCTATCTAAAGGGGTGCCGGAGTTATGAAAAAAGAAATTTCATGCAAAATGTGGTTTTCACATAACGGTAAATTTAAATCGCAAATTACAAAATATTACATAATTTTGATATTGTTTTATATAGATAATAAAATTTTCGATCTTCTGGCGGTTTTAGATTGCAAAATTATTACGCAGAGCCTGAGATATATACATCTGAAAATGGGGCTTTTTCGCAATTTTGAAGAGCTGCAACTTTGGCACCCTTTACAACTAAAATAAACCTTTAACACACGTAAAAAAATATTACTGTAGCTTTAATTTTATCTTGCAGAAGTAAAATGTGTACAGGTTCCTAAGTTACAGGTGTTTAAAAATAGCAAATTTTCAATTTTTAAGCCCTAATAGCTAATAAACAGGGGGTGATCCGAAAAAATTTTCTGAGCAAACTTATACTAATTCTAAAAGTTCTTTCTTGCCTCAAAATTTCAAGCTTCTATCTAGAAGCGTGCCGGAGTTATTAAAGTAGAAAAATCATGCAAAATTTGGTTTTCACATAACGGTAAATTTAAATACTAAATTTAAAAAAATTGTATAATATTAATTTACAAAGATAAAAGAAATACCTGTCGAATGACGTTTTCAGATTGAAAAAATCTTAAGCAGAACATAAGATATATGCATTTAAAAAAAGGGCTTTTTCAAAGTTTGAGGGGCTGTAGCTCCGTAATGGGGGGGGCTACATGAAAAAGTTGTTCCACAAAATTTTTTTTATGAGACATACCCATGGTTAAAATTTTTTTCTCTATCTTTAACGGTGTAGAAGTTTTGTAAACAGACGGACGGACGGACAGAGTGAAACTAATAAGCACATTTTTTCAAAATTTTTTTGGAAATGTGCTAATAAAGAACTACTATTGGAATATAAACGCTATATTATATAAGTACAACTTTTTTTGTAATAATTTCTATTATATTATTTACAATTATGTTTATATTATTTATAAAAGTAATATATAAACAAAAGTAATTATAAACAGAAAAAAAAAAAAGAAATATTGAATATAAATGTTACACATAACAATTTGATTAAACTAACATTAGATTGAAATAATAAACTATTAACAGGAATTTTATAAACTTTCACTCTCATACAATAAATAATTAACAGGAATTTTACATATTCCACTTTGATCGAAATTCTAAAAGTAATATTAAATTAAACGAGGAAGAATACAGTTTACTTTGTCAACTCTTAGATACCCGTACGAACCGTTAGTATGTTCACAGCCTGTCACTCTGCTTACAATATTTTTTTTTTAATATTTTAGTATTTTAAAATAATTTGGGTGAATTTTATAATTTCTAAAACTATGGGTTCTACATATATTCAAACTATATGTTTACACATTCCTCAAAAGCAGATTCTAACCTTCCACATAACGATTGTCAAACCAAAACTTTTTCAAATATTCTATAGTACCATTTAATACTAAGCGGTAAATGTATATTAAATTTACTTAGTACAAAATAATAAATATAATTTTAAATATTATATTATATTATATTTAAATATTCCATTGACAGAATAATTTCTTATAAGTACAATAAAATACATATATGTATGTAAATGCGGCACTATATAATATACATCTATACTCTTATCATTATACATACGCATTATATCCTCAACAATTTCAAATTATCGAGTAAAACAAATGCAAAAAATTTATTGAAGAAATTTGTTAGAAAATTTGAAAAAATCAAGTAACGCTTTCGTCAATTATAAAGTAACCCTATATTATTAAAAAAAGTTGTGAATAGAAATAAGAGTATAATGTTGAAGCTTTAAGTTTTGTCTATTACTTCAAAAAAATTTTAACAGGTGTTCAAGTTACAGGTGTTTAAAAATAGGAAATTTTCAGTTTTTGACCCCTAACAGCTCTTAAACGGGGGGTGATAAAAAAAAATTTTTGAAATGACTCATACTTATTTTCAAAGATCTAACTTCTGTCAAAATATCAAGTTTCCAACTTAAACCGTTTAGAAGATAGAAGGGTTAAAGGATTTTGCAAAATTTGAATTTCGCATAACGGTAAATTAAGACACCGTATGCCACAAATATATATTTATTGTATATATACTTTTAAAGCTAATGAAAGTAGTAATCGTTTGGCGTTTTCAAAATGAAAATATACCTTATACAACTTGTGCTATAACAATTTAAATATAGAGCTTTTTTGAACCTTTGGGGAGCTGTAGCTCCGTAACGGGTGGGGCTACAAAAAAAAGTTATTAAAAATAAAATTAATATTTTTGCGAGATCTATCAGTAGTTAAAATTTCATAGCTCTATTTCTAAAAAAAATGTGGGGATCTAAAAGTTAGTTGTTCGAGAGCTACCCTAAGTTTTGGTCCAAACTCAACCAAAAAAAATAGGGAACCTACAAATTACTCCCAGAATATTTTGTGTAAATTTCAAGATTCTAGCTTTGTTAGTTTTTGAGTTAGCGTGCTGACGGACGGACGGACATGGCTCAAAAGTCTTAGAATTTTTTTCTGATCCGATCCATACCTTTGAAGGTATATCTAGCTCGCTTATTTCGAGGTGTTACAAACGGAGGAGTAATTTTATTATACCCGATCCTATCGTACGGGTATAAACACCAAACTATTAACGGGAACTTCATAAACTTTCGTTCTCACACAATATAGAATTAACGGGAATTTTAAAGTTTTATTTTCAAACAAAATTCTTTCTGTTTCCCACATAAGCGGTTTCCTTTTAATAATTTTTGTTAATTCTTAATATTGATTACCACAGAACAAAATACTTTATCAGCAAAATCTTGCTATAAATAACAGTAACGGTGAAATAAAAGTTTAGTTATGAGTTATCTGTTTCCTGCGGAGCATTTAATTAATTTTTTTCTTATTTAATACTTTTATATGATGTACAATTCAAAAAAAAAACACATTTTTATACATTTACACTCAATTACAAATAAACTAAGGTAATATTATATATTATATTCAATTAATCTAATTATTAAAAAGCTCTTTCAAAAAAATAAAAATAAACAAATGATAGCAAAGATGAAATGTATGCTACAAGTTTTATGAATGAATTATTATCTAGTTATGTATTTAAGTAAATGAATTATTATCTAATTTAAGTTATCTAATTATTTCGTTATTTTAATATGTGTATATAATACATATACTGTTATATTAATTTAATTAAAAATGTTTCGTACCGATTGGAATGATATCATAATTATTAATTTCTCTAAAAATAGAATAGAAAACAACCTTGCTTTAGTATAATATCAATTAACAAAAATTAGCTTAATTAAATCCGTATTTGTATTCTTCAGGAACCCTCTAATTTTTTTAGTATATATTATATTTTAATAAATTTTTTTCACGTTTTCAAGACAATAATTAATTAAATTTTTATATATAGCATTTTCCAATTTGAATGATATGATTTCTTTTCAAAAACAAAGGCACTAATTGTTAAGGAAATTCAAATGTTTTTTATTTAATGTGAAGTACAATCGATAATGAAGTTCTGAAGTTATCGGTGTGAAGTTCTGTATAAAACGTCATTCAAATGGCCTCCATGACCTCTTTTGCAGGAACGAATTTGATGAACCCAATTTTCGAGCACTTTTTCCACTAAATCAAGTCGTATGTCATGAATAGCACGTTCAATATTTACTTCTAAAGCTTGAAGAGAGTCTGCTTTATTGCTAAAGACCAATGACTTCAAATAACCCCACAAAAAATAGTCTAATGGCGTTAAATCACCACTTCTTGGAGGCCATTCAATGTCACAATTTGTTGAAATAATCGAATCTCCAAACTTTTCTCGCATTAATTTGGTTGTTGCACGTGCTATGTACTGATGTTGTTAAGATCAACTTATTCCAATTTCGGCCATAAAAAGTTGCTTATCATCGATCTACACCGCTTTGCATTGACAGTAACGGTGTTATCAGCTTCATTTCGAAAGAAGTACGGACCAATGATTCCACCAGACCAAACTACACCAAACTGTCAATTTAAGTGAATATAATGGTTGTTCATGAATAATTTGTGGATTTTCTTCGCACCAGAAACGATAGTTTTTTTTATTTACCGCACCACTCAGAAGAAAGTGAGACTCATCGGAGAAGATAATTTTCTTAAAAAAATCGTTATCGTTTTCAAGTTTTTCCAACACAAAATCAGCAAATTCATGACATTTACGGTAGTCCATTGGCTTCAATTCTTGAGTAATAACAATTTTATACGGATTCAAGCCCAAATCCTTTCTCAAAATCCGCCAGGTTGTGGTTTGAGACAGTCCCAATTCTTGAGAACGTCTTGCAATCGACAAATTGTGGTCTGCAGCAACACTTGCCTGAAAAGCAGCAATATTTTCATTACTTCAAGCGGTTCTTTGTCTTATTGGCACTTGAACATTATGTAAAGAAAATGTACACTCGAAATTTTGAACAATTCGAATAGCGAGCACAGTTGGACGATTATCACGAGCATAAAATGGCAAAATAAAATCGAATAATTTGTAAACGTTGTTCTTGCGTATATTTTCTCCATGATGACATTGTAAAAATTACTGAATACAATGAAAAAAATATGACAAATCATGACACACTACAAATGGCCGAAACGTCACTTATCATATCACTCAAATTGGAAAACCCTATAATTATATTTTAAAATTTCAGTTTGCTAAATTTAGGTTGCTAAATTTATTTCGTTGTTTACAAAACAGTAAATACTAAACATCTTGTTGACATTAAGAAATAACCAAACGTCAAACGCATTAGAGGGGTATTTAGACATTCATTACACAATTAGTTCATATTTTTTTTGGATTTTGATTGCCACCTTCTATTTTGTACTACCTATTTATAAAATTAAAAAAGAAAAAAAAATAGCACATGTTTGACATATATTAGAGAATAAAAGTTTAAAAGAATTAAAAATATTCAAATAAACTATTTATGAAAGCGTGTCTTATGACTGTATTTCATTTGTTTGCATTTTGCAGAATTATTTGACTTTTATTAATATAAGCTAAGACCAAATTAATTTAATTGATAATTCAATGCACTACTGCACTTTCATATCTGATAAACATTGTCTAGAAAGATCTTTTGATAATTTTATGGATAATTAGGAGAAATTTTAGAGTTGGATTCAAAATCAGGGTTATACGCTTTTTCCAGAATATTTATATATATGTAGCTATATATGAGATTCTAAGTTAGGAGGGATGTTAGAGTTGTATTCGAAAGCAGGGTTATAACGGTTTCCCCATGTAAAATATAAAAATACTTTTTTGTCAAATTAGAATGTAAATTATACTATTTATTAAATATAAATTAAAATTAAAAAATACAGCTCTTCTTTTCTTTAAATTAATTACTGTTCAGAATATCTTTTACTTTACTACTTTTACTTTAAAAAATTTTCTTTCCATTTAGCTTAACTTCTTTTAAATGTACTTTTGCAGAATGTTTTTTGAATTTACTTAGCGCCCCTATTTATACTAACAAAATTAGCTGTTTTTAATATTATGTACTTAGTACATAATATAACGATTGATTAAATTTCAAATTTGAGATAATTCGCGAACTTTCTAGTTTAAATCAAGAATCGAATCATAAATCGATATTAAAACAAGCTTGAAATCAAATTGCAAATTGTACTAATAGAATGTACTGAAATTACAAAGTTTGAAAAGTACTGATTAGATTTTGTACTGTCAAAACTGAAGGTTTGCAGAATTGATCATTAAATAAAACAAAGCAAAGGTAAACAAAATGGAAGTAATAAAAAAAAGAATTATTAAATTATAAATATTAAAGCTATAATAATAAGATAAAATAAAATAAACAAAAATATTATGATGTACGACTGGCTGAGTTGACTGCGAGCTGAATGCATTTAGTTATTACAAATGTGGAGAAGTATGGTTACATTTTTAGGTTTCACCTTTTAATACTACATATATTTAAATGTGAGATTCTGAATTAGGAGGAATTTTAGAATTGACTTCAAAAGTAGGGTTATATGCCTTTTCCAGAATATTTATGTACATATATGTATATGTGAGGTTTTGAATAAGGAGGGATTTTACTTTGAATAAGGAGGGATTCAAAAGCAAGGGTATGCCTTTTACAGAATATGTACTTGCATAACCTTCTGTAATATTACAGAATATGTAATTTTTTTTTGTGTTTCATAATTTATAATTTTTTTTTTAATAATGTTTTTGTTTTTGTATAATAAAATAAACAAAACCAAAATTGATTTTTGATATCTCGTATTTTTGAATACTTACATATTACATTTAAAATTAAAAAAAAGAAAAAGAAAGTAACAAAAACATTAATTCGTTGTTTTTATCAAGATTTTGATTTTCAAAATTTTGGCTTTCAATGTTTTAATTTTGAAAATATCAGGGGTGACCTCTAAATTGGACATATAATTAATGTTCTGAACTGATGATGGTTTCTAATTGTTTCCCATAAAATTATGAAAACATTAATCTAGGCAATGTTTATCAGATATGGGGGTAATGCATTGAATCATCAATTATATTTATTTGATATTAGCTGATATTAATGAAAGTGAAAACAATTCTGCAAAATACAGGTAAATGATAATACATGCAAATGAAAATCCAGGCAAATGAAATTCTGTCAAAAGAAATACATACAGATTTGTGATAGTAACTCATTATTTACATTATGTAAACTAAAGTTATACACGTATAAAAATTTTGTAGAATAATCGAGGCGATTATTTCAGGCTGGCCGAGTTTGTAAGAATTTGTCGAATCAACCTAATAATAATAATAATTAATATTTTGTAATAGATAATTAATTCATACAATAGAGTAGAATAATAGAATAAAGTAAAACTGTCGTTATTAAAAACGAGGAAGAATACAGTTGCCTTTGTCAACTCTTAGATACCCGTACGAACCGTTAGTATGTTCACAGCCTGTCACTCTACTCACAATATTTTTTTTTTTAATATTTTAGTATTTTAAAATAATTTGGGTGAATTTTATAATTTCTATAGTACTATGGGTTGTACATATAATCAAACTATATGTTTATATGTACATTCTTCAAAAGCAGATTCTAACCTTCCACATAACGATTATCAATTCAAAACTTTTTCAAATATTCTACAGTACCATTTAATACTAAGCGGTAAGTGTATATTAAATTTACTTAGTACAAAATAATAAATATAATTTTAAATATTATATTATATTATATTTAAATATTCCATTGACAGAATAATTTCTTATAAGTAGAATAAAATACATATATGTATGTAAATACGGCGCTATATAATATACATCTATACTCTTATCATTCATTCACTAGTGACATATACGATATGTAAATAAACATGATATTATATAAGTATGTATATCAATATCATATAAATAAAAATTCTTCAAGCAACCGTTATGTTGTTTATTTATTTACATTTTTATGTACTACGCATTATATCCTCAACAATTTCAAATTATCGAGTAAAACAAAATGCAAAAAATTTGTTGAAGAAATTTGTTAGAAAATTTGAAAAATTCAAGTAACACTTTCGTCAATTATAAAGTAACCCTATATTATTAAAAAAAGTTATTAACAGAAATAAGAGTATAATGTTGAAGCTTTAATTTTTGTGTATTACTTCAAAAAAAATTTAACAGGTGTTCAAGTAACAGGTGTTTAAAAATAAGAAATTTTCAGTTTTTGACCCCTTACAGCTCCTAAACGGGGGGTGATACAAAAAAAATTTCTGAAATGACTCATACTTATTTTCAAAGATCTAACTTCTGTCAAAATTTCAAGTTTCCAACTTAAACCGTTTAGAAGATAGAAGGGTTGAAGGATTTTGCAAAATTTGAGTTTCACATAACGGTAAATTAAGACACCGTATGCCACAAATATATATTTATTGTATATATACTTTTAAAGCTAATGAAAGTAGTAATCGTTTGGCTTTTTCAAAATGAAGATATACCTTATACAACTTGTGCTATAACAATTTAAATATAGAGCTTTTTTGAACCTTTGGGGTGCTGTAGCTCCGTAACGGGTGGGGCTACAAAAAAAAGTTATTCAAAATAAAATTAATATTTTTGTGAGATCTATCAGTAGTTAAAATTTCATAGCTCTATTGCAAAAAAAATGTGGGGACCTAAAAGTTAGGTGATCGAGAGCTACCCTAAGGCTTGGTCTAAACTCAACCAAAAAAAATAGGGAACCTACAAATTACTCCCAGAATATTTTGTGTAAATTTCAAGATTCTAGCTTTCTTAGTTTTTGAGTTAGCGTGCTGACGGACGGACAGACGGACGGACAGACGGACGGACATGGCTCAAAAGTCTTAGAATTTTTTCCTGATCCGATCCATACCTTTGAAGGTATATCT
This sequence comes from Poecilobothrus nobilitatus, assembly GCA_947095535.1. Taxonomy (NCBI): domain Eukaryota; kingdom Metazoa; phylum Arthropoda; class Insecta; order Diptera; family Dolichopodidae; genus Poecilobothrus; species Poecilobothrus nobilitatus. The sequence continues at coordinate 238,535,864 of OX352772.1, forward strand.
AGCTCGCTTATTTCGAGGTGTTACAAACGGAGGAGTAATTTTATTATACCCGATCCTATCGTACGGGTATAAAAAGAACACATGTTACATAATATATATGGAATATACTTAATAATATCATATTACCTAATAATTAAATAAAAATAATAAGTTAACGTCGAAACTATTGGTTATTTTAATTAAAGAAAAAAAATTTAAAAGAAATAAGCCTTACATTTTTAAATTGGAATTTGTAAATATGTTAATATTCATGTCTCCAATTATTATAACCTTTATATTTTTTTCCATTTTGAGTATATCGTCGAAATCGTTTAAAAATTAAAGAAGCAAAAAAGGGCAAAACTTTTAATCGAACAATTTATTTTCACAATGTCAACAGAATTTAAAGAAATAGAGGCATACATAGATTAAAAATCATTTTTATGTAAACCGATATACCACCTAATGCATAGTGATCATTGCAATTGGAAATTAAACTATTACCTTGTATATTATAGTTGATTCGTTCATAGGTATAAGTCCAAATTTCGAAAAGAACTATAATAGTAAGAAGATTAATTAGAGTTCCTAGGTGTGAAAGAAAACATCAAAATTTTCCTTAGACTACTAGATTTACTAGACTATATTTTTGATTTTTCCTTTATCTCTTTTGTTCTTTAAAACGGTACTATGAATTAAGTTAGAAAACAAAAATGAATTGTTAGAATGAAAGCTAGAAAATTTGGAATGGAACTAACTTCGAAAACAAAAATTAATAAGTTCGTACTTATTTAATTTTTAATTTGTCTAACTTTGATAATGAATTAAGTTAGAAAAATTAAAAATTAAATAAGTACGAAAATTTACTTTTTCTAACTTAATTCATAATAATAATTCAAATTCGGGTTTTCAAAATAAAATTTTTTGCATTTCTGTAATCACGTAGTTTTTGGGAGCGATACAAAATTTCGTGTCTGTGTTTGTCAAAATATATACAAATGTAATTATATAATATTTATTTTTTAATTAATTAAAAAAATATTTTTTTTTTATAATCTAATATTTAAGGAAGAAATTCTGTTTGTTTGTTTGTTTGTGCCCGAATCACGTAAAAAACCACTTGCCTGTATTTCATTTGTTTACATTTTGCAAAATTATTTGACTTTCATTAATATTAGCTAAGGCCAAATTAATTTAAATGATAATTCAATGCAGTAGGGTATACTCCTATATCTGATAAACATTGTCTAGAAAAATCTTTTGATAATTTTATGGATTATTAGGAGAAATTTTAGAATTGGATTCAAAAGCAGGGTTATACACTTTTTCCACAATATTTATATACTAGCAGAACACCCGGCGTTGCCCGGAGTATTGTGTTGGCTTTATAAAATAAAAATTATTAGCTTTTGTTTCTGTGTTAATATAATTTAATTAGGGGCCTCGGTCGCGTAGTGGTTAATCACGTGGCTTATTAACCGAGGGAGTACGGGTTCAAATCCTGCACAGGTAGCAAGTTTTATTAATTGAATACAAATCTCCCTTACTACAAAATATAGTGTAAATATATGATATATAATATAAACAAAATAACTAATTTTAGTGTATAATTTAATAATAGTATTCGACCTATAATAGCCTTAGTAGCCGATGGTTTTGTAAGATTGCAATATCCTATGTGGTTTGTAATATTAATATAAATAAATAAAATGATTTAATATATATAGTTAACTTATTGCTATACATTTACATATGATGGTAGTTAATATTTTAATTTTTATTACATTTAATTAATATCATTTAATTACATTTCAATCAATTTTTTTTAGCAAATTGAATAAACAGAGCCAAGAATTAGAGACAATTCGTTTACAAAAAATCTTTAAAGAAATCGATAATCTATTCACTATTGGGTATATTATTGAGGCGTATATTATTGAGTTTCCACACTATATTCGCTAATACCGAAACATAAAATAGCATTTCAATTAAAAAAGTAATACATTTTTTTTCGTAAGTAATGTCAGTTCATGTTTTTATGAATTATCCTTTTAAGGACATTTTGAAAAATTTGCTAATAGAATCACTCTGTGCGTCTGTCTGTTTACTTTCACTCTTTATTAAACTTATACACTGTTCAATAAAGAGTGAAATATTAACCATACATAGAACTCTTAAAAAAGCAATGTTGTATAACAACTTTTTATGTAGTCTCACTTTTACAGCTCCTACAGTACCTACAGCTCTTCAAATTTTGAGAAAGCTTCTTTTTAAATGCATACATCTCTGGTTCTGTTTAATAAGTATCATGTAGATACTTTTATCAATAAGTAATTATGTAGATACGTTTTAAATTTGATATATGCTAAAAATATATATGTGTTAAAAACTGTATACGGATAAGATTGTTTCTGTTCTTTAAATATGTATGTACTTATTTTTGATTAAATACTGATACAGGAATCTGAATGTGTTTTCTAATTTAATTGATTGTGTTTATAGTATTTTTAAACATACGTACATTATACATATAGTATGTACATATTTCAATAATGTTTTTAGGAAATATATAGTAGTTATACATACATCTTATATAGGTAGACCACATAATAGTAATGCATTCCTGAATGACGATGCCACAATGATTGTCAATAATTGCCGAAAATGTTATGTTGTTAAAACTTAAGCACAGTTGATAGTATTCTTAAAATACTTAATTAGGTTATTTTAATTACTATTATGTATTAGAAATTTTTGCATTGAACACTTTTTATAAAATATCAAAAACAATATAGACAAAAGTAAAAAGTGTTGAAAATATATGTTTCATAATAATAACAGTACAAAAAATTGGGCAGAATATTTTTAATAGGTATTCGTGCGGAAATGGACTAACGAACTTTAACAAAATTTGTCACAGGCTTTATTTAGAATCGTAAATTCATTCTGCCAAATTAGAAACTTAGAAAATTTTTTTTGACAGTCTATTGTGCTGAAATGGGTTAATAACAGCAGAATTAATTAAATGAGCAACTGTCTTAAAGTGCAATACTTGTGCCAATGTTCGATTGGTCAAACCGTTTAAGCACGACAACAAAAAATTGAAAAATTTCATTGAGGCTTGATGCTGAAATGGGTTAATATATCGTAACCAAATCAACTCAGTAAGCTTCTGCGGTAAAGAACTAGGGCTTTTGTAAATTTTTAACTCAGTTGGTCAAACCATTTAAGCGCGACAATAAAGAAATTAAAAAACTTGATTGAGCCCTGGTGCCGGACCGGGTCAATGGATCGTAACCAAATTAACCTAGTGAACTTTTCTACTAAAGAACTACACTTTATTTTTAATTAGTTAAACCGTTTAATCGCGACAACAAAAAAATTAAAAAATTTTACTAAGCCCTGGTGCCGAAACAGGTTAAGGGATGGTTACCAAATTAATCTAATGAAGTTTCGAAATTCGAGCAAATGTCACCAAGCGCTTGACATTTGAACGGATTGAGTTTTCTTTTCTACGGAAGTTGGAATCTTCAACAGACACAAAGAAAATCTAACAAATTCAATGAATCGCTGTAAAAAAAGAGATCCCAAAAAGTAATTCAAAATGCATACATAATTAAAATACGGTAAATTTTATAATAAATAATAATCATATAAATAATAATTTGTTTTTGAATACAATTAAACATTTTTTTCAATAATGTTCATTAAAATGTTTATATTAGGTTTTTAAAAATATTTTATGACATCAATAATATAAGTGTAATGTTTTTTCGGGTCTCGCTTAGTATACACACCTCTCGGTCTCGCTTAGTAGCTTCAATTTAAAAATTATGTAACCAAAATAACTTACATACATATGTATGTCTACCTTAGATTTATTGAGTAAAAAATTGTCTTTTATTTATACTTTTTGTCCACAAAATAATTTAATTAATATTTTAGTTTTATAATTCTTAAAATATTATATTTATTTAATATAAAGCCTATATATATTTCGGCATCACTGCCATCAGCAGGGCGAATACAATTATACTAAACATGAATAATTTTCCTATTTTTTAACATTACATTTATACCTACTAATTAATTACAAATCTAAACAATTAACATAGGTGAATTTCGCAATTCTATTGTTCTTTCAAAATTGATTTATTTTGTTTTATAGCTTTTTTAATTTCTAGTGATTCCAATAAATCCAACTTTTTACCCTTTTTATCAATATGTAAGATTTTAAGCTCATTTATATTGCTAGAATGGTTTTTTCCATTAAGTGATTGGCAAAATTGGACTTGGAATAGACTTTTTTAAGGTCTCTAATATGTTCCTAATAAGGAATCGCGAAATTTCTACCTGTTTGTCCTATATAGACACTATCACATGTATTACATTTAAGTTCATATACACCTGAATTTCTTAATTTATCTATTTTTTTTTTACTATTTATTATAATTTTACCTATGTTATTATTTTTATAGGAAGCTACCTTTAAATCCGTTTCTTTTTCTATTATATAAGCGATTTTATTAGAAATAGAACCTATACATTTTATTTTAACATACTTTTTGTTGTCATTTTTTATATATTTTGCAGGGTATATTTCATTGTTTATTAGTTTTCTGGTTTTATTGTCAAGTAATTTATAGATCAGTTTTTCTTTATATCCATTTTCTAAAGCTATATTTATTATTATGTGAAGTTCTTTTTTATAAGCTAATTCATCTAATGGAATATTAATTAATCTATTAATCATGGAATGAAATAAAGATAATTTTAAATTTATTTGATGCTTAGAATTGTTAGGTATATTATATCTGAATAAGTGTTTTTGCTATATATATATTTCAAAACTAGGGCTTTTGTAAATTTTTAACTCAGTTGGTCAAACCATTTAAGCGCGACAATAAAGAAATTAAAAAACTTGATTGAGCCCTGGTGCCGGACCGGGTCAATGGATCGTAACCAAATTAACCTAGTGAACTTTTCTACTAAAGAACTACACTTTATTTTTAATTAGTTAAACCGTTTAATCGCGACAACAAAAAAATTAAAAAATTTTACTAAGCCCTGGTGCCGAAACAGGTTAAGGGATGGTTACCAAATTAATCTAATGAAGTTTCGAAATTCGAGCAAATGTCACCAAGCGCTTGACATTTGAACGGATTGAGTTTTCTTTTCTACGGAAGTTGGAATCTTCAACAGACACAAAGAAAATCTAACAAATTCAATGAATCGCTGTAAAAAAAGAGATCCCAAAAAGTAATTCAAAATGCATACATAATTAAAATACGGTAAATTTTATAATAAATAATAATCATATAAATAATAATTTGTTTTTGAATACAATTAAACATTTTTTTCAATAATGTTCATTAAAATGTTTATATTAGGTTTTTAAAAATATTTTATGACATCAATAATATAAGTGTAATGTTTTTTCGGGTCTCGCTTAGTATACACACCTCTCGGTCTCGCTTAGTAGCTTCAATTTAAAAATTATGTAACCAAAATAACTTACATACATATGTATGTCTACCTTAGATTTATTGAGTAAAAAATTGTCTTTTATTTATACTTTTTGTCCACAAAATAATTTAATTAATATTTTAGTTTTATAATTCTTAAAATATTATATTTATTTAATATAAAGCCTATATATATTTCGGCATCACTGCCATCAGCAGGGCGAATACAATTATACTAAACATGAATAATTTTCCTATTTTTTAACATTACATTTATACCTACTAATTAATTACAAATCTAAACAATTAACATAGGTGAATTTCGCAATTCTATTGTTCTTTCAAAATTGATTTATTTTGTTTTATAGCTTTTTTAATTTCTAGTGATTCCAATAAATCCAACTTTTTACCCTTTTTATCAATATGTAAGATTTTAAGCTCATTTATATTGCTAGAATGGTTTTTTCCATTAAGTGATTGGCAAAATTGGACTTGGAATAGACTTTTTTAAGGTCTCTAATATGTTCCTAATAAGGAATCGCGAAATTTCTACCTGTTTGTCCTATATAGACACTATCACATGTATTACATTTAAGTTCATATACACCTGAATTTCTTAATTTATCTATTTTTTTTTTACTATTTATTATAATTTTACCTATGTTATTATTTTTATAGGAAGCTACCTTTAAATCCGTTTCTTTTTCTATTATATAAGCGATTTTATTAGAAATAGAACCTATACATTTTATTTTAACATACTTTTTGTTGTCATTTTTTATATATTTTGCAGGGTATATTTCATTGTTTATTAGTTTTCTGGTTTTATTGTCAAGTAATTTATAGATCAGTTTTTCTTTATATCCATTTTCTAAAGCTATATTTATTATTATGTGAAGTTCTTTTTTATAAGCTAATTCATCTAATGGAATATTAATTAATCTATTAATCATGGAATGAAATAAAGATAATTTTAAATTTATTTGATGCTTAGAATTGTTAGGTATATTATATCTGAATAAGTGTTTTTGCTATATATATATTTCAAAACTAGGGCTTTTGTAAATTTTTAACTCAGTTGGTCAAACCATTTAAGCGCGACAATAAAGAAATTAAAAAACTTGATTGAGCCCTGGTGCCGGACCGGGTCAATGGATCGTAACCAAATTAACCTAGTGAACTTTTCTACTAAAGAACTACACTTTATTTTTAATTAGTTAAACCGTTTAATCGCGACAACAAAAAAATTAAAAAATTTTACTAAGCCCTGGTGCCGAAACAGGTTAAGGGATGGTTACCAAATTAATCTAATGAGCTTTTCTACTAAAGAGCAACAGTTTTGCGAATTTTCAAGTGAATTGATTAAACCGTTTAAGCAGGACAACAAAAAAAATTAATGAACTTCGTTCGGCTTTCGTACCCAAACGGGTTACCAGAACTTCATAAAAATTTGTCACCGACTTTTTTCAAACCGTAAAACCACCATACAAAATTGGACATAAATTGGAAATAAAAAAATCCGAGTAATATATTGCAACCATATTTCTTGGGCATACCTAGAAAGCTTAGAAAAACAGTTGTGCAAATTTTCAACTCCATCGGTCTCCAATTCAACTCCATTCAACTCCAAACCGTTTAGGAAGGACAACGAAATAACAAAAAATCTTTAAAAGGTTCTTCGGCCGCAATGGGCTAATGAACCGAAACGCGATATCGCTTATAACTCCTTTCGGCGTCATAAAAATGTTCCTGCAAAATTTGGTTGCAATCAAACTGGTGGTTTTTACGTGAACCCAAACAAACAAACAAACAGAATTTATTCCTAATATATTGTATAATTTCCAATTATATTTCCAATTATATTACATATCTAATACTAATAGAATGTACTGAAATTACAAAGTTTAAAAAGTACTGATTGGTTCTTATGTTGTCAAAACTGAAGATTTTGAGAATTGATCATGAAATAAAACAAATAAACAAAGCAAAGGTAAACAAAATGTTTACTCTTTCAAAGTAATAAAAAAAAGCTTTATTAAATTATAGCTATAAAGCTAATAATAGCTAATAATATTATAGCTAACTAGTTTCGAAATTCGAGCAAATGTCACCAAGCGCTTGACATTTGAACGGATTGAGTTTTCTTTTCTACGGAAGTTGAATCTTCAACAGACACAAAGAAAATCTAACAAATTCAATGAATCGCTGTAAAAAAAGAGATCCCAAAAAGTAATTCAAAATGCATACATAATTAAAATACGGTAAATTTTATAATAAATAATAATCATATAAATAATAATTTGTTTTTGAATACAATTAAACATTTTTTTCAATAATGTTCATTAAAATGTTTATATTAGGTTTTTAAAAATATTTTATGACATCAATAATATAAGTGTAATGTTTTTTCGGGTCTCGCTTAGTATAAACACCTCTCGGTCTCGCTTAGTAGCTTCAATTTAAAAATTATGTAACCAAAATAACTTACATACATATGTATGTCTACCTTAGATTTATTGAGTAAAAAATTGTCTTTTATTTATACTTTTTGTCCACAAAATAATTTAATTAATATTTTAGTTTTATAATTCTTAAAATATTATATTTATTTAATATAAAGCCTATATATATTTCGGCATCACTGCCATCATCAGGGCGAATACAATTATACTAAACATGAATAATTTTCCTATTTTTTAACATTACATTTATACCTACTAATTAATTACAAATCTAAACAATTAACATAGGTGAATTTCGCAATTCTATTGTTCTTTCAAAATTGATTTATTTTGTTTTATAGCTTTTTTAATTTCTAGTGATTCCAATAAATCCAACTTTTTACCCTTTTTATCAATATGTAAGATTTTAAGCTCATTTATATTGCTAGAATGGTTTTTTCCATTATTGGCAAAATTGGACTTGGAATAGACTTTTTTAAGGTCTCTAATATGTTCCTAATAAGGAATCGCGAAATTTCTACCTGTTTGTCCTATATAGACACTATAACATGTATTACATTTAAGTTCATATACACCTGAATTTCTTAATTTATCTATTTTTTTTTTACTATTTATTATAATTTTACCTATGTTATTATTTTTATAGGAAGCTACCTTTAAATCCGTTTCTTTTTCTATTATATAAGCGATTTTATTAGAAATAGAACCTATACATTTTATTTTAACATACTTTTTGTTGTCATTTTTTATATATTTTGCAGGGTATATTTCATTGTTTATTAGTTTTCTGATTTTATTGTCAAGTAATTTATAGATCAGTTTTTCTTTATATCCATTTTCTAAAGCTATATTTATTATTATGTGAAGTTCTTTTTTATAAGCTAATTCATCTAATGGAATATTAATTAATCTATTAATCATGGAATGAAATAAAGATAATTTTAAATTTATTTGATGCTTAGAATTGTTAGGTATATTATATCTGAATAAGTGTTTTTGCTATATATATATTTCAAAACTTAATCTACTATTCTTACGAATTATTTTTAAATCTAAAAAGTTTATTTTTCAATTTGATTCTATTTCTGATGTGGATTGTATATTTTCATTAATACTATTAAGCCATATTAAAAAGTTGTTCAGGTTCTATTCATCTCCTTTCCACAAGTATAAAATATCATCCACATAACGATAGTAAAAACCTATGTATTCTGTATATGGGCAGCTTCTTCTAAATATTTTCTTCTCTAAATGATCCATTAATATGTCCGCTAGTAGAGGTGAAATTGGTGAACCCATTGGACAGCCTTTTAGCATTTTGTAAAATTTGTTTTCGAATTTAAAATAATTTTAGTCCACACTTAAATTTAATATTACTTTAAGTTCTCTTTTAATATTTTTGTCGTTGACTGCTATATTTATTATACTATATATTATTGCTTTTAATTCATTAATTGGTATAGAAGTGAATAAGCTTTTTACATCTAACGATATTAAAATTGCATTGGCTGGTGTATCAAGATTTTTTATTTGGTTGCATAAATCAACGCTAATTTTTATTGTGTGCTGTGGTTTAAATTTTGTATCTTTTAAAAATATTTCGTTAAAAGCTTTACATAATTTATAAGCTGGTGCACTATTGTATGGAACTACTGGTCTAAGTGGAATTTCATTAAAATTTTCTGGCTTGTGTAACTTAATGTAAGGTGCCTTTGGATTCATATTTATGTGTTTATATCCATGTTTATGTTCAAAAATTGTATTACAATCTTTAATATAATTTTTAACATCGTTCTGAAATTTTTTAGTAGGATCAGTTTTGCACTTTGTAGGTAAACATTCTTTTATAACTTCACACATTTTTGCATCATAATCATCTTTATTCATTATTGTTAATGTATTGCCTTTATCCGCTTTACTAACTATTAAATCATTTTGTTTTATTTTTTTATTAATACGTGAGTACCACTTTTTCATTTTTGTTGTTATTATTTGGACATTTTAGTTGTTGAACCTTTTGGACATTTGCAAAAAATGTCAAGCAGAATTTTTGTGCATCGTCATTCCTTCCGCTGATCGATAATAACGACTCTATCATTTCATATTCGGTTGGAAAAGCAAACTTATTTAAAAGACTTTTTGCGTCAAATTCCACGCTTCCTCCTACATCTCAACCTCAACCTACGATTTCTGAAGTTAATAATTCGTGTAGATTTGGAAAAACTTTACTTCAGGACCCGAGCTGTAGTGAAGGTTCTGAAAAATCTAATTGATAGAAAGTCTACTTCTATCCCGATGGAATCCCTGCCATGGTTCTGAAAAATATTGCTTTCTCTATTTCGAAACCGCTGCGCACCCTTTTTTACCTATCATTTTCGACTAAGATATAACCCAGTCAATGGAAGGCTGCTCATGTTTCACCAATTCCCAAAAAAGGTGACAAAAGCGACCCCTCCAACTATAGGCCCATAGCTATAATTTCGATTATTTCCAAAGTTATGGCAAAAATCATAAACCAAAAGCTTAGGAAATATCTCGAAGATAATGGTATTTTGAATGATCGACAATATGGTTTTAGATGTAACCGTTCCAGTGGCGATCTTATGGCATATCTTTGTGAAAAACTTAACAGCAGCATTCACTATTCTGGCGAATGTACTGTTGTTGCTCTTGATATTTCGAAAGCTTTTGGTCGAGTTTGGCACGGTGCTCTTTTGAGCAAATGTCAAGCTATAGGCCTTGGAACTACCTTCTGTAAATGGATTGAAGATTTTTTTTCGAATCGCTGTATTCGTGTTCTAGTCGACGGTTACACACCCGACAAATTCCAAATAAATGCTGGCGCTCCAAAAGGGTCCGTCCTTGCCCCAACCCCCTTTTTGATTTTTATCAACGATCTCTTATCTACAACCTTCAAACCAATCCACAGTTTCGCCGACGACAGCACTCTGGTGGCATCTTACGCATTTCCTAGGAAATCAAATGTCACAAACACCGCCGTCAATGCAGAACGGCTTACTATGTTCAGCACGGTCAACCATGATTTAGCCATAATTGCTAGCTGGGGTGCAAACAACAGAGTGGCGTTTAAAACCACTAAAACTCAATGTTGTCAGATCTCACTAAAAAAACATTGTGCAACAACCAGAAAACGTAAACATTCTAGGCATGCGCTAAATCAAAAAATGATATGGAATGATCATATTTTTGATATAGCAAAAAGTTCTGCTAAATGCTTAGGTTTCCTCTTTAGGTGCAAGACATATTTTTCATCCAAGGACTTGCTTAATATCTATAAGGCTTATCTACGACCCAAGATGGAGTACAATTTCCATATATGGGCTGGCGCCTTACTTCATTGAATTACCTTGATCAAATTCAAAAACGAGCCATTCGTCTTATTGGCGACTCCGTAGAGACTGCTTGTCTCACTTCTTTTGGCATTCGTCGTAATATTTGAGCCCTTTCTCTTTTTTATAGGTATTTTGTGCCTAATGCACTTGTTCAGTTGAGCAAAAATCGCTGATGCCACATCTCAAAACATTCCACCGTACCAATAGAGGGGCCTCAAGTTCTCATGCCTACTTCCTAAATGGTACTCTACTGGTTATAGCAATTCGTTTGTTGTCAGAACTGCAAAAATGTGGAACCTATTACCAACCCCTGTGTTTGTAAAAGTTGACGATTTTTTAATTTACAATTTGCACAATTCATCGATCTTTAACAAATTTATGCCGCAATTACCGTCTCATTCCCCTTTATCTGCATTTTTCCCGTCCGTATCCCATACAATTTAGTCTCAACTACTTGTTACAAAGGAACATATTGAGATTTTCGAACAAAAAAATACTGATACAGGAATCTGCAAATGAATTGCATTTATATATGTTTCTGGTAAAAAAAAAAATTGAGCCGCAACCGAAATGTATACCTGTTTTCACCTGAAATATCGCGAGAATACAAAAAAAAACATTGTTACCTGAAGAATAAGTAAAGCTTTTTTTTGGCTGTTATTGCACTAAAGTTGGTTAAGTAGTTTTTTGCAAATCGGTACCGAAAGTTTTATGTGGAGAAAAATTAACTGATTAAATATATAAATTATAGCTAATAATAAGATAAAATAAAATAAACAAAAATATTATGATGGACGACTGAAAAAGTTGGCTTCTAGTTGAAACAAGATATTCAGGTAATGTTTTGCATTTAGTTGTTACTAATATGGTTAAATCGAAAAGTATGGTTAGATTTTTAGGTTTCACCATTCAATACTACGTATATGCATAAGTATGTGAGATTCTGAATTAGGAAGGATTTTACAGTTGGATTCAAAAGCAGAGTTATACGTCTTTTCCAGAATATTTTTATTTATGTACATATGAGGGTCTCATTTAGGAGCGATTTAGAGTTGGATTCAAAAGCAGGATTATACGCCTTTTCTAAAATATTTTTATTTATTTATATGCGAGGGATTTTAGAGTTAGATTTAAAAGCAGGGTTATGTGCCTTTTCCGGAATATGTACTTGTATAACCTTCTGTAATATTACAGAATATGTAATTTTTTTTTTATGTTTCATTTATAATTTTGTTTTTAATAATGTTTTTGTTTTTGTATAATAAAATAAACAAAAGCAAAATTGATTTTTGATATCTCGTATTTTTGAATACTTACATATTATATTTAAAAGTAAGGGCCTCGGTGACCTAGTGGATAAGAGCGTATAAAATACGCTGTAAACACCGAGGGAGTGTGGATTCGAATCCCATACACGTCGTAAGAGTTGTTCCCCCTTACGACACTTACAGCCACGCCTGTACAGGAAAGGTTGTGCAATTTCCTGTGCACATTTATGTGGCAAAGAAATGCATTTAAAAAAAAAAAACAATTTAAAAGTAAAAAAGAATGTAACAAAAAATTCAATTCGTTTTTCTTGTCAGGATTTTGGTTTTCGAGATTTTGATTGAAAAAAAATTTCTTTTTTTCTAGATTTTTTTCCAAAATTTTTGGTTTTCAAGATTTTCTCTTTCAAGATTTAAAATTTCAGACGCTCAGTTTCATAAAGTTTCAAGAGGTGCAAGAAGCCGGAACCTACTGCTCTAGCCCAACCAAATTTTATATAACTTGTTAGCATGCAATTCGACATCTTTTTGCAAGTTTTTACAAATCTAGCTTTAATAGACACGGAGTTACTTTCATTTAAAAAGAGATATTGTATGGCAGCCACCCGAACCTTTTGCACCCGAGTTATGTATAACTGTTCACTTTCGAACAAAAAAGAAGATCCTCCTAATAAAATTGAAATAAAAACTGATAACTATGATAAAATACTTTCAAGTGTTAATAACCTGTTAAATTCAAATTTTTAACAAAACAAATATGTAATACGTTGACAATGTAAAATTCTATTTCGTATTCTTGATTATTGAGCAATATTGAAATGAAATACTTTTTGTATACTTAAAAATATGTATATGGAATATCCACTTAAAAACACATGTACAGAATATTATTAAAATGAATATATTGCTGACCGTTCAATATGTGTATCTTTTTAGTTTTTATAAAATGATCAATATTGCTGATAATCGAAAATATTGAAGTACAGTTACAAAATTTTAGAAATAAGAAATTCAGTTATGTACAAAAAACACAACAGTAAAGTCCAATAAAATTAAATATAACAACAACATTAAAATAAAATAAACCGTTTTTTAATTCATTATAAAAAAAATAACAATATTTATTTTTATAAATACAAATTTGGCGCAGTCGGTAGGATAATTATAAATTAAAATTAATTATCCAGTGATACGAACGTTAATTATTATAATATAAATTAAACTTTATTATAAAAAAAATATTTATACATACTTATGTATATATATATTGTTGTAAAATCAAATAATACAAAAGTGTTAAATTAATTACCTCTTATGATCTCTATCAGAGGAAAAACAGTTAATAAACATTAAAATTATTTGTGTTACGAAAACATTTAATATACAAAAAAAAAAAAAAACAATAATAAAAGTGTAAAATTAAGTTAATAAAGCTGTTAAAAATTAAAACCGTAAGCCTTTGTTAATAATTAATACACACTTAGTAATATTATAAAAATAAAAACAAAATATTTTTTGTTTATTGTGAATGAAAAAACGTGATAGATTGGACCAATACTGTAAAAATCGCAACATGGCTCAAGCACAAAGTGAGGATACAAATGTTCTTGAACAATTATTACAACAGAAACAAAGTTTGCTCGCAGAATTAGACATCAAGAATCAACAGTTAAATAGAATGACAGCAGCTGTTCAAGAATTCCAAATAAGAGAACAAGGCTATCAAAAAAGAGAAAGAGTTATGAAGGAGGTGCGGTATATGTCAACATTTACTGGTAAAAGTGAAGTCACAATCAATTCTTTCATTAGTAGTGTCGAGTATTATTTAGAAGGAGTAACTGATGATAACTTACGAAAATGCATGGTGAGAACAATATACTACGAGAAAATTCAGGGTGAGGCAAAAGAAACCATTATCAACACTCCACATCCAGATAATTGGGACACCATAAAAGCAGCCTTGAAATCCAGGTATAGACCAGAAATAGAACCGGCAGAAATCTACAAAAAAATCGGTGCATTAAGGATAAACACAGTAAGTGAATTAGTATTAGAAATTCAGAACTTAAAATATAAAGCCGATGAGCTAAAAATTTACTATAAAGATAGCAATTATATAGATTTAAGTAATATTGATACCTTCCTTGTTAACACCATTAAAGAAATGGCACAAGGAATTCTTTTAGATAGAATTTTTGAGGGAAAAAATTTAAATGAAATAATAAATATCATAAATAAAAGAAAATTTGAAGATTCTTGCATTAAGCCAGAATTTAAAAAATCTAATAATAATTATAATAATCAAAATAGAAATAAACGTATAAATTTTTATCAAAACAAATTTAATAATCAAAGAAATAAAAATAATGATCAGAATAATTTGAATAATTCTTATTCTAAACCAAATAGTTCAAATAACTGTTATAATAAAGATTCTCAAAATAATTATAATTCTAAGCAATTTAATAGAAACTTTTATCAAAGTAATAATTCAGGTCAATATCGACAACAAAATTATAATAAACAAAATTTTCAAAATAATTCTAACTCTAGGCAATTTAATAAAAATTACTATCAAAATAATAATTCAGAGCAATATAGGCAAGCAGTGCCAATGGAAGTCGATAATATACAATCGACATCTAATTTTAATTCTAATTGTGAGTGTAATTCGAACCTTAAATCAGAAAATAAAGCCGAGACTAACAATATCGAGTTTTTTATGAACTAGCCTCGGATGAGTTACCCATGATAAAATTTACTATTAATAATAATTCATATTTAGCTCTTATAGATACAGGATCTACTTTTAGTTTAATTGATGATAGGGTATTAGGTTTCAAAAAATTAGAAATCTCTCCTATTCACTTTTCTACAATAAATGGAAAGGAAAAGCCCCTAAAAATGCTCGAATTAGATGGAAAGGGAAAACATTGCCGAATAGAAAGTATCAGTTCATAATAGGAGCCGATCTACTTAAAAATCTCGATGCAATAATAAACCTAGAAGAAGGATTTATTAACTTAAATAATCAAAATATTAAGTTTGTTAATAGTCCATATCAATTAAATGAAATATATTCCTTAGAACCAATAGATATTAGTAAAAATTTAATTAAGATAGACCATTTAAATTCAGAAGAACTTAGACAAGTAGAGAAAATTACAAAAAGATTTTGTAGTTTATTTTATAAAGAAGGAGATAAACTTACAAGTACCCCTGAAATAAAACATGAAATTCATACTACAACAGAGCAATCTATAAATTCTAAATTATATCGATTCACACCTCAGCATGAGGAAGAAGTTAGAAAACAAATTAAGGAAATGGAGGAACAAGGTATAATAAGAAAAAGTAACTCTAGATATACTAGTCCTCTCATAGTAGTACCCAAAAAAATCGACAACTCGGGCAAAAAGAAATATCGGATAGTTATAGATTATAGAAAATTAAATGAAGTTACATAGATTATATATTAGATAAATTAGGTAAAGCGCAATACTTTACAACTATCGACCTGGCAAAAGGATATCATTAAATCTTCATTAAAGAAACTGATCAAAAGAAAACTACATTTGTGACAACACATGGACTTTATGAGTTCAATAGAATGCCGTTTGGGTTAAAAAATGTCCCAGCGACATTCCAAAGGCTAATGAACGAAATACTAAGAGACTACATAAATAAAACTTGTGTTGTGTACCTGGATGACAAACTGATATTTAGCACAAGTTTACAAGAA
Source organism: Poecilobothrus nobilitatus (assembly GCA_947095535.1). Lineage (NCBI taxonomy): Eukaryota > Metazoa > Arthropoda > Insecta > Diptera > Dolichopodidae > Poecilobothrus > Poecilobothrus nobilitatus. Next base: position 238,552,130 of record OX352772.1, read on the forward strand.
CATGTAAAAGCCATTTCGGACATATTTAAAGTTTTAGAAGAAAAAAACTTAAAAATACAAGTAGACAAATGCAATTTCATGAAAAAAGAAACTGAGTTTCTAGGTCATATTTTGACAGAACAGGGCTTAAAAGCTAACCCTAATAAAATTCAAGCTATAGAAAAATTAGAATTGCCCAAAACCCAAAAACAAATAAAAAGTTTTCTAGGACTAACTGACTACTATAGAAAATTCGTAAAAGATTATGCTAAAGTAGCTCAGCCTATTACAAAATATTTAAAGAAAAATATGAAAATTAACGTTAATGATCCAAATTATATTGAATCATTTGAAAAATTAAAAAATCTGATTATAAGCCATCCCATTTTAAAATATCCGAATTTCGAAAAATCTTTTACTCTCACAACGGATGCTTCTAATTTTGCAATCGGAGCTTTTTTGTCACAAGAAGGACACCCAGTTTGTTTTGCCTCTAGAACTCTTAACAACCATGAGAAAAATTATTCTGCGACAGACAAAGAGTTTTTGGCTATTATGTGGTCTGTAAATTATTTTAGACCATATCTCTATGGAAAAAAGTTTAAAATATTAACTGATCATCAGCCTATAAAATTTTTACACTCCAAATATAAAGGGAAAGATATGTCTCCAAGACACCAGAGGTGGTTGCTAAAATTAGGAGAATATCAATTCGATATAGAATATTTGAAAGGTAAAGAGAATAGGGTAGCAGATTTTTTAAGTAGAATACAACAAAACGTGGACATTAATTCTGACGAGGGAGAGAATAATAATAAAAATTCCAATATTTTAAAAATGTCTGCAAAAAGTGAAGATAATGAATCGGAATTTGGTATTTTCAATATTGAAGATGATGTAGATGACGTAACAATGGCAACTGTTCATTCAGCAATTGAAGAACAACTTGACCATATACCAATAAAAGAGGAAATTGTCAACAAATATAAGACCCAAATTATATTAACAAACAACAAAACTGTAGAAACAGAAATAATTTTAGGAAGAAGGATTATTTACATAGCAGAATATGATTTTCAAAGATTAAGCGAAATTTTTATAAAATATTTGTATAAAGGTAAAGTAGGAATATACTCCGAATTATCAGATAATAAATATAACGTAATACAGGAGAAACTGAGGGAAATGTTCTCTAGTAATAATAAAATTAAATTTATAAAATGTTCATATAGGGCACAGGAAGTCGAAACGGAAACTGAAGCGGTGAAACAAATTTCATTCTACCATGTAAGAGAAAGCTTTCACTCGGGAATCCAAGAGACTTATAACCAAATAAAAAAAAGAATTTATTATCCCAAATTATTAGAACTGACACAAATAGTTATAAATCAGTGTGAAGTTTGCCAAGAGGTTAAATAAGATCGGAACCCTATAAAACCAAAGTTTAAATTTACGGAAACTCCAAATGATTTAAATGAAATCATACACATTGACACTTATACCATAATGAAAACCAATTTTCTAACTATTATAGATAAATTTTCAAAATTCGGAGCTGCTTATTATCCCTCAGATAAAAATCAATTAACTTTGATAGATGGTCTAGAAGATCATTTCACCAAATTAGGCAAGCCCAAAAAGATAATAGCAGATAACGGATTTAAAGCTATTCAAATAAAAGAATTTTTAAGGGAAGAAGGGATTAGTTTACACCTTACCAAACCCAACAACCACACCGGTAATAGTGACATAGAGAGACTTCATAATTCATTAGCTGAAAAATTCAGAATACTTAAATACGTTAATAAAAATATGTCAGTCAAAAGATTAATGCAATTAGCTGTTAGAAACTATAACGAACGATTTCACTCAACAATAAAAAATATTACGAAAGAAGTTCAAAATCGTACAGTGGACTTCTCAAAAGTTAAAGAAAATTTAAAAACAGTAAAATTGAGAAACTTAAATATATTAAATAAAAGAAGAGAAGAGTATGAAGAGGAAAGGTCTACAGGTTTTATAAAGAATTATAAAGCTGTAAGACATAAAGAGCAGCCTAAATATAAAAGGATGAATTTAAATATCATCCATATATCTAATATTAAAAGATCTCCTAAATTCTTTAATTCAGGTAATGCTACCGATTAATAAAATATATCTGAATTTAAATAGTACATAAAAACAATAACACTCTTTCTTTTTAGAATACCTAAAAAGAATTGAGTAAATATTATAGTAATAAAAGTACATGATATTGTTGTTATAGGAAACTATAATAGCAGATATCTATACTAATAGTGTTTAGGTTGAAACTTAAATAATTTAAGTTGTTGTTAAAAAAAAAAAAAAAATGAATAAATAAATTTAATTAATTTAAATTTACAGATTTTCACAATTATTGTTCTAATAACATACATACATACAACGATATTTGGATTTTTGCAAGTTAATCCAATATCTGAAGATGTAGGTTACATCCAAATAAAATTAAGGGAAGTAGAAATAACTAACGAAACTGTAACGGTTTTGCATATTATTAAACCTATGGAACTAGACAGCGTTCTTTCACAACTAGAATTTAACTTAAATTCTTTAGATATTGAAAATAAAAAGTTAATAGAAACTGAAATTAGAATTATTAGGGCAAAAATTGCATCTATTATGCCATCTTCTACAAGAAGAAAGAGAGGCTTGGTAAATGTAGTAGGTACCGCAAGTAAATGGCTTTTTGGTACCATGGACAATGATAATAGGGAAGACATTTTAGAACATTTAAGAATTATCCAAGAAAACAATCATAACTCTATTTCCAGTTTGAACCAACAAATTTCAATTAACAGTCACTTTAATGAAACTATATATGAACTCAAAAATATAATAGAAAACGATAGGGTTAAAATTGAAAAAGTAGTTAACGAAATCAAAGATATTAGTAAGCAAAGTATAACTCATTCTTTATACATAGATCAGATTTTAAAATTAATGCATTTAGAAAATAAGATAAATCAAATACAAGATAATATTGCATCTGCAAAATATAACATATTTCATCCTAGTATATTAACAGCAGAAGAAATCGAAATATTTCAAGTTGATTTTTTTAAGTTGAAGCTCATAAAAATGGGTATAATGACTTACGAAGATAATTCAATAATATTAGCAATTAAGATTCCTCAAAATTATGCTCAAACTGAACTTAGGCTAATAACACCTTTACCAAATAAAGAAAAATTTAAAATTAATGAAAATAATGAATATGTCGTAAAAATTGAAAATGTAACCTAATAATAGTTAGAATACATATGTAGAAAATGTTATGATAAATGATTTAAAAGCTAGTAAAAATTGTATTTTTAATAACCAATGTAAACTTAAATTTAACAATAAAACAAAAATAGAAATTTTAGACGATGAATCAATTTTAGTAAAAAACGCAATAAATGAAATTGTTAATCAAAATTGTGATGATAGAAAAATTATATTGAATAAAAACTATCTCATAAATTTTTTTAATTGTAAAATAAACCTCTATCAGGAAACATTTTCAAATCAAAAGAAAACTATACAAGATAAATATTATTATCCAATAAATAGCTTAAGTCAAAATTTTACAAAAATATTAACATTTGAAAACATTGTAATAGATCACGTTAAAAATATTGAGGAAATCAAAGAACTTAAATATAATAAAAAAATATCATATGGTGTTCATATAACACTAATAATTGTAATTATTATTATTTGTCTAATTATATTTATAGCATGGTTTAAAATTAATAATAACAAAATTGTTAACATATCTCATATAAGTAACGAAATTCAGGAGAATTTCAAATCAAAGGAGGGAGAAGTTATGTATAACTGTTCACTTCCGAACAAAAAAGAAGATCCTCCTAATAAAATTGAAATAAAAACTGATAACTATGATAAAATACTTTCAAGTGTTAATAACCTGTTAAATTCAAATTTTTAACAAAACAAATATGTAATACGTTGACAATGTAAAATTGTACTTCGTATTCTTGATTATTGATCAATATTGAAATGAAATACTTTTTGTATACTTAAAAATATGTATATGAAATATCCACTTAAAAACACATGTACAGAATATTATTAAAACGAGGAAGAATACAGTTGACTTTATCAACTCTTAGATACCCGTACGAACCGTTAGTATGTTCACAGCATGTCACTCTGCTTACAATATTATTTTTTTAATATTTTAGTATTTTAAAATAATTTGGGTGAATTTTATAATTTCTATAGTACTATGGGTTGTACATATATTCAAACTATATGTTTATACATTCTTCAAAAGCAAATTCTAACCTTCCACATAACGATTATCAATCCAAAACTTTTTCAGATATTCTATAGTGCCATTTAATACTAAGCAGTAAATGTATATTAAATTTACTAAGTACAAAACAGTAAATATAATTTTAAATATTATATTATATTATATTTAAATATTCCATTGACAGAATAATTTCTTATAAGTACAATAAAATACATATATGTATGTAAATACGGCACTATATAATACATACATATATACATATATACTCTTATCTTTCATTCACTAGTGACATATACGATATGTAAATAAACATGATATTATATAAGTATGTATATCAATATCATATAAATAAAAATTCTTCAAGCAACCGTTATGTTGTTTATTTATTTACATTTTTTTGTACTACGCATTATATCCTCAACAATTTCAAATTATCGAGCAAAACAAATACAAAAAATTTGTTGAAGAAATTTGTTAGAAAATTTGAAAAAATCAAGTAACACTTTCGTCAATTATAAAGTAACCCTATATTATTAAAAAAACTTGTTAACAGAAATAAGAGTATAATGTTGAAACTTTAATTTTTGTGTATTACTTCAAAAAAATTTTAACAGATGTTCAAATTACAGGTGTTTAAAAATAGAAAGTTTTCAGTTTTTGACCCCATACAGCTTCTAAACGGGGGGTGATACAAAAAAAATTTTTGAAATGACTCATACTTATTTTCAAAGATCTAACTTCTGTCAAAATTTCAAGGTTCCAACTTAAACCGTTTAGAAGATAGAAGGGTTAAAGGATTTTGCAAAATTTGAGTTTCGCATAACGGTAAATTAAGACACCGTATGCCACAACTATATATTTATTGTATATAAACTTTTAAAGCTAATAAAAGTAGTAATCGTTTGGCGTTTTCAAAATGAAGATATACCTTATACAACTTGTGCTATAACAATTTAAATATAGAGCTTTTTTGAACCTTTGGGGAGCTGTAGCTCCGTAACGGGTGGGGCTACAGAAAAAAGTTATTAAAAACAAAATTAATATTTTTGTGAGATCTATCAGCAGTTAAAATTTCATAGCTCTATGTCAAAAAAAATGTGGGCATCTAAAAGTTAGGTGTTCGAGAGCTACCCTAAGTTTTGGTTTAAACTCAACCAAAAAAAATAGGGAACCTACAAACTACTCCCAGAATATTTTGTGTAAATTTCAAGATTCTAGCTTTCTTAGTTTTTGAGTTAGCGTGCTGACGGACGGACGGACGGACGGACATGGCTCAAAAGTCTTAGAATTTTTTTCTGATCCGATCCATACCTTTGAAGGTATATCTAGCTCGTTTATTTCGGGGTGTTACAAACGGAGTAGTAATTTTATTATACCCGATCCTATCGTACGGGTATAATGAATATATTGCTGACCGTTCAATATGTGTATCTTTTTAGTTTTTATAAAATGATCAATATTGCTGATAATCGAAAATATTGAAGTACAGTTACAAAATTTTAGAAATAAGAAATTCAGTTATGTATAAAAAACACAACAGTAAAGTCCAATAAAATTAAATATAACAACAACATTAAAATAAACCGTTTTTTAATTCATTATAAAAAAAATAACAATATTTATTTTTATAAATACAAATTTCCCGTACAACCAAATTTTACAGAAGTTCTTGCCATAAAGCTTTATCGTCATTTGTAAGATTTGATTTGAGATTCAAAAATTGTTGGCATTTAACTCGACACCTCCTCACTAAAATTTCAGATAGAATAGACTCTAAGTTAATTTCATTTAAAAGGAGAAGTTGTCTGGCAGCTACCCGAACCTGACACACCAGCACAAGATTTTACATATGTTGTTAGCCTATAACTCGACATTATTTTGCAAAATTTCAGATACCTAGGTCTAATAGATACTGAGTTTTTTTTTTCCAAGTTTACAGCTACTAGCCCAAACTTAAAGCAAATTCAGCATAATACAATTATGTTACCAATATCGGTAATAGATTAATTGCAGTTCCCAAAAATTTTTTGATTTTGTTAACACTAAACGTAAAACCTTTGGTTATCCAAATTCTATGTCAATTGACAATACTTTTCTCTCTTATCCAAGAGATATCTTTGCTGATAATTTTCAAAAAGTATATCGGTCACAAGAACTCTTTGCTAATAGGGATTATATAAATTTTAATTCAATAAATAGTCGTAATTCATTAATTTCCGACTTGCAGCTTTCTGACAATAACAATTTTGAAGCATTAAAGAACCTTGAAAACAAAAACGGTGCTGGTCCTAACTTAATTCCACCGACTTTTTTGTACAATTGTGCTCAATATCTTGTTCACCCACTGCATACTATTTTTAATAGATCATTATCGACAGGGATTTTTCCACATGTATGGTGATGTATTAAAAAGGGTGACTATACCTAAAATGTTTGAAAAAATTCTTGTCGGTAAAATTATACCAATTATCGATACAAAACTTAATGAACAACAGCATAGTTTCAGAAAAGGCCGTTCGACTACTACGAACCTTATGATATACACGTCTGAAATTTTGAATTATATGGCAAAAGGGTACCAAATTGATGCAAGTTACACAGATTTCAGCAAAGCTTTTGATCGTATTGATTACAGCATTTTGTTAAAATAATTTGCCACGTTTGGTATATCTGGTTCTTTTTTTATATGGCTCCATTCTTATCTTACTGGAAAAACTCAAAATGTTAAATTCCAAAGTATATTATCGAAAAATATCGACGTCACTTCAGGAGTACCGGAAGGTAGTCATTTAGCTTCACTCTTGTTTAATATATTTATTTCTGACCTATCTGACAAATTAGGTGATATACCGCACATTGCATTTGCAGACGACTTAAATATATATGAAGTCATTAAAAATAGTTCTGATATAACATTACTGCAGTCAAAACTCAATAATTTACAAGAATGGTGCTCATTGAATAATTTGGAATTAAATGTACAGAAATGTAAATCCATAAGTTCCACTCGTAAACTATTTTCTATCCTTAACGACCACACAATTCAAAACCTAACCCTTGAACAGGTATATAGTATTACTGATCTTGGTATTATTCTCGACGATAAACTTAGCTTTAACTTACAGTATGACATCATGATCTCTATAGCAAATAAAATGTTGGGATTTATTAAAAAAAAGCGAAAGAGTTTAACAATATAGAAGTGACAAAAGGTCTCTTCTGTTCCCTATACGATCTATTCTAGAATATGGTAACATTATTTTTGATCCAGTTTTTCAAAAATTTCAGATATAATTGAATCAGTTCAAAAACAATTTCTTTTATTTGCTTTAAGAATTCAGTTTAATCCTTCCGACTATGCTAATCTTCCGAGTTACAATGTAAGACTTAAATCTTTCAACATGCTAACCTTGTCATCTCGCAGGGAAATTTCTTCATCTCGCTTCACCTACGATGTTCTTTATGATAATAATCACATTGAATTTTTGAAAAACCAATTTATCGTAAATGATGGGGTTAGGCAAACAAGATACACGAGATTCTTAGTTGAACAAACTCATAGAACAGAATACGGAAGAAATGAACAAATAAACAGATGTTGCGCTATCTTCAATAAGCACAGTCATCTCTTTTCTTCACTAATTTCAAGAAGAATGTTTAAATCTAAATTACACCAACATTTTTCCCTTCAATGACCTTACACAACATTTTTTAAGTCATTGTAATTCATAATTATACATTTAAATTTTTAAAGTGCATTTTGTTTAAGTCATCAATTTTTGTATTAAAGTTATTAAAGTATTATGTCATATTGTAAAAATTAAAGTTTTGTTACGAATTTAAGTATTGTTTTGCATTTATTGTCAATGTTAAAAAAGAAAAAAGTAAAAATTGATAAATAATTTAATTTTTAATTTTTTTTTTTTTTATTTAAGTTAAGTTAAGTAATCAATTTTCATGTTTTTGTTTTCTTTTTTTGTGCATTATATTACATATTAAATTATTATGTTACCAATATCGGTAATTATTACATATTAAAAAAATAATTGTATTCATATCATATGTACATACCTTGTTTGGTATTTATAATAAATAATAAAAAATATTATTATAATAAATAAAATAAAAAAAAAAGTTGTATGGCAGCTACTCGAACCCGGCGGCCAAAAATGCTGGATTTAAATAGCGAAACTATCAATTGTGCGAAAGTGGCGAAAAGAAATTTTCAGCCCCCTAGCTCCTTTAGTTTTTGAGTTATCGTACAGACGGATGGACAGACAAACATGGATTCGATTCTGAGCCGATCCATACCTTTGACACTATATCTAGGTCGACTCCTATAAGGTGTCACAAACGCAATGGCAAATTTATTATACCCTTGAACATAATTCATACTGGTATAAACACATGTTATATAATATATGTGAAATATACTTAATAATTAAATAAAAATAATAAGTTCATGCCGAAACTATCGGTTGTTTCAATTAAAGAGAAAATCCTTAAAAGAAATAAGACTTACATTTTTAAATTGAAACTTGTAAGTATGTCAATATTCATGTCTCCAAATTATTATAACATTTCTATTTTTTCCATTTTGAGTATGTCGTCCAAATCGTTTAAAAAATTTAAACAAGCAGAAAAAGGTAAAATCTTGGTAAAATCTTTTAATCGAACAATTTATTTTTATAATGTCAACAGAATTTAAAGAAATAGAGGCATCATTTTTAATCATAAATCATTTTTATTCAAACCGATATACCACCTGATTACAATTGAAAATCAAACTATTACCTTGTATGTTATAGTTTATTTGTTCATCGGTATAAATCCAAATTTTGGAAAGAACTGTAATAGTAAGAGTTTCTAGGTGTGAAAGAAAAACATCAAAATTTTCCTTAGACTACGAATGTAATAAAGTTATTTACGAAAGCACTTATATTCTCAAATATTGAATTGGAAAAGGAAGAAAAATTTGATTGAGAAAATTATTCATTTACTTGCAATTATATATTTTTTAAAGAATCAAATTGTTTTATTAAAATTCTATTATTTTCCTCTTCTTTTCTCAAATACATATACTCGATACTAACCCTTAAAAATTTATAGTGATTACTTTTTTTTTTAATTTTAGTGCTTCTTTTTATAATTTACTATTAAAACTATGATTAATATTAATTAAGTTATATAAATTTGCGTTAAATATTCTTCTTAGCTTTATGGGTGTAGCGAAGAAATTTGGTTGCAATATGTTATCCAGATTCTGCCCGGCGGGCTTCCAAAAATTTTTTGCTTCCGATTTATGTCCAATTTTGTAAGGTGATTTTATGGTCTCATCAAAAGCATGTGCCAAATTTTTATGAAATTCTGGTAACCCGTTTGGGAACGAGAGCCGAACGAATTTCATTAAATTTTTTGTTGTTCTGCTTAACCGGTTTATCAAATGATTTCAAAATTCGCAAAATACTTGCTCTTTAGCAGAAAAGCTTACTAGGTTAATTTGGTTACGATCCATTAACCCGTTTTGGCACCAGGGCTCAGTAAAGTTTTTTAATCTACTTTGTTGTCGCGCTTAAACGGTTTGACCAATTAAGTTAAAAATTTACAAAAGTGTAGCTAGATATTCAAAAGGTTAGCGATTCTTTCCTTTCGAAATGGTAATAAACCTGTCAAATATACGTCTTCACTTGCAGGCCATGTAGATTAACCTATTCAATAAGAGTAGAACTTAAAAAAATATTAGACGACTTGTTAAAAAGTAAAGTAAGTAGAGGAAGTTGTTCACCATATGCTAGCCAGATTGTGTTAGTTTGGAAAACAAAAATGGCGAAAATAGGATGTGCGTTGAGCTAAATAAATGCACTTTAGAAGTCAATTATCCTTAACGATCATTGAAGATTTGCTCGACAGGTTACGCGGTAAGAAATATTTTTCAATTTTAGATATGAAAAACGGATTTCACCACGTGAGAATAGCAGGGAGTTCGGTGAAGTATACTTCTTTTATAACGCCTTTTGGGCAATTCAAGTCTCATCAAATGCCATTCGGCTTAAAAAATGCGCCCTCCGTATTTCAGAGATACGTGCACGAAATTTTTTAAGAACTGATTTCTGTTGGCAAACTTTTTTCGTACTTGGACGATCTTTTGATTGCAACCGATACGATTGAAGAACGTCTTCCTCTTGATAAAGTTTTTGATTTATCTGACAAAAATGTTTTATAGATTTAATATGAAAAATGTAAATTCCTGTATAGTCAAATAGCTTACTTAAGTACGCTATACGGGTTACGGGTTTTGGGGCAATTCGTCTGTAGCACCAACAAGATAACAAGCTGCGTCCTATCTTTTACTTTTCAAAACGCTCTACTGAGCCTGAGTCTAAATACCATAGCTTTGAACTCAAAACTCAATCTATTATTTACGTTTTAAAATGGACCACTTTAAGGTTCAAGTAAGGTTTTGAACAAGGATTGATTTAATTTTAATTTGTATGGTTATTTATATTATTTCAAAAGTGTAATCTTCGCATTATTTAACTTAATTCTATTTAATTTTATATTGGTGTAATTTGAGCAATGTTAGTTAAATATAGGAAAGCGTTTATTTTAAATATTCCACGATAAAAATATGATTAAACATGATTGAAATGTGATATTAATTTTAAATTATTTGGTTAATAAATTTTATTATTTTAGAATAATAGGAAATGCAAACTTAGCGTTTGTTATTTTTGTTGGTATAAGATTTGTAGAATTCGTATTTGTTTTGACAATAACAGGAAATGTGACTTGGTGTATGGAAAATATTTTATTACATAAAGGATTGGATGATGCTTCAAAAACTAATGAAAAAAAAAAATAAATCTATAACAACGAATAATACAATAAACCTTCTTACAAATATAAACCCGGTGATCTTGTTATGCTTAAAAATATTGTTACCACGGTCGATCTTAATAAGAAACTAAATTCCGCGGTCCTTACCAGATAACGAAAACATTAGAAAACGACCAGTATGCAATCTGTGATAATATGCGATCCGTCAATCTGTGATATTCTAACCCTGATAATATGCGAGTAAGTTGCCTACCGTACCATGGTATCTGCTAAGCCGTCAACATGAAGCTTTATCAAATTTCAGAATAAAATTAGAACATGTCTGCTTGTGGATTAATTTTAACTTTTTTCTTATTTAATACTTTTATATGAAATAGAATTCAAAAAAAAAAACACGCACAATTTTTATAGATTCACATTGAATTAAGAGTAAACTAAGGCAATATTATATATTATATTCAATTATTCTAATTATTAAGAAGCTCTTTAAAAAAAAATTAAAAAGAAACAAATTATAACAAAGATGAAATGTATGTTACAAGTTTTATGAAGAATTATCTAGTTATGTATTTAAGTAAGTTAATTATTATCTAATTTAAGTTATCTAATTAATTTGTTCTTTAATATGTGTATGTAATACATATGTATATTATTATATTAATTTATTTAAAAATGTTTTGTTCCGATTGAATGGTATCATAATATTATTAATTTCTCTAAAAATAGAATAGAAAACAACCTTGCTTTAGTATAAAATTAATTGACAAAAATTAGCTTAATTAAATCCGTATTTGTATTCTTCAGCAACCCTCTTACCTTTTTAGTATATATTTCATTTTAATAAATTTTTTTCACGTTTTTAAGACAATCATTAATTAAATTTTTATATAATTATATTTTAAAATTTCAGTTTGCTAAATTTAGGTTGCTAAATTTATTTTGTTGTTTACAAAACAGTAAATACTAAACATCTTGTTGACATTTAAGAAATAATCAAACGTCAAACGCATTAAAGTGGTATTTAGACATTCTTTATGCAAGTAGTTTTTTCTCTCTATCCCTTCTATTTTGGACTACCTATTTATAAAATTAAAAAAGAAAACAAAATAGCACGTGTTTGACATATAATAGAGAATAAAAGTTTAGAAAAATTAAAAATATTTAAAAAATTATTTATGGGAGCGTGTCATATGCCTGTATTTTATTTGCTATATTTCTTGATTATTTGACTGTATTTCGCCTGATAAAAAATTTTCATCGGTTTACCCCGTTTTACAAATACTATCACAGCAATACACTATACATACTATACACTACAAAACTTTGCGATTGGTTAAGTAAATATAGAATTTGTGAAATAACTGCATTTATTAGCTATGAAAGCAGTGTAGAATATATTGTCGAGTATTTTGTACGCCACCTTCTGCGCTTAATTTAGCGCTGAAAAGTTTCTACATGAGATGCGTAAAATTTTCATTACCTTTTTTAGCGGTGCAGTTTCCTGCACAAGACTTGAAAATTATCATTCTCTCTTTCAGCGCAATTTCACCTCCCCAATTCATCCCAAATTTTAGAGACATTATCAGAACAGGATAGAATACTCTTAAATCAAATTTCAAGTTTTTATATTTATTAATTTCGAAGATATGCTTGTTCGATCTTGGAAGTTGTGTGGGAGATACCCGAACAACCATTCCAATTCATCTGAAATTTTAGGCAAACCAGGAATTCAGGAAACACCACCCTCGTATCAAATTTGCAGTTTCTATCTTTATTAATTTCGAAGATATGCGTATTCGGTTTCGGGAGTTGTATGAGTAGAGTATACTCCTATTACTGGTAAACATTGTATAGAAAAATCTTTTGATAATTTTATGGATTATTAGGAGAAATTTTAGAGTTGGATTCAAAAGCAGGATTATACACTTTTTCCAGAATATTTACTTTTTTTTTTTGTTTTAGATTTTTTTATTCTGTTTTATTATTATATACATTTGGAGAAGAATCTAAATAACACCAAATTACTTAAGATTTTAATTTAATATAACGACCCTCTAATTTGGAGTACTCTATATTATATTGTTATGTTTTTTATGAATTTAGCTTTCACAATACTTATATGTATCTTTTTTATGCTCTCTATTTTACAGCTTTAATTTATATTTCATTTTGTAAAAAATTTAGATAAAATCAAATTGAATTTTATGAATTATAAAACTTATACCCTAACTTAATCTAATCTTAACCTAACTTACAAACTAAGAAATCTCAATCTGGTTGTTCATTCATCCACCAATAAAAGATGTCTTTTATTGACATATCTCTATCCGAGATTGATTTTTCATATTTGTGGTTTTGAATTATAAAATTATAGTCTAAATAGATTTTTGTATCGGTAGCTCTTCTGTGGTAATGGTAAAATATTGCAATTTTATCTGCATTTTGGATATAATTGTGGTTATCTAAATAGATGAATCCTTCCGGCAGAACGAAGCCCCTAGACATTGTGTGTTCTATGAATAAGTTGTTGAAGTAGATTGAATTTTTTATCATATTATTATTTTCTATCTCATAAGTTTTATTGCAGAATTTTCTTATTAGTGAGATTATAAAATTATCTATTCTGATTATTTTTGATTTACTTAAAATTACTTTATTTGAAATGAAGTGTTTATCTTGTGTATCTAACTTTCTGTGTTCTCCCAGACATAACCTAAGGAATTTTCTTTCAAAACTTCTGAATTTCTCCATTAGCCAGGCGCTAATATTAAACCATATTTGGCAGCAATAGCAGAGTATCGATCTTATAATTGATTGATAAGCTATTATTTTTACTCTTGGGTTAATATTTTTTGAATAAAACAGGTTTTTGGCTATGACAAAAGCTTTGTTGGCTTTTTCAATTTGTTCTTTAACATGATGCATAAATTTACAGTTATGTTATAACCAAATCCCCAATAACTTTAAGGCTTGTTTGCTTTTTATTTCAGACAGACTATTTTTATTTAGTGCAAACTGTTTCCAATTTCTTTTGATTGAAATATGGCAGTTTTCTACAATATCGCGAAACAGAATAAGTTTGGATTTACTACAGTTAATTCTTAATCTCCAAGAATTAGTGTAATTTATTACCTTGTCAAATAATTTGTTTATTTCGGGTGTTAGAAAATTAAGGTTCTTATTCGCTACGTAAATAGTTAAATCATCTGCAAACGCTATGGCGTATGAATTTTCATTTTGGTTATTCATTATGTGCAAAAGCTCGTTTATGTAGATTAGAAACAGAATTGGCGAACTAACGGTCCCCTGTTGTAAGCCGTTTAAGATAATATATGAGTTATCACAAATCTCGACGTTTACCTCTATTATAAATGATCTATCCCTAATCATATTGAATATTAGTCTTATAAGATATTTCGGAAATTGATACATAATAAGTTTATATATAAGTCCATCGATCCATGCTTATGTGAAAGCATCTGTCAGATCTAGTAGCATGCAACCCACGCACTCTTTTTTTGAAATGTGCCAACAAACGTCATTCATCAATTTATTAGCTGCATGTAGTAAACTTATAGGCCTGTAATTTGTCGGTTCTGATTTCTCTTTACCTGATTTTTTGAGTGGTATTATTTTGGCCTCGTTCCACTTTCTAGGAAAATAACCTATATTAATACAGTTATTAAAAATAATACAATACTGTGTTACAAAATCATTTGTTAGGTTTTTAGAACTATATTTGGGATCCCATCCATTCCCACAGATGTTTTATTTTTCAAATTTTGGAGAAATTTTTGAAGGTCATTTATTGATATAAACTTATTGCTTTGATATGTATCTTTTACATTATCTGCGTTAATGCTTTCGGAAAATTGTATTAAACCGTTTTTGTTTAGCAAATAGGCTTTATTTAGGTTTATTAAATCATTCACTTTTCTCTTTGTATTGGTATCTTGTACGTTGTTAACGTCATTATGTTTAGATTGAAATGTTTCCCCTAGTACTAACCCTAAGTCATTTGGCTGTCTTATGACAAAATTGTTATTATTATCTATTTCTGTTAGGCTAGTTTTCTTATTGATTTTATTTATCAAGGTCGAATTCTGTTTGTCTATAATGAACTTGTCAATATTTAGGGTTAACGTATGTTATGTTAACGTTATTGATTTGAGATTTAAATGTTAATATTCTAGGATCATCTTTTCTGAAACCGGCTTGATATAATGTATTTAATTTGCTAATAAATTGGCTCTTTGTTTTATGTAGTTTCTCAATTAATTTATTAGAACAGTTATTTACGATATGCTGGTCCTTAAGAATTGGTACTGTACATTTTATAGTTTTATTAATAATATGGTTTAGTTTTACTACATGGTTATCTATTTCTGTTTCAGTTAAATTGCGCGCATTATCTATAAGGTATGGCTCCCTTCCTAATTCTTCTTTGAAATGTTTATTGAGATTTTTTTTTTAAATTTTCCAATTTGTTTTTTTTCTACTATTTCAAAAGTAATTGTTTGGTTACTATCCCTTTCTAACTGAACTGCACAATGATCGCTATCGTAATGTAATGTTGGTAATCTATTTCTACTTAGCCTATTCTTCACTTCTAATCTACAATCAACTAAAAACACATCTAAAAAACTATTTGAAATTGGTGGCGAAGGATTTGCGCTATGTCATAATTCGGATTTGTACGTTACTCTATTATTTATTAACCAATTATTAATAAAATTTCCTCTTGTGTTGTTTGAGTGGTTAGACCAGTTAACATGCTTAGCGTTAAGGGCGCCTCCAATAACATAGTAATTTCCAGGTTTCTCTAATTTTAATTTTTTGAATAATTGTTCAAATTCGTCATTGAATTTTTCAGCATTGCCCTCAGCTGCATATACAGAAACAAAAAATATTTTTTCATCTTTACTTATTTTAACTAATATCATAACCGCTTCTAAGTGATTGAAATTATTTATTTCATTATGTAAAATTTGTTTGAATTTAAGTAGTTTATTTATTAGAATAGCTACCCCCCCTTCTTCTTGAGCCTCATGTCTGTCTCTGCGAACAATATTGTAATTAGATAGATTTAATTTTTTTGATGAATTTAGTTTCAGATAGAAACACAATGTCAGGGTTATGCTCGTTTAAAAAATATTTTAAAGAATATTGTTTTTGTATTGATATTATAGAGTTGGGATTAATAGTTATTACATTTAATTTATTTTTTATATAGTGAGGAATATTTCCTATTGTCATTATTTATATGTCAAAAGTAGTAAATAAGAAATCAATTTTTTTAGCGTTTTCTTTTATAGAATCTTCTAAAGAGTTTAGTTTGTTTAGGATGATTTCTAGCGATTGTTCTATAGAATGGTTAGCCTTACCATTATAAGAATTTGTGTTTGATTTTAGTACGTCTGCGAAACTTTTTTCATTACAGGTAGAGAAATTATTTGAGATCTTATTACTGTTTAACTTGTTCGAAAATTCTTCTTGTTTTTTTAATTTTTTATCTTTCATATCTTTAACCATTTCTTTATATTTAGGACATCCCCTAAAGAAAGCGGGATGACCGTTAGAATTACATAGTACGCATAGTAAGTTTTGTTTACTATCCGTAGCGGACACGATCTCACATTTACCAGATTCATGACTTTTCGCACATTTCACGCATCTATAGACCATAAGCAATTAGTTGCAGTATGACCGAAACGTTGACAACGTTTGCATTGCATTGTTTCGTATTTTTTTAATTTATCCCAGTGAATGACCTGGTTACTAATTATATTGATTTTATATAATTCGAGGATATTTAAATTAGCTGAAATCTGAATTAAAAAAATGGGTAAGAGTCTACCTTCAGTTTGAGATTTCTTAGTTATAAGTCTTGTGATTTTTACAATTTCAATATTTTCTAACCTAAGCTCATTTAAATATTCCTTAACAGATTTTTCTGTTTCGTTTACATGTGAACTTTTTAATAAAATTGTTTTACATTTTCCTTCTCTAGGTGTATAGGAAAAGAAGTTAGCTTCTATTTCATTTAAAGCCTGTTTGACAGTTTTAACATTACTAATATTATCTACATATATAGCATGCTTTTGATTATTAATTTTTTTAATAAAAAAAGAAATTTTTGTTAACTTATAACTATTTGTTAATAATTGTATTATGTCAATTGGTTCTAAACCAAAAGTGTTAACAGGTGGTAATTTATTTTTAAACTTTACAAAATTATTTTCTAAACAGTTAATATTACTACTTTCTTTTATTGTTTTACTTGTTACTTTTTCATTTATTGTTGACGTTTTGTTGTTATTAATTGGTGCTTGTTGTTTTTTTTTGTCTCTGTTGTTTCTATTTTTTTTCTTCAATGCTTCGATATGATCATCTGGAGTTTTTTCTTTTTGATGTTGGTTAACATTATTTTCAATTACATCAGGAATTTCCATAGGATTCATTAACTGACTTACATCATAATCCATTAACTCAGAATTACTGGTTGAAGCTTGTTGTTGTTGACTTTTTTTTGTCGTTGTCGATGGAGTTTTTATTTCTTTTTTTCATAACTTCAATAAAGCCATCTGGATTTTTTTCTTCTTGTTGCTGCTTGACAGTATTTGGCATTACCAATGAAATTTCGTTAAGTTTCGTTAATTGTTGCTCACCATAATTTACATTCTCAGAGAGTTCATTAAATCTGTTAGATATAGCGTTATAGTTGACCATGTGCTTTTTTGTATGATATTTAATAATTTGTGTAAGTTTTATAATTTCTTTTTTTAAAGATTCATTTTCTGAAAGCAAATTAGCTTTTGTATAATTACATTTAGGCATTATACTTTTATTTCTTGATAGCCTTATGACTAAATGACTTTTGTTATCAAGATTAGAAAAAGTCACTATTTTTGTAAGTTTATTTGAATTTATTGGATTATCATTTTGAAACTGATCGTTCAAAATATTGTTTGATGTATCGTTTTCACTTATGATTTGTTTTAATTTTTCACTTATAGTTAATTCACTAAATTATTTTAATTTCATTTATAATATTAAAATAAAAATAAAAAAAACAAATTTTTTTTCTTTTATAATGAGGTTGCTGATAATATTAACATCAAAAAATAGCATTAACAAATGACCGACAGCCTTCGCGATGTGCGCTCTATGTATGCATAAAGAGAACTGCGAGAATATTTATATATATGTATATATGAGATTCTGACTTAGGAAGGATTTTACAGTTGGATTCGAAAGCAGGGTTATAACGCTTTTTCCAGAATATATATATATATATATATGTAGTTTAATTTCTAAAATAAAAAAACAATTTTTTTTCAAATTAAAATGAAAATTATACTATTTATTAAATTAAAATTAAAATTAAAAAACGCACTTCTTCTTTAATTCTTCTTCCTTAAATTAATTATTTTTCCGAATATTTTTTACTTTAAACATTTTCTTTCCAGCTTAACTTCTGTTCAACGTGCTTTTCCAGAATATCTTTTGAATTTACTTAGTGGCCTCTATTTATACAAACAAAATTAGCACTTTTTAATTTTAAGTGCTTAGGTAAGTACATAATAAACGATTGATTAATATTAAAATTAGAGATAATTCGCTAACTTTCTAGTTTAAATCAAGAATCGAATCATAAATAGAAATAGAAACAAGTTTGAAATCAAATTGTACTAATAGAATGTACTGAAATAACAAAGTTTGAAAAATACTGATTAGAACTTATGTTGCCAAAACTGAAGATTTTCAGAATTGATCATGAAATAAAACAAATAAACAAAGCAAAGGTTTACAAAATGTTTACTCTTTAAAGTAATAAAAAAAGATTTATTAAATTATAGCTATAAAGCTAACTAGTTTTGAAATTCGAGCAAATTGTACCAAGCGCTTGCCATTTGAACCGATTGAGTTTTCGTTTCCACGGAAGGTGGTATCTTCAACAGACACAAAGAAAATCTAACAAATTCAATATGAATCGCTGTAAAAAAGAGTCCTAAAAAGTAATTCAAAATGCATACATAATTAAAATTTACCGTATATAATCATATAAATAATAATTTGTTTTTAAAAACAAACATTTTTTTCATTTATGTTCATTAAAATGTTTATATTAGGTTTTTAAAAATATTTTATAACATCAATAATATAAATGTAATTTTTTTTCGGGTCTTTGATTATACATACCTCTCGGTCTCGCTTAGTAGCTTCAATTTAAAAATTATGTAACCAAAATAACTTACGTACATATATGTCTACCCACCTAATTTAAAACAAGTAAATGTAACATAATAAGTCGATGTAACCGACTTATTTATACCCTACACCTAAAAAATTAAAATTAAATTAAAAATCAATAAGTTATTTTAGTGAGGTATTTAATATAAGCTAAAAAAATAAATGCTTTTACAACTTTTGAAAAAAATTTCAGGTTTCTATCTTCGATTAAATTCGATATGCTTGTTAGATCTTGGGAAGTGTGTGAGGGCACCCGGACCACCTCCCCAATTCATCCCAAATTTTAGAGACATTACCAGAACAGGATAGAATACTCTTATATCAAATTTCAAGTTTTTATATTCATTAATTTCGAAGATATGCTTGTTCGGTCTTGGGAGTTGTGTGGGAGATACCCGAACAACCATTCCAATTCATCTGAAATTTTAAGCAAATCAGGAATTCAGGAAATACCACCCTCGTATTAAATTTGCAGTTTCCATTTTTAATAATTTCGAAGATATGCTTGTTCGGTTTTGGGAGTTGTGTGCGGGGTACTCGACCAACCACTCCAAATCATCTCAAATTGTAGGCAAATCAGGGACTCAGGAAACAGCACCCTCGTACCAAATTTGAAGCTTTTATCTTTATTAATTTCGAAGATATGTTTGCTCGGTTTTGGGAGTTATGTGGGAGGTAACCGAACAGCTGCTCCAAGTCATCTCAAATTTTGGACAAATCAGGGATTCAGGAAACAACACCCTATTACCAAATTTGAAGTTTCTATCTTTATTTATTTCGAATATATGCTTGTTCGGTTTTGGGAATTGTGTGGGAGGTACCCGAACAACCACTCCGATTAATCTCAAATTTTAGGGATATCAGGGATTCAGAAAAGCACATTCTCCTACAAAATTTTAAGTTTCTATATTTATTAATTTCGAAGATATGCGTATTCGGTTTTAAGAGTTGTATGGGAGGTGCCCGAACCCATGGACCGATTTTGTCCAGATTCGAACTTAGCTTTCCTTTCGTAATTAGTAACCTACTATATAAATTCAAGATAGCTTCACTAGTTTTTAAGTTATCGTGCGAACGGACGGACGGACGAACATCGCTAAATCGACTCAGGAGGTGATCCTGATTCAGAATATATATACATGTCCATATCTAACTGGCTTCCTTTGGGTGGTTACAAACACAATAACAAAGTTAATATACCCTATACCTAATGTGTAGGGGTATAATAACAAAATCCAAAGAAACAATTTAAATTTATTTTATAGATCCATAATATACAACATGTACATATATTTTTTTTTCACACAATTTCAAATTGGGATATTGAGAGAAAAAAAGTCGAAAACAAAGAGAGAGAGAGAGAGTGAATTCCGCCGCAAACTAAAATCATCGCTGATCTACATAAAAATTTAGTCGACTCAGCAATACAGATATTATAATATGTACATACAAAATTATGTACAAAACAAAAACATAATCAGATATGAATTCAATTACTTTTCTTCCGTTATTTTCTTTCTCGAGCATCAAATTCTTAATTTAAAATGATTTTTTTACACACACATAGATAAATAAGGCGGTTTAATGAGTCCACGTGAAAACATTTTTAGTTGTTCTACATGAAATATAGGCCAATGAATAATGAATTGAATTGCATGTGTAATGATTTTATTATAATATGTATGTTGTGCATTTTATTTTTACAGAAAGAACACCTAAAGAAAACAAAAAGAATAAACAACCAAGTAACATCATAGTAAGATCTGCTCAGTTGTTGATTCTTTGAATAATAAATTAAATGACCTTGACGAACTCATAATATGTGGGGATCTTAATTTGCCAAATATTAATTGGCAACCTCATGACGAGGAATGTTTCTACATTCCGACTAATTTAACCTCTAATGTCGAATCAACAGTTATAGATAGTTTGCTTGCATGCGGACTTCAACAAGTCTCTTCAACTAAAAATCTATTAAACAAACAATTAGACCTTCTTTTTACTTCTGACTGGGTAAATGTAACTAGAATATTGACGGCAACACCTCTTTCAAAAATTGATTGTCATCATCCCCCTTTCAGTTTTCAATTTCATTATAATTGTTTAAATAAATCGTCATTAAATATCTCACATAAATTTAATTTTTCCAAAACTAATTTTTATATGCTTAACAATTTTTTTCTAAAGCGTGGAATGCATATTTAAAAAAGAAGAATAATACTTCTTATTCAAATTTTCTAAATTTATTTGCCGCATTCAAATACTTACTAAGTATTAAACATGAAGCTTACATTAGTAAAATTGCTTCGCAACTTCGTAGAGATCCTAAATCTTTTTGGAAGCTTGTAAATTCAAAACGTAAATCCGATCAATATCCAAATTATATGTCTTACAAAGATCAGAATTCTAACGACTCAATTGTTATATCTAATTATTTTAAAGATTTTTTCGCCGGTAGTTATTCTACTTCTTTTTTCGATATTGATGAATCTAATTTTAACCATTTGGAAGACTTTCCAAGTTTACCTCTTCAAAATATTAATTTTACACCAGCCGCAATACAGCTTTATCTAACTAAATTGGGTGATAACTCTGCTCCTGGACCAGATAACCTCCCAGAAATTATTTTAAAGCGTTGCGCCGATTCCCTATCTAATCCTATAGCACTACTTTTTAATAAATCTTTGGCTTCTGGGGTGTTCCCTAAGTTATGGAAAGAATCGTACATAAGGCCAGTTCATAAAAAAGACTCAAAAAGTAATGTCGTGAATTATATGCCTATTTCTAAACTTTCTAGTTTGCCGAAAGTGTTTGAGCTTATGGTCTTTGATGCAATTTATGATTATTGTTCTGAATTTATAGTGAATGATCAACATGGATTTGTAAAAAAGAGATCAACTGTAACTAACCTTACAGAAATAGCTTCAACTATTTCGAAAACAATGGAAGTTGGGCGCCAAACTGACATGGTTTACACTGGCTTAAGTAAAGCGTTTGATCTTCTACCTCATAGTGTAATACTCTATAAATTAAAAAAATATGGTTTTCCTTATTTCTTAATCAACTGGATTGATTCATACTTAAATAACCGTAGCTATAGTGTTCTTTTCAGAACAGCAATTTCAGCATCTTTTGTTGCTAATTTTGGAGTACCACAGGGTAGTCATCTTGGACCATTGTTGTTTATTATCTCAATAAATGATGTTACTAAGATTATTCAGAACAGTTCCATAAAAATGTACGCGGACGACATGAAAATCTTTAAAGAAGTGTGCTCAATGAAT
Source organism: Poecilobothrus nobilitatus (assembly GCA_947095535.1). Lineage (NCBI taxonomy): Eukaryota > Metazoa > Arthropoda > Insecta > Diptera > Dolichopodidae > Poecilobothrus > Poecilobothrus nobilitatus. The sequence goes on from OX352772.1 coordinate 238,574,786, forward strand.
GATGCAGACTCTTTCCAAAAAGATCTTAATAACTTTATGAACTGGTGTAAATGTAACAATCTTATTTTAAACATTGATAAATGTGTCGTCATTTCATTTACGCATTCCCTAAACTTAATCACAAATAATTACACTTTTAATAACAACATAATAAAAAGAGTCACTGAATTTAATGATCTTGGTGTAACTTTTGATTGTAAACTTACTTTTAATACACATATTGGTAAGATCATTAGTAAAGGAAACTCAATGCTAGGTTTTGTAAAAAGATGGTCTAGAGAATTTAATGACCCATATATTATAAAATCCCTTTACACGACTTTAGTTCGTCCTATTCTGGAGTATGCAAATCAGGTCTGGTCTCCACACTATCATCAACATATTGTTAGAATTGAAGCAATACAAAGAAATTTTCTAAGGTTCGCCTTAAGAAACCTAAATTGGGCTGATCCCCTTATAATGCCTCCATATGTCAATCGTCTCAAATTACTTGACATGAATACTTTAGAATGCAGACGAACAGTCATGCGTATTGTTTTTATTACTCAGGTATTTCATAACTATATAGATTCACACTACATTAACAACATATTAATTAACTCAATCAACATACGAACATGTTTCAGGTCCGAAAACACATTTTCGATTAGATATCATAGGACTAATTACGGCAAATATGAGCCGATTAATAGAATGTTGATAAATGTGAATCAATACAAAACTATAATAAATATAAACATGAGTAAAGATGTGATCACAAAATCACTATTCAAAATAATTCCATAATTGTTCTTCACTATTTTTGTTGTTTTATTCAAAATTTTGTGAATATTAAATTAAGTAAATAACCATTTTTTTTTTTTTTTATAAAATAAATTTTGCTTTGTATAACTTTAATATTAATTTTAGATTACGTATAATTATCTAAATGTAATACGTAAATACTTGAATTAAGTAAATAAATAAATAAACATTTTATTTAATAATTTCAAATTGGGATTTTGAGAGAAAAAAAGTCGAAAACAAAGAGAGAAAGAATGAATTCTAAGACAAACTAAAATCATTACTGATACAGAATAAAAGTTTAGTAGACTCAGCAATACAGATAATAAAAAAAAATATCAAAAACAAAAAGACTTTTTATTTACAATTCAATTTAGTTTCAGTAAGTCGGCTAATTTGTTGAACTGCAACCGCAAATGAATTACATTTATATATGTTTCTGGTAAAAAAAATTGAGCCGCAACCGAAAATGTATACCTATTGCACCTGAAATATAGCGAGAATACAAAAAAAAAGCATTGTTACCTGAAGAATAAGAAAAGCTTTTTGTTTGGCTATTATTACACTCAAATTGGTTAAGTAATTTTTTGCAAATCGGTACCCAAAGTTTTGTATGGAGAAAAATTAACCGATTAAATATATAGTTTATAGCTAATAATAAGATAAAATAAATAAAAATATTATAATGGACGACTTAAAGGGTTGACTACTGGTTGAAACTATATATTCAGTTAATGTTTTGCATTTAGTTGTTACTAATATGGTTAAATGGAAAAGTATGGTTATATTTATAACTTTCACCATTCAATACTACATATATGCATATGTGAGATTCTGAATTAGGAAGGATTTTGCAGTTGGATTCAAAAGCATGGTTATACGCCTTTTCCAGAATATTTTTATTTATATATATATGAGGATCTAATTTAGGAGGAATTTTAGAGTTGGATTCAAAAGCAGGGTTATGTGCCTTTTCCAGAGTATGTACTTATATAACCTTCTGTAATATTACAGAATATGTCTTTTTTTTGTGTTTCATTATACCCGTACGATAGGATCGGGTATAATAAAATTATTCCTCCATTTGTAACACCTGGAAATAAGCGAGCTAGATATACCTTCAAAGGTATGGATCGGATCAGAATCAAATTCTGAGTCGATTAAGCCATGTTCGTCCGTCCGTCCGTCAGCACGCTAACTCAAAAACTAAGAAAGCTAGAATCTTGAAATTTACACAAAATATTCTGGGAGCAATTTGTAGGTTCCCAATTTTTTTTTTGTTGAGTTTCGACCAAAACTTCGGGTAGCGCCCGAACAACTAACTTTTAGATCTTCACAATTTTTTTGAAATAGAGCCTTGAAATTTTACTGATAAAAATATTAATTTTATGTTAATATTAATTTTTCTGTAGCCCCACCCATTAAGGAGCTACAGCCCCCAAAGCCCCCAAAATCTCTATATTTAAATTGTTATAACACAAGTTCTATAAGGTATATCTTCAATCTGAAAATTCCAAAAGATAGATGCTATTATGAGCTTTACAAACATGTATATAATAAATATATACTTGTGCTACACGGTGTTTTAATTTACCGTTATGCGAAACTGAATTATTGCAAAATCCTTTAACCCTTCTGTATTCTAAACGGTTTAAGTTGGAAATTTTGACAGAAGTTACATCTTTGAAAATAAGTATGAGTCATTTCAGAATTTTTTTTGTATCACCCCCGTTTAGGAGCTGTATGGGATCAAAAACTGAAAATTTCCTATATTTAAACACGTGTAACTTGAACACCTGTTAAAATTTTTTTGAAGTAATACATAAAAATTAAAGCTTCAACATTATACTCTTATTTCTGTTAACAACTTTTTTTAATTTAATAACATAGGATTACTTTATAATTGGCAAAAGTGTTACTTGATTTTTTCAAATTTTCTAACAAATTTCTTTAACGAATTTTTTGCATTTTATTTTACTCGATAATTTAAAATTGTTGAGAATATAATGCGTAGTACAAAAAAATGTAAATAAATAAACAACATAACGGTTGCTTGAAGAATTTTTATTTATATGATATTGATATACATACATACTTATATAATATGATGTTTATTTACATATCGTATATGTCACTGATGAATTAATGATAAGAGTATAGATGTATATTATATAGCGCAGTATTTACATACATATATGTATTTTATTGTACTTATAAGAAATTATTCTATGAATGGAAATATTTTTAAAGAAATATTTAATATAATATAATATTTAATTTAATTTAATTTAATATAATATAATATAATATTTAAAATTATATTTACTATTTTGTACTAAGTAAATTTAATATACATTTACCGCCATGCTAATCTTCTCTGTATCGTTCCAGTTTTAGTATATGTTCTGCCGAAGGATGACACGCAAAATCGTGAAGCGTTCCACATTTTTGTTAAACAAGGAAAAACCTAACTTTGGGTTTATAGTAGAAACGCGACTTAAATCATAACATAGGGTAGTGTTTGACAAATATAAGATATACAGAAATGACACAGATCAAGGTACAGTAATAGCTATACCTGACAAATTAGTTTTCACCCAGCTAAATTCTTCACATTTTAAAATTTCCATTACATTAGGTATAAGCAAAATAATAGATTCAAACCGCATATCACGAACGGTTCTACTAGGAGCTATCTACATAGAAACACAATGTGATACTAAGGTCTTTGAGGAAACTTTGGAAGAACTAACCAAAATGTGTAGGAATTTTGATTACTGTATTTTAGGTGGAGATTTAAATACTAGACACATAAGGTTTGGAGATACAAAAAATAATCGCAATGGAGAAATTCTAGTTAAATGGTTAGATAATAATGTTGTTAAAACGCTGACACCAATTTCACCTTTCTCAGTTACATATCCAAACGGTCCTTCAATATTGGATTACTTTATTATTTCGGAAGATTTTTTGAACGACTTAAACCAAAATGTCTACTCTAAAACATTACCCTCATTCTCAGAAAACTACGCAATAGAAATTAAAATTTTTATGAGCAACTTTAAGTTTGAATTAAATCTACCAAAAGAATATAAATCATTTAAAGAAACTAATTGGAATCATTTCAGGCAAAATCTTGATCTATGTTTCTCTAATGAGTCAGAGTTACCATCCACATCAAGAAATCTGTGAAACAATGAAATTGATTTATATATCCAAAAATTTACAGAAAATGTTCTTCAAATAACAGAAAGTCACTCTAAACTAGTAAAACAAGTTAACAGAAAATTTCATGATATCCCTAATGAACTTAAAAATATGATAAAGATCAAGAGAATTTGGCAAAGCGATCTTAAAAAGATTTTGAAAAGAAATTTAAATAGAAAATGCCCAGCATACAAAAGTTTAGAAGCTCAAATTAAATGTTTACAACAAATTATTAGTGAGAGACTCGTAAAGCACTTTAACAAAAAGTTTTGCGAAAAATTAAAAGCAATTAAACCATCCCATCAAGCATTCAGACAAATCAACAGGCTAATCGTAACCACAAATTCGAACGAAATAAAACTAACAAAACACGGGCAAATAATTGCATCAATTGAAGATAAATTAAGCGAATTTAAAATTTTCTATGAAGACCTGCATCGACTAAATATATCGGATGAATAATCTGTAAACATTGATGAAATAGTTAACGAATTTATTAACCAAAACACTGAATCAGAGGGGTATTTTACCCGTCAAGAGAATTTTTCCAACGAATTTGACCCAACATATAATAACGACAAATTCACAAACAAGTGGAAAATTAAATCATTAATAAAAAAATTAAATAATAAAAATCGGGCGGACATGATAGCATTTCTAATTTTTTAATTAAAAAGTTCTCAGACAAAGCTATAGAATTTTTAGTTATTATTTTTAATAATTGTTTAAATAACTGTTATTTTCCCAAAAGCTGGAAAATAGCCAAGTTAGTTCCAATTTTAAAGAAAAGTAATTCATTTGAAACAAAAGATTATAGGCAGATTTCGTTATTATCTAACCTGGGAAAACTTTTAGAAAGAATTATAGCGGATACTTTGTCTAGAAAAATCTTTTGATAATTTTATGGATTATTAGGAGAAATCTTAGAGTTGGATTCAAAAGCAGAGTTATACACTTTTTCTAGAATATTTATATAAATGTATATATGAGATTCTGACTTAGGAGTGATTTTAAAGTTGGATTCGAAAGCAGGGTTATAACGCTTTTGCCAGAATATTTATATATATATGTAGTATAATTTTCAAAATAAAAAAACACTTTTTTGTCAACTTAAAATGTAAATTATACTATTTATTAAATATAAATATAAATTAAAAAACACAATACTTCTTTTCTTTAAATTAATTACTTTTCAGAATATTTTTTACTTTACTATTTTTACTTTAAACAATTTTCTTTCCATCCTAACTTCTGTTCAACGTACTTTCCAGAATGTCTTTTGAATTTACTTAGTGACCTCTATTTATACTAACAAAATTAGCTCTTTTTAATTTTAAGTACTTAAGTACATAATATAACGATTGATTAAAATTAGAGATAATTCGCTAACTTTCTAGTTTAAATCAAGAATCGAATCATAAATAGAAACTACTGAAACAAGTTTGAAATCAAATTGTACTAATAGAATGTACTGAAATTACAATGTTTAACAAGTACTGATTAGTTCTTATGTTGCCAAAACTGAAGATTTTCAGAATTAATCATTAAATTAAACAAACTACTCTTTGAACTTTACTCTTTGAAAGTAATAAAAAAAAGATTTATTAAATTATAGTTATAAAGCTAATAATATTATACCTAACTAGTTTCGAAATTCGAGCAAATGGCACCAAGCGCTGGACAACGGATTGGGTTTTCTTTTCCACGGAAGGTGGCATCTTCAACAGACACAAAGAAAATCTAACAAATTCAATATGAATCGCTGTAAAAAAAGACTCCTAAAAAGTAATTCAAAATGAATACATAACTAAAATTTACCGTATATCAATAATCATATAAACAATAATTTGCTTTTGAAAACAATTAAACATTTTTTTCATTTACTTTCATTAAAATGTTTATATTAGGTTTTTAAAAATATTTTATAACATCAATAGTATAAAGGTAATGTTTTTTCGGGTTTTTTATTATACATACCTCTCGGTCTCGCTTAGTAGCTTCAATTTCAAAATTATGTAACCAAAATAACTTACATACATATACCTACCCAATTTAAAATAAAAAAACCCAAAGAAACAATTTAAAATTATTTTATAGATCCATAATATATAATATGTCCATACATTTTTTTCCACACAATTTCAAATTGAGATATTGACAGAAAAAAAGTCGAAAACAAAGAGAGAGAGAGAGTGAATTCGGAGGCAAACTAAAATCATCCCTGATCTACATAAAAGTTTAGTCGACTCAGCCTACAGATGTATAATATGTTCATACAAAATTATATACAAAAAACCAAGAAAATCAGATATGAATTCAGTTGCTTTTCTTTCGTTATTTTCTTATACATACTTCTAGCATAAAATTTTTAGTTTAAAATGATTTTTTTTTACACACACATAGATAAATGAGGCGGTTTAATGAGTCCACGTGAAAACATCTTTAGTTGTTCTACGTGAAATATAGGCCAATGAATAATGAATTGAATTGCATGTATAATGATTTTATTATAATATTTATGTTGTGCATTTTATTTTTACAAAAAGAATAACAAAAGAAAACAACCATGTAACATCATATAAGATAACTTTATTTAATAATTTCAAATTGGGATGTTGAGAGAAAAAAAGTCGAAAACAAAGAGAGAGGAACTGAATTCCAAGGCAAACTAAAATCATTGCTGATACAGAATAAAAGTGTAGTCGACTCAGCAATACAGATAATAAAAAAAAAATATCAAAAACAAAAAGACTTTTTATTTACAATTCGATTTAGTTTCATGCGAGTCGGCTAATTTGTTGAACCGCAACCCCAAATGAATTGCATTTATATATGTTTATGGTAAAAAATAAATTGAGGCGCTACCGAAAATGTATACCTATTCCACCTGAAATATAGCGAGAATACAAAAAAAACATTGTTACCTGAAGAATAATAAAAGCTTTTTTTGGCTATTATTACACTCAAATAGGTTAAGTAATTTTTTGCAAATCGGTACCGAAAGTTTTGTATGGAGAAAAATTAACCGATTAAACATATAGATTATAGTTAATAATAAGATAAACAAAAATATTATGATGGACGACTAAAAGGGTTGACTACTGGTTGAAACTAGATATTCAGTTAATGTTTTGTATTTACTTGTTACAAATATTGTTAAATGGAAAAGTATGGTTATATTTATAAGTTTCACCATTCAATAATACATATATGCATATGTGAGATTCTGAATTAGGAAGGATTTTAGAGTTGGATTCAAAAGCAGGGTTATGTGCCTTTTCCAGAGTATGTACTTGTATAACCTTCTGTAATATTACAGAATATGTCTTTTTTTGTGTTTCATTTATAATTTTGGTTTTAGTAATGTTTTTGTTTTTGTATAATAAAATAAACAAAACCAAAAATTGTTTTTTTTATATCTCGTATTTTTGAATACTTATATATTATATTTAAAAGTAAAAAAGAATGTAACAAAAAAATCAATTGGTTTTTTTTTCAAAATTTTGGTTTTCAAGATTTTCTTTTTCAAGATTTTGGGTTTCAATATTTTAATTTTCAAGATATTGTTCATATCAATTGACCTCTAAATTGCACATATAATTAATGTTCAGAACTGATGATGGCTTATAAATGTTGCCCATAAAATTATGAAAGCATTAATCTAGGCAATTTTTATCAGGGATTTTAGAGTTGGATTCAAAAGCAGTGTTATGTGCCTTTTCCAGAGTATGTACTTGTATAACCTTCTGTAATATTACAGAATATGCCTTTTTTTTTGTGTTTCATTTATAATTTTGTTTTTAATAATGTTTTTGTTTTTGTATAATAAAATAAACAAAACCAAAATTGATTTTTGATATCTCGTATTTTTGAATATATTTACATATTATATTTAAAAGTAAAAAAGAATGTAACAAAAAAATTAATTGGTTTTTTTTGTCAGGATTTTGGTTTTCAAGATTTTGTTTGAAAAAAAATTTACATTTTCAAAATTTTGGTTTTCAAGATTTTGGTTTTCAATATTGTAATTTACAAGATATTGTACATATCAATTGACCTCTAAATTGTACATATAATTAATGTTCGGAACTGATGATGGCTTATAAATGTTGCACATAAAATTATGAAAGCATTAATCTAGGCAATGTTTATCAGACATGGGAGTAGTGCATTGAATTATCAATTTAATTAATTTGATATTAGATGATAGTAATGAAAGTGAAAATAATGTATTTATAGAATTCTATAAATACAGGCAAATGAAATGCAGGCAAGTGGAAATACAGGCAAATGAAAGGCAGGCAAATGAAATACAGTCAAAAGAAATTCAGGCTTGTGATACTAACCCATTATTTACATTATGTAAACTAAAGTTATATATTACGTATAAAAATTTTGTAGAATAATCGAGCTGAGTTTGTACGAATTTGTCGGATCAACCTAATAATAATAATAATTAATATTTTGTAATAGATAATAAATTCATACCATAGAATAAAGTAAAACTGTCATTATTAACAAAAAAACGAGGAAGTGTGCAGTAGAGTAGACTGTGTGAACTCTGGGATACCCGCATGAACGTACTATATTCTGTTTTTATAAAACTTGATCATCTTTTGTAAAATTTCTGACGCTTAGCTTCATAAAGTTCCAAGAGATACAAGAAGCCTGAACCTACTGCTGTAGCCCAACCAAATTTTACAGAAATTGTTAGCATAGCATATGTTATGTTTGACATGTAATAGAGAATAAAAGTTTAAAAAAATTAAAAATATTTAAATAAATTATTTATGGGAGCGTGTCATATGCCTTTATTTTATTTGCTATATTTCTTGATTATTTGACTGTGATAAAAATCCCCTGATAAAAATTTTCATCGGTTTACCCCTTTTTACAAATACTATCACAGCAAAAAAGTTTTTTACACTGTAAAACTTTGCGATTGGTTTAGTAAATTTAGAATTTTTGAAATAACTGCATTTTTCAGCTATGAAAGCAGTGTAGAATATTTTATCGATTATTTGGTACGCCACCTTCTGCGCTTAATTTAGCACTGAAAAGTTTCTACATGAGATGCGTACAATTTTCATTACCTTTTTTGGCGGTGCAGTGTACGGTGACAATTTCCTTCACAGAGTTGAAAATTATTATTCTCTCTATCAGCGCAACAGTTTACACTGAAAATTTTCTGTGTTGAAGCTGAAAATTTTATGCAATTTATTCATTGCATTTTGTATGTTATTGCATTATTTTTAGACGCTGAAAATTTTGTGAATAAAAAATGTTGAAAATTTTCTGCCAGTTTGTCATTGTATCATTTGTTTGAGTGCTTTGATAAAGATAAGATGTTTAAGGGTAAATTTTTTTATATTATACTTTAGGTACCATTACCATTTACATAGGTATAATTACCATTTAGGTCGGCAAAAATCCTCAATTCAAACCCTCCTCGTGGGTGCCGACCGGAAATAATCACCAGCTAGGTGGTTAGGTACTAAGGGAAAGGTAAACTGAGTCTGTCTTTATGTATCGTATTACTGACACCTGGGTTTTTACCGGAACCATCGGATTGGGGTAAACCTGGCCGGATTCAAGGTGTTATACGACCCGTGCCGATGATCAGCCTGGCTGGGGGCCCAGTCTTAAAAATAGCCCAGTCGCGAACGGAGTATTCGGAGTACCTGGCGACCCTCCGAATTAAGTAGCCTTACCCTATGTATACGAATCTCTGCATAGGGTGGACCTTCCTTTTCTTCGTACTCGTGGGTTCAAATATGGAACAATTAAAAAAAAAAGATTCGAAAAAAAAGTTAGCCGGCACTTCCCAAAAGTCGGCAAGTAAAGCGACCAAACCGGGCACTAGCAGTGCTAAGCTCTGGTCAGTTATCGGAGGCACAAAAGAACTCCTTAGCCTGGGCCAAAACAGTAGTAGGCCAGGTGAAGCCCCAAGAAGGACAAATCCCAGGTTCATCGAAAGGCCTTATGTCCAAGAGACAGAGGTCACAAGATGAGCTACAGGATAGTTTGAAAAAGGCTAGGTTGCTAGGGAGCAACCAGGTAACCAAGCCTTTCAATGAAATTGCAAAGGATAGTTTAATTCTGGCAATCATTGATGAGGGATTAGAGGATGGGGGTATTTCTCTCAGTAACTGGAAGAAAGTTGTTCTTGCTTTAAACACAACTTTCTTCCAGGTACTGCATGAAAATCCAGGACCACCACCCTCCTGTAGAGATGCTGGCTGGCATCAAAGCCACGTCAAATTGACTGCTTGTGCTGATCAGAGATCGCAGATCTTTACAAGCAGGCGATAGGTAAGGTTGGAAGTCTGTGGCCGGGGGCCAAGTTAAAAGCCGTAAGCAGGGAGGAAATCTCTAGCAGACCAAGAGCTAGAGTATGGCTGCCGAGAGAACCTGCCGAAGCAGACACGATCATCAAAATGATGAAAGTGTCAAATCCCCAACTTCCAACTCACAATTGGAAGGTTGCCAAACCAGAGGAAGTAGTAGGAGAATCCCGACAGGCGTTAGTCATTGTCAATAAGGACTCCCTACAACCCCTAGCGAAAGCCAAAGGGGTCATAAACCACGGCTTCACAGCGGTTACACTGAAGGTGTAAAAAAAGGATGAGATGGAGGCCTCAAGGAGCATCGGTGAAGGCTCAAGTCAAGCCCAAGAGGCAGACTCTGACCGATCCGATGTCGTTGACGGAGCATCCTCCTCGGCTCTAAAGAGAGTGAATGATGTCATCAAGGCTGACGATGAAGAAGATCTACTTAGAACTGATTCCGACAGCTTTGATATGCCAAAAGCTTCTCAGTGGACTTCGAGGATGAAGCTAACGCAACGGTGGTGGGGATTAAGGATGGCTCAGGCAATGAAGCTACTCCAAATTAATCTCCATCACTCCAAAGCGGCTTCCGCCGCACTTCACATCCGCCTCAGGAAAACGGGTGAGGATATTATCTTGATCCAAGAGCCATGGGTAACAAAAAAACAGGTTCATGGACTCAAGATACCAGGATACACGTTGTTGTATAATAAAGAGGTATGCAGACCTAGAGGTTGCATACTTGCTAAAAATACATTAAATTTAACTTTTGTGTATAATTACAGTGATGCTGATCGGGTCGCGGCGAGCCTAAAGCTAAAAAACTTAAGTCTTTGGGTTGTTGCGGCGTATCTTCCTCACGACTCGCAGGATTCACTCCCTCCATCCAATCTGGCAGGGTTGATAGCGGATGCTAGAAGGATGAACATTGGGGTCATCATAAGCTGCGACGCCAATGCTCACCATGACATCTGGGGTAGTTCGGATACCAACGAAAGAGGTAAGTCACTTTTTGATTAAATTTTAAGTACTAACCTTCTAATCTGTAACATTGGCAGGGGACCTACCTTTGTTACTAGTAATAGGCAAGAAGTCCTAGACATAACCTTAGTCTCGGACTTTATTTATTCTAAAATAAACTCATGGAAAGTTTCTGATGAGCATTCCTTTTCAGATTACAGATACCTTGAGTTCAGTCTGGACGAAAGTCCTCCAAAAATGTCAGTCTATAGAAATCCTAAGAGAACTGACTGGAACAAATATAGGGAGCACTTAAGGTCAACGCTTCCCTCCTTAACACCTGGAATTCCTAAAAATATCCAGGATCTAAATAGCCTAGTAAACGTTTTTACTAAGGCCTGCAATAAAACCTTAGAGCATTCATGTCCCATCAGTAAACCTAGGGGAAAACCTAAACCACCTTGGTGGAATGATGAAATCAAAGCTCTAAGGAAAGATAGTAGGAGGGCTTTTAATAATGCCAAAAAACGAATGAGGTACAGGACTGGAGTTCTCATAAATCGGCTCTTAGTCGGTACAAAAAACCACTTAAAAAGGCGAAAAGAGACACCTGGAGACTATTCTGCGGAGAAATAGAGAACGTCTCCGAGGCATCTAGACTTAGGAAAATTCTATCGATAAACCCCATGGTACCCAGTCTTATTAAAAAACACGATGGCAGCTGGGCTACCACAAGCGAGGAGTCGTTGGAATTACTTTTAAAAACCCATTTTCCTGGGTGCTCAAATAACAGCTCAGAGGTGGTTTGTCTTCTGAATCCTCTCTCTACTATTTCAGAGGTGGTGGTTACAGGGGACAAATTACAATGGGCTATAGATAGTTTCAAACCATTCAAGTCAAGCGGACCGGATGGAATTATACCCGCTGAGATCCAGCAAACTGCATCTACTACCCTGGCTTGGTTAAAAAGCATTTTCTGTGGTTGCCTTAATTTGGGGCTTATCCCGGATAAATGGAAACAGGTCAGAGTAGTGTTCATATCCAAGGCCGGCAAAAGTAGTCACGTCCATGAAAAGGACTTTCGGCCTATAAGCCTGTTATCCTTCCTTCTAAAAACCTTAGAAAGATTGATCGACATCCATATCCGCTGCAACTTAGATAAAAATCTGTTATCACCCTCTCAACATGCTTACTGTAAAGGGAAGTCAGTGGATACTGGACTTCACACTTTGACAAGCTCGATTGAAAGATCTTTAAATTGCAAAGAGTATACTCTTGCAGCTTTTATAGACATTGAGGGAGCGTTTAATAACGTCAATCAGGTAGCAATTGTGGACGCACAAATTGGAAACGGCGAAATTTCTGGGTCTAACTCTAGACAGGAAGTTAAGCTGGAAGACTAACATCTCAGAAAGAGTAAAGAAGGCCTCAATAGCACTCTATTCGTGTAAAAAAGCCATTGGTAGGAAATGGGGGCTTCAGCCATACATGACTTACAGGCTATACACATCCGTAGTAAGACCCATTTTTATGTACGGAGTCCTAGTATGGTGGAAGGTAATCGATAAAGAGGTCAACCGCAAAGCAATTGCTAGAGTCCAAAGAACTGCCACACTATGTATTAGTGGCTCTTTAATAACAACCCCTTCTGTGGCATTGGACATCATGCTTAATCTGATGCCTGTAGAATATTATAGTAAATTTGCAGCCGCAAACGCAGCTGTGAGATTCAGCAATTCACGAGAAGGTCACTCGAATATCATGAACTAATTCAAGTCCACTCCGGCCTTGGTGGACTACACGTCCCCCACTTACTTCTTCGGGAAATCCCATGTGACGAGTATACCAAGCCGTGAGAGTTGGAACTCGAACACAGTGATGACCTTCGAAGGAGTGCAATTCTACACAGATGGTTCAAAAATGAGCAGCAGTGTAGGATGCGGGGTCTTCTCAGATAATCTGAATATCAGTCATAATTTCCGATTACCAGACCATTGTAGCGTCTTCCAAGCGGAAATTATGGCAATTCAAGAAGCCTTGATTCTACTGAATAGAAGCGTTTTGACTGTGAAGCGAGTACGTATTCTGTCAGACAGTCAGGCTGCGTTAAAATCTCTGGAATCAACATGCACAACCTCGAAGACTGTAATAAACTGCCGAAAACTTCTTAACGAGATGGCCAAGTAGTTTAGCATTCAGCTTTGCTGGGTACCAGGTCATCGAGGTATTCCGGGAAATGAAAAAGCAGATGAACTCGCAAGAATTGGTACAACCTTACAAGTTCTGCCGGATAGGGCAGGACTAGGGGTACCTCTATCCACAAGCAAACCTTTATTTCGAAAGGAAATAACGGATATGGTAAATTGCAAATTGTCAAACTTAACCTCGTGCCATATCACAAGATTGATATGGCCCAAAACCGATTTAAGACGATCCAATGATCTGCTTTCTTTCAAAAGGGCAGACATTGGAATGACAATGGGAATAATCACCGGTCACTGTCTAATAGGGAAGCATGCCAGAAGACTTAGCTTATCCGCAAATGACTATTGTAGAGCCTACAAGGATGAAGAAGAGGACGAAACTACTCTCCATCTCCTATGCACATGCCCGGCCTTGTGACAAGAAGGAATACCCATTTGGGGCAATATCTCTTCGACAGCCTTAGCGATCTGTCAGAAAAAAATGTGAAGAGTATTCTTCGCTTTGCAAAAAGCTCAAATTGGTTTTAACGAGTGGGATAGGAAAGCTTCTATGTGGTATCACAATGGACCAAATACGGTCTAAGTGTGCCTTTTTGGCAGCAACCTTAACCTAACCTAACCTAGGTACCATTAAATTATATTTGTAAAAAAATAAAATTTTGTTATTTTAAATATGTACATAGATGTTATGTTGTTCTTAAATTTGAAATTCACATGATAATTTATAAGCACAATTATTTAGAATAATTATTGTTCTAACTATAGCAACAATTTTATTTTAGAATAATCGTACGAATTTCAAATTTAAATATAACCTGCATGTTATTTAAAATAACAAATTTTTATATTTTACTGTAGCTAAAAAATTTCCAGGAAAAGAGCTGATATTAGCGCAGAAAATTAGTTTTTAAAAAGCAGTGAAATATGCGGTAATTTGTGTGCTGAGAAAGATGCGGCTACTGCTGTACGCGCTAATTTGTGCACCTAAAGATGCGGCTACTGTTGACTCATGATCTCACAATTTTGTGAGAATGTATTAGTAAATTTAAAGGGGCATTGTGCAGATAATTTTCCTGAGTTCTATATAAATTCATACAATTTCTTTTCACATCAGCATATTTCTCTGCGCAGATTCAACGTCGAAAAAGCAAATTTTTTTTATCACAGTCATTTGCTTGTAGTATCGTTTGCGTGTATTTCACTTTCCTGTATTTTATTTGTTTGTATTTTGCAGAATTATTTAACTTTCGTTAATATTAGCTAAGCCCAATTCAATTTAATTGATAGTTCAATGCGGTAGAGTATACTCCTATATCTGGTAAACATTGTCTAGGAAAATCTTTTGATAATTTTATGGATTATTAGGAGAAATTTTAGAATTGGATTCAAAAGCAGGGTTATACACTTTTTCCAGAATATTTACATATATATATATATATATATATGTAGTACAATTTCCAATATAAAAACTCAATTTTTTGTCAAATTAAAATGTAAATTATACTATTTATTAAATATAAATATAAATTAAAATTAAAAAACACAATACTTCTTTTCTTTAAATTAATTACTTTTCAGAATATGTTTTACTTTACTATTTTTAATTTAAACAATTTTCTTTCCAGGTTAACTTCTGTTCAATGTACTTTTCCAGAATGTCTTTTGAATTTACTTAGTGGCCTCTATTTATACTAACAAAATTAGCTCTTTTTAATTTTAAGTACTTAAGTACATAATATATCGATTGATTAAAATTGGAGATAATTCGCTAACTTTCTGGCTTAAATCAAGAATCGAATCATAAATAGAAATTGAAACAAGTTTGAAATCAAATTCTACTAATAGAATGTACTGAAGTCACAATATTTGTAGTACTGATTAGTCCTTATGTTGCCAAAACTGAAGATTTTCAGATTTGATCATTAAATAAAACAAAAAAACAAAGCAAAGGTTAACAAAATGTTTAGTCTTTGAAAGTAATAAAAAAATATATTAAATTATAGCTATAAAGCTAATATTAGCTAATAATATTATACCTAATTAGTTTCGAAATTCGAGCAAATGGCACCAAGCGCTGGACATTTGTACGGATTGGGTTTTCTTTTCCACGGAAGGTGGCATCTTCAACAGACACAAAGAGAATCTAACAAATTCAATATGAATCGCTGTAAAAAAAGACTCCTAAAAAGTAATTCAAAATGCATACATGTAGAAATTTAGCCCGCTGATCACTCTAGTCTTGCCATTTTGATTAAACAGATGTCGTAAACAGATGACATGCACATTTGAATTGAATGAACAAAAAAAAAGCACTCTTGCTATAACTGTCGACGAATAGAGTAATAATTAGATTTTGCCTGTAGAAAAAAAAACTTTTTAATATTACGATTTACTGTAATTAAGATTAAAATTAAAATAAAAATTGAAGTAATTATTGTTAAAAGATCTTATTTGGAAAAAATTATATATCTAAAAGAATTTAAACATAAAATAAAAATTGTAACATTTATTGGAATAAAACTTCAATCTTAAAATATTAAAAGAAACACGTGGATTTAATTTTTATTAAACAAATACACCTACAATTGGGGACTGAACCAAAAGCACATGTGGAATTAACCTATAATTCAGAAGTTGAGAAATTTGATTTGAAAATCAGAAGTTTGGAAATTCCGATTACACAGAAATTAGATAAAGTAAGCATAATCTTAAAATTTTAATTTTAGAAATGACAGGAAGGAGATATAAAAATAACACACATATTAGAGGAAATGAAGTCGATTTTAACCAAATTTTTGAAGGAGATAGAGACACAGAAATTGCAGCATTAAAAGAAGAAGTCGAAAAACTAGAACCAAATCAAAGAAGTAATATCACATTTAGCGATTTTCAGGCTGTTGTTCCAGAATTTAGCGGAAATGATGAGTATGATGTGAGAATGTGGATTTCTAACGTAGAGGAAATGGCTAGAAGTTTGCAAATCAGAACTGTAGAATTAAATATTTTTGCGAAAAGACTGCGGGAACAGCCAAAAGGGCTATTCGAGCTGAACCATTATTGGCGACATGGAATCAGTTAAAACAGTTTTTAATTGAGGAGTTTGATGAAATTATTAATTCAGCGGATCTACATAGAAAATTAAACAATACCAAGCAAGAGAAAAATGAAAGTGTGCAGGAGTACATATTGAAAATTCGCGAAATTGCAGTAAGAGGCAGAATGAATGATGAACCTGCTTTAGGGAAATATATTATCAATGGTATTAACGATTCACCAAGTAATAAGTCCATCTTATACGGCGCAACAACAATTAAAACCTTAAAAGAGAAATTAGTAGCATACAATCAATATAAAGAAAGTTTATTAACAAATTTTAAGAATTTTAGTGAACAAAATAGATTTAAAGTAATAAATAGAAATTCAAGTACACCAGCATACAAAAGTGAAAAAATGAAGTGCTATAAATGTGACGAATTGGGTCACAAAAGTTCAAACTGTCCTGAAAAAGAAATTAGATGTTATAAGTGCAGAAATTTTGGTCACACTTCAAAAAATTGTCCCACACAAGATGGGTCATGCTCACTAGTAAATAAAAATTGTGAATCCGGTAAAATTATTAAAATGGATGGAAAAAATATATTTGCCATTATTGACACAGGTAGCGATTTTACTTTAATAAGAGCAGATGAATATGTAAAACTAGGCGCACCAGATTTGATCTCTACAACGATGAAAATACAAGGTCTTTCAAGTGACGCGGTCTGCACATTAGGTGCATTTGAAAGCAATATAGAAATCGATGATGAAGAATACAAAACTACAGTACATGTTGTCTCCGGAAATTTTCTCAAATTACCCATGCTAATTGGTATAGATGTTTTAAAAAACACTGATATTAAACTTACAAACGATGGTATTTTTGTGAAAAAACTAAACTATGGAGTCTCAACTATGAAAAATCTCTAAACTATGAAAAATCTCAACTATGGAGTCTTATAATGTTACATCCGACGAATTGAATATTGGAAACAAAAATTATGAAGCCGAGATTAATAACATGATAGCTAATTACACTCCGCGTAATGAAAAATCTACAAATGTCGGATTAAAAATAATTTTAAAAAACGAAACACCAATTAAACAAAATCCTAGAAAACTCGCACCACTAGAAAAGAACATTGTAAAACAGCAAATAGATGAATGGCTGAAAGCTGAAATAATAAAACCAAGCACCTCTGATTTTGCTAGTCCAATTGTATTAGCCAATAAAAAAATGGTACCAAACTTCTATGTATAGATTATCGCCAATTAAACAAACAAATTATAAGGGATAGATATCCGCTACCACTGATCGAAGATCAAATTGATGCGCTGAGTAAAGCTAAAATATTTTCGACGCTCGACTTAGAAAATGGACTTTTTCATGTGGATTTTGCTAAAGAAAGCCAAAAATTCACATTTTTTTGCACACCAAATGGGCAATATGAATTTTGTAAAGCACCTTTTGGTTTGTGTACGTCACCGACTATTTTTCAGAGATATATCAATGTAATTTTTCAACCACTATTCGACAAGAAGATAATTTTAATTTATATGGACGACATTGTAGTCTTACCGAAGGATGAAAATGAATCTTTCCAAAGATTAAATGAAGTCTTTAAACTGGCAGAAAGGTATAATTTGAAATTTAAATGGAAAAAATGTCAATTCATTTGTCGAAGTATTATTTATCTCGGATTTGAAATTTCAAACGGCACTGTTCGCCCATCCGAAATTAAGACAATAGTGGTAACAAAGTTTCCTGAACCAACAACTGTGAAACAGGTACAGAGCTTTTTAGCTCCCACAGGATTTTTTAGAAAATTCGTGCCGTGGTACTCAATAATAGCAAGACCTCTAACAGATCTGCTAAAAAAGGAAACCAAATTTATATTTGGCGGAAAACAAAAAATCGCATTTAAGGAACTGAAAACAATTTTATCGCATTAAAAAGAATGCGCGTCTACTTGTTGGGCATAAAATTCAAAATTGTCACAGATTGTGCGGCATTCAATGGTACAATGCAAAAAAAGAACTTAATTCCAAGAATCTCAGGATGGGCACTACTTCTTCAAGATTACGAATTCGTTTTAGCACATAGACCTGCAAATAAACTCAAACATGCTGATGGTCTAAGTAGAAACCCAGTTTCCTACATTACAACGAACGACTTCTTAGAGCGCGTAAAAACGGTTCAACAAAATGATAATCAACTGAAACTTATCAGCAAAATATTAGAACAAACACCATACAAAGACTATTTTGAATATCGTGGTATTTTATACAAAAAAAATGGTGTTGGCGAAAAACTTCTCTGTATTCCCAAAATGATGCAAACTGAAGTTATAAAAGTAATTCATGAAAATGGGCATTTTGGAACGAAGAAAATTATGGATGTTATTGAAAAAGATTACCACATACCGAAATTAAAAGAAAAAGTTGATATTCTGCGACAAAACTGTATTGTATGCATATTAGGTGATCACAAAACTGGTAAACAAGAAGGTTACCTAAATATAATCGATAAA
Organism: Poecilobothrus nobilitatus; assembly: GCA_947095535.1. Classification (NCBI taxonomy): domain Eukaryota; kingdom Metazoa; phylum Arthropoda; class Insecta; order Diptera; family Dolichopodidae; genus Poecilobothrus; species Poecilobothrus nobilitatus. The sequence goes on from OX352772.1 coordinate 238,593,836, forward strand.
GAATGTTATCCGATGGGAACTTACCATATTGACCATCTGGGGCCGATGACTGAAACAAGTAAACAATATCGTTACATACTTAGTGTAATTGATGCATTCTCAAAATTTGTATGGATTTACCCAACTAAGTCAACAACAGGAGCTGAAGTAATCCAAAAATTGAATATACAAAAAGATGTATTCGGTAATCCAAAACGTATCATTTCTGACAGAGGAAGTGCTTTCACATCCAATTTGTTTCTGGATTATTGTGCAAATGAGAAAATTGAACATGTTTTGACCAAAACCGGCGTTCCAGGAGGAAATGGCCAAATCGAGAGAACAAATCGAACAATTATTGCAGTTTTAACAAAATTATCTATGATTGATTCGAGCAAATAGTATACGTATACTGGAAGGCTGAAAAGATGTATAAATTCAACCATGCATCGTAGCACTGCAAGATCACCTTTTGAAATTTTAACTGGTGTTAAAATGAGAAACAATAAAGATATAAATATTAGCCAAATAATAAACGAAGAAATTGAAAATATATTCTTAGAAGAACGAGATGAAATGAGAATCGAAGTGCGAAATAATATTGAAAAAGTGCAAACAGAAAACCGGAAAAGTTATAACAAAAAACGTAAATTAGCCCAGAAATATCAAATTGGTGATATCGTGGCAATTAAGAGAAAGCAGTTTGGAATGTCATTAAAAATATCTGCCAAATATCTTGATCCCTACAAAATTATAAAAATTGGTGGACACGATAGATACACCGTTTCCAAAATAGGAAATAGCGAAGGCCCACATACAACCACAACAAGTGCGGACTATAGGAAACATTGAAAACTTATAGAAAATTTAAATGATGGTGATTCAAGTAGCTCAGAAGACTCAACCGTTGATGAAAATTAATAAACCCATTTTTTCTCACTATAAATTAATCACTTAATTTTATATAAAGTAACTAATAATTTTTTTTTTCTTTCTTTTTTTCGAGACAACAAAAATATCAGGATGGCCGAATGTAGAAATTTAGCCCGCTGGTCACTCTAGTCTTGCCATTTTGATTAAACAGATGTCGTAAACAGATGACATGCACATTTGAATTGAATGAACAAAAAAAAAAGCGCTCTTGCTATAACTGTCGACGAATAGAGTAATAATTAGATTTTACCTGTAGAAAAAAAACCTTTTTAATATTACGATTTACTGTAATTAAGATTAAAGTTAAAATAAAAATTGAAGTAATTATTGTTAAAAGATCTTATTTGGAAAAAAATATATAACTAAAAGAATTTAAACATAAAATAAAAATTGTAACATTTATTGGAATAAAACGCCAATCTTAAAATATTAAAAGAAACACCTTGGATTTAATTTTTATTAAACAAATACACCTACATACCCAATTAAAATTTACCGTATATCAATAATCATATAAACAATAATTTGTTTTTGAAAACAATTAAATATTTTTTTCATTTATTTTCATTAAAATGTTTATATTAGGTTTTTAAAAATATTTTATAACATCAATAATATAAAGGTAATGTTTTTTGAGGTTTTTCATTATACATATCTCTCGGTCTCGCTTAGTAGCTTCAATTTCAAAATTATGTAACCAAAATAACTTACATACATATACCTACCTAATTTAAAATAAAAAAAACCCAAAGAAACAATTTAAATTTATTTTATAGATCCATAATATATAATATGTCCATACATTTTTTTTTCCACACAATTTCAAATTGGGATATTGAGAGGAAAAAAGTCGAAAACAAAGAGAAAGAGAGAGTGAATTCCGAGGCAAACTAAAATCATCGCTGATCTACATAAAAGTTGAGTCGACTCAGCATACAGATGTTATAATATGTTCATACAAAATTATATACAACAACAAAAAACAAAATCAGATATGAATTCAATTGCTTTTCTTCCGTTATACATACCTCCAGCATAAAATTTTTAGTTTAAAATGATTTTTTTTACACACGCCTAGATAAATAAGGCGGTTTAATGAGTCCACGTGAAAACATTTTTAGTTGTTCTACGTGAAATGAATAATGAATGTTGTTCTACGTGAAATATAGGCCAATGAATAATGAATTGAATTTAATGTATAACGATTTTATTATAATATTTATGTTGTGCATTTTATTTTTACAAAAAGAATAACAAAAGAAAATAACCTTTATAACATCATATAAGATCACTTTATTTAATAATTTCAAATTGAGATGTTGAGAGAAAAAAGTCGAAAACAAAGAGAGAGGGAGTGAATACCAAAGCAAACTAAAATCATTGCTGATACAGAATAAAAGTGTAGTCGACTCAGCAATACAGATAATAAAAAAAATATCAAAAACAAAAAGACTTTTTATTTACAATTCAATTTAGTTTCATGTGAGTCGGCTAATTTGTTGAACCGCAGCCGCAAATTAATTGCATTTATATATTATGTTTATGGAAAAAAAAATTGAGGCGCAACCTATTCCACCTGAAATATCGCGAGAATACAAAAAAACATTGTTACCTGAAGAATAAGAAAAGCTTTTTTTGGTTATTCTTACAGTCAAATTGGTTAAGTAATTTTTTGCAAATCGGTACCGAAAGTTTTGTGTGGAGAAAAATTAACCGATTAAATATATAGATTATAGCTAATAATAAGATAAAATAAACAAAAATATTATGATGGACGACTGAAAGGCTTGACTACTGGTTGAAACTAGAAATTCAGTTAATGCTTTGCATTTAGTTGTTATTAATATGGTTAAATGGAAAAGTATGATTATATTTATAAATTTCACCATTCAATACTACATATATGCATATGTGAGATTCTGAATTAGGAAGGATTTTACAGTTGGATTCAAAAGCAGGGTTATACACCTTTTTCAGAATATTTTTATTTATGTATATGTGAGGGTCTAATTTAGGAGGGATTTAGAGATGGATTCAAAAGCAGGATTATGCCTTTTCCAGGGTATGTACTTGTATAACCTTCTGTAATATTACAGAATATACCTTTTTTTTGTGTTTCATTTATAATTTTGTTTTTAGTAATGTTTTTGTTTTTGCATAATACAATAAATTTGTAGAATTTGTAGAGAAACAATGAAGATATAAATATAAGCCAAATAATAAACGAAGCAATTGAAAATATATTCTTAGAAGAACGAGATGAAATGAGAATCGAAGTGCGAAATAATATAGAAATATGAAATTGGTGATATCGTGGCAATTAAGAGAACGCAGTTTGGAATATCATTAAAAATATCTGCCAAATATCTTGGTCCCTACAAAATTATAAAAATTGGTGGACACGATAGATACACCGTTTCCAAAATAGGAAATAGCGAAGGCCCACATACAACCACAACAAGTGCGGACTATAGGAAACATTGAAAACTTATAGAAAATTTAAATGATGGCGATTCAAGTAGCTCAGAAGACTCAACCGTTGATGAAAATTAATAAACCCATTTTTTCTCACTATAAATTAATCAATTAATTTTATATAAAGTAACTAATAATTTTTTTTTTTCTTTCTTTTTTTCGAGACGACAAAAATATCAGGATGGCCGAATGTAGAAATTTAGCCCGCTGGTCACTCTAGTCTTGCCATTTTGATTAAACAGATGTCGTAAACAGATGACATGCACATTTGAATTGAATGAACAAAAAAAAAGCACACTTGCTATAACTGTCGACGAATAGAGTAATAATTAGATTTTGCCTGTAGAAAAAAAACCTTTTTAATATTACGATTTACTGTAATTAAGATTAAAGTTAAAATAAAAATTGAAGTAATTATTGTTAAAAGATCTTATTTGGAAAAAAATATACAACTAAAAGAATTTAAACATAAAATAAAAATTGTAACATTTATTGGAATAAAACGCCAATCTTAAAATATTAAAAGAAACACCTTGGATTTAATTTTTATTAAACAAATACACCTACATACCTAATTAAAATTTACCGTATATCAATAATCATATAAACAATAATTTATTTTTGAAAACAATTAAATATTTTTTTCATTTATTTTCATTAAAATGTTTATATTAGGTTTTTAAAAATATTTTATAACATCAATAATATAAAGGTAATGTTTTTTGAGGTTTTTCATTATACATATCTCTCGGTCTCGCTTAGTAGCTTCAATTTCAAAATTATGTAACCAAAATAACTTACATACATATACCTACCTAATTTAAAATAAAAAAAACCCAAAGAAACAATTTAAATTTATTTTATAGATCCATAATATATAATATGTCCATACATTTTTTTTCCACACAAATTCAAATTGGGATATTGAGAGGAAAAAAGTCGAAAACAAAGAGAAAGAGAGAGTGAATTCCGAGGCAAACTAAAATCATCGCTGATCTACATAAAAGTTGAGTCGACTCAGCATACAGATGTTATAATATGTTCATACAAAATTATATACAACAACAAAAAACAAAATCAGATATGAATTCAATTGCTTTTCTTCCGTTATACATACCTCCAGCATAAAATTTTTAGTTTAAAATGATTTTTTTTACACACGCCTAGATAAATAAGGCGGTTTAATGAGTCCACGTGAAAACATTTTTAGTTGTTCTACGTGAAATGAATAATGAATGTTGTTCTACGTGAAATATAGGCCAATGAATAATGAATTGAATTTAATGTATAACGATTTTATTATAATATTTATGTTGTGCATTTTATTTTTACAAAAAGAATAACAAAAGAAAATAACCTTTATAACATCATATAAGATCACTTTATTTAATAATTTCAAATTGAGATGTTGAGAGAAAAAAGTCGAAAACAAAGAGAGAGGGAGTGAATACCAAAGCAAACTAAAATCATTGCTGATACAGAATAAAAGTGTAGTCGACTCAGCAATACAGATAATAAAAAAAATATCAAAAACAAAAAGACTTTTTATTTACAATTCAATTTAGTTTCATGTGAGTCGGCTAATTTGTTGAACCGCAGCCGCAAATTAATTGCATTTATATATTATGTTTATGGAAAAAAAAATTGAGGCGCAACCTATTCCACCTGAAATATCGCGAGAATACAAAAAAACATTGTTACCTGAAGAATAAGAAAAGCTTTTTTTGGTTATTCTTACAGTCAAATTGGTTAAGTAATTTTTTGCAAATCGGTACCGAAAGTTTTGTGTGGAGAAAAATTAACCGATTAAATATATAGATTATAGCTAATAATAAGATAAAATAAACAAAAATATTATGATGGACGACTGAAAGGCTTGACTACTGGTTGAAACTAGAAATTCAGTTAATGCTTTGCATTTAGTTGTTATTAATATGGTTAAATGGAAAAGTATGATTATATTTATAAATTTCACCATTCAATACTACATATATGCATATGTGAGATTCTGAATTAGGAAGGATTTTACAGTTGGATTCAAAAGCAGGGTTATACACCTTTTTCAGAATATTTTTATTTATGTATATGTGAGGGTCTAATTTAGGAGGGATTTAGAGATGGATTCAAAAGCAGGATTATGCCTTTTCCAGGGTATGTACTTGTATAACCTTCTGTAATATTACAGAATATACCTTTTTTTTGTGTTTCATTTATAATTTTGTTTTTAGTAATGTTTTTGTTTTTGCATAATACAATAAATTTGTAGAATTTGTAGAGAAACAATGAAGATATAAATATAAGCCAAATAATAAACGAAGCAATTGAAAATATATTCTTAGAAGAACGAGATGAAATGAGAATCGAAGTGCGAAATAATATAGAAATATGAAATTGGTGATATCGTGGCAATTAAGAGAACGCAGTTTGGAATATCATTAAAAATATCTGCCAAATATCTTGGTCCCTACAAAATTATAAAAATTGGTGGACACGATAGATACACCGTTTCCAAAATAGGAAATAGCGAAGGCCCACATACAACCACAACAAGTGCGGACTATAGGAAACATTGAAAACTTATAGAAAATTTAAATGATGGCGATTCAAGTAGCTCAGAAGACTCAACCGTTGATGAAAATTAATAAACCCATTTTTTCTCACTATAAATTAATCAATTAATTTTATATAAAGTAACTAATAATTTTTTTTTTTCTTTCTTTTTTTCGAGACGACAAAAATATCAGGATGGCCGAATGTAGAAATTTAGCCCGCTGGTCACTCTAGTCTTGCCATTTTGATTAAACAGATGTCGTAAACAGATGACATGCACATTTGAATTGAATGAACAAAAAAAAAGCACACTTGCTATAACTGTCGACGAATAGAGTAATAATTAGATTTTGCCTGTAGAAAAAAAACCTTTTTAATATTACGATTTACTGTAATTAAGATTAAAGTTAAAATAAAAATTGAAGTAATTATTGTTAAAAGATCTTATTTGGAAAAAAATATACAACTAAAAGAATTTAAACATAAAATAAAAATTGTAACATTTATTGGAATAAAACGCCAATCTTAAAATATTAAAAGAAACACCTTGGATTTAATTTTTATTAAACAAATACACCTACATACCTAATTAAAATTTACCGTATATCAATAATCATATAAACAATAATTTATTTTTGAAAACAATTAAATATTTTTTTCATTTATTTTCATTAAAATGTTTATATTAGGTTTTTAAAAATATTTTATAACATCAATAATATAAAGGTAATGTTTTTTGAGGTTTTTCATTATACATATCTCTCGGTCTCGCTTAGTAGCTTCAATTTCAAAATTATGTAACCAAAATAACTTACATACATATACCTACCTAATTTAAAATAAAAAAAACCCAAAGAAACAATTTAAATTTATTTTATAGATCCATAATATATAATATGTCCATACATTTTTTTTCCACACAAATTCAAATTGGGATATTGAGAGGAAAAAAGTCGAAAACAAAGAGAAAGAGAGAGTGAATTCCGAGGCAAACTAAAATCATCGCTGATCTACATAAAAGTTGAGTCGACTCAGCATACAGATGTTATAATATGTTCATACAAAATTATATACAACAACAAAAAACAAAATCAGATATGAATTCAATTGCTTTTCTTCCGTTATACATACCTCCAGCATAAAATTTTTAGTTTAAAATGATTTTTTTTACACACGCCTAGATAAATAAGGCGGTTTAATGAGTCCACGTGAAAACATTTTTAGTTGTTCTACGTGAAATGAATAATGAATGTTGTTCTACGTGAAATATAGGCCAATGAATAATGAATTGAATTTAATGTATAATGATTTTATTATAATATTTATGTTGTGCATTTTATTTTTACAAAAAGAATAACAAAAGAAAATAACCTTTATAACATCATATAAGATCACTTTATTTAATAATTTCAAATTGAGATGTTGAGAGAAAAAAAATCGAAAACAAAGAGAGAGGGAGTGAATACCAAGGCAAACTAAAATCATTGCTGATACAGAATAAAAGTGTAGTCGACTCAGCAATACAGATAATAAAAAAAATATCAAAAACAAAAAGACTTTTTATTTACAATTCAATTTAGTTTCATGTGAGTCGGCTAATTTGTTGAACCGCAACCGCAAATTAATTGCATTTATATATTATGTTTATGGAAAAAAAAATTGAGGCGCAACCGAAAATGTTTACCTATTCCACCTGAAATATCGCGAGAATACAAAAAAACATTGTTACCTGAAGAATAAGAAAAGCTTTTTTTGGCTATTATAACAGTCAAATTGATTAAGTAATTTTTTGCAAATCGGTACCGAAAGTTTTGTATGGAGAAAAATTAACCGATTAAATATATAGATTATAGCTAATAATAAGATAAAATAAACAAAAATATTATGATGGACGACTGAAAGGCTTGACTACTGGTTGAAACTAGAAATTCAGTTAATGCTTTGCATTTAGTTGTTACTAATATGGTTAAATGGAAAAGTATGATTATATTTATAAATTTCACCATTCAATACTACATATATGCATATGTGAGATTCTGAATTAGGAAGGATTTTACAGTTGGATTCAAAAGCAGGGTTATACACCTTTTTCAGAATATTTTTATTTATGTATATGTGAGGGTCTAATTTAGGAGGGATTTAGAGATGGATTCAAAAGCAGGATTATGCCTTTTCCAGGGTATGTACTTGTATAACCTTCTGTAATATTACAGAATATATCTTTTTTTTGTGTTTCATTTATAATTTTGTTTTTAGTAATGTTTTTGTTTTTGCATAATAAAATAAATTTGTAGAATTTGTAGAGAAACAATGAAGATATAAATATAAGCCAAATAATAAACGAAGCAATTGAAAATATATTCTTAGAAGAACGAGATGAAATGAGAATCGAAGTGCGAAATAATATAGAAATATGAAATTGGTGATATCGTGGCAATTAAGAGAACGCAGTTTGGAATATCATTAAAAATATCTGCCAAATATCTTGGTCCCTACAAAATTATAAAAATTGGTGGACACGATAGATACACCGTTTCCAAAATAGGAAATAGCGAAGGCCCACATACAACCACAACAAGTGCGGACTATAGGAAACATTGAAAACTTATAGAAAATTTAAATGACGGCGATTCAAGTAGCTCAGAAGACTCAACCGTTGATGAAAATTAATAAACCCATTTTTTCTCACTATAAATTAATCAATTAATTTTATATAAAGTAACTAATAATTTTTTTTTTTCTTTCTTTTTTTCGAGACGACAAAAATATCAGGATGGCCGAATGTAGAAATTTAGCCCGCTGGTCACTCTAGTCTTGCCATTTTGATTAAACAGATGTCGTAAACAGATGACATGCACATTTGAATTGAATGAACAAAAAAAAAGCACACTTGCTATAACTGTCGACGAATAGAGTAATAATTAGATTTTGCCTGTAGAAAAAAAACCTTTTTAATATTACGATTTACTGTAATTAAGATTAAAGTTAAAATAAAAATTGAAGTAATTATTGTTAAAAGATCTTATTTGGAAAAAAATATACAACTAAAAGAATTTAAACATAAAATAAAAATTGTAACATTTATTGGAATAAAACGCCAATCTTAAAATATTAAAAGAAACACCTTGGATTTAATTTTTATTAAACAAATACACCTACATACCTAATTAAAATTTACCGTATATCAATAATCATATAAACAATAATTTATTTTTGAAAACAATTAAATATTTTTTTCATTTATTTTCATTAAAATGTTTATATTAGGTTTTTAAAAATATTTTATAACATCAATAATATAAAGGTAATGTTTTTTGAGGTTTTTCATTATACATATCTCTCGGTCTCGCTTAGTAGCTTCAATTTCAAAATTATGTAACCAAAATAACTTACATACATATACCTACCTAATTTAAAATAAAAAAAACCCAAAGAAACAATTTAAATTTATTTTATAGATCCATAATATATAATATGTCCATACATTTTTTTTCCACACAAATTCAAATTGGGATATTGAGAGGAAAAAAGTCGAAAACAAAGAGAAAGAGAGAGTGAATTCCGAGGCAAACTAAAATCATCGCTGATCTACATAAAAGTTGAGTCGACTCAGCATACAGATGTTATAATATGTTCATACAAAATTATATACAACAACAAAAAACAAAATCAGATATGAATTCAATTGCTTTTCTTCCGTTATACATACCTCCAGCATAAAATTTTTAGTTTAAAATGATTTTTTTTACACACGCCTAGATAAATAAGGCGGTTTAATGAGTCCACGTGAAAACATTTTTAGTTGTTCTACGTGAAATGAATAATGAATGTTGTTCTACGTGAAATATAGGCCAATGAATAATGAATTGAATTTAATGTATAATGATTTTATTATAATATTTATGTTGTGCATTTTATTTTTACAAAAAGAATAACAAAAGAAAATAACCTTTATAACATCATATAAGATCACTTTATTTAATAATTTCAAATTGAGATGTTGAGAGAAAAAAAATCGAAAACAAAGAGAGAGGGAGTGAATACCAAGGCAAACTAAAATCATTGCTGATACAGAATAAAAGTGTAGTCGACTCAGCAATACAGATAATAAAAAAAATATCAAAAACAAAAAGACTTTTTATTTACAATTCAATTTAGTTTCATGTGAGTCGGCTAATTTGTTGAACCGCAACCGCAAATTAATTGCATTTATATATTATGTTTATGGAAAAAAAAATTGAGGCGCAACCGAAAATGTTTACCTATTCCACCTGAAATATCGCGAGAATACAAAAAAACATTGTTACCTGAAGAATAAGAAAAGCTTTTTTTGGCTATTATAACAGTCAAATTGGTTAAGTAATTTTTTGCAAATCGGTACCGAAAGTTTTGTATGGAGAAAAATTAACCGATTAAATATATAGATTATAGCTAATAATAAGATAAAATAAACAAAAATATTATGATGGACGACTGAAAGGCTTGACTACTGGTTGAAACTAGAAATTCAGTTAATGCTTTGCATTTAGTTGTTACTAATATGGTTAAATGGAAAAGTATGATTATATTTATAAATTTCACCATTCAATACTACATATATGCATATGTGAGATTCTGAATTAGGAAGAATTTTACAGTTCGATTCAAAAGCAGGGTTATACACCTTTTTCAGAATATTTTTATTTATGTATATGTGAGGGTCTAATTTAGGAGGGATTTAGAGATGGATTCAAAAGCAGGATTATGCCTTTTCCAGGGTATGTACTTGTATAACCTTCTGTAATATTACAGAATATATCTTTTTTTTTGTGTTTCATTTATAATTTTGTTTTTAGTAATGGTTTTGTTTTTGCATAATAAAATAAACAAAACCAAAAATTGATTTTTGATATCTCGTATTTTTAAATACTTACATATTATATTTATAAGTCAAAAAGAATGTAACAAAAAAATCAATTGGTTTTTTTTGAAAATGTTGGTTTTCAAGATTTTGGGTTTCAATATTTTAATTTTCAAGATATTGTATATATTAATTGACCTCTAAATTGTAATTGTACATATAATTAATGTTCAGAACTGATGATGGCTTATAAATGTTGCCCATAAAATTATGAAAGCATTAATCTAGGCAATGTTTATCAGATATGGGAGTAGTGCGTTGAATTATCAATTTAATTAATTTGATATTAGATTATAGTAATGAAAGTGAAAATAATTTTATAAATACAGACAAATGAAATGCAGGCAAGTGCAAATACAGGCAAATGAAAACACAGGGAAATTAAATGCAGGCAAATGAAATACAGTCAAAATAAATTCAGACTTTTGATATTAACCCATTATTTACATTATGTAAACTAAAGTTATTACACGTATAAAAATTTTGTAGAATAATCGAGCTGAGTTTGTACGAATTTGTCGGATCAACCAAATAATAATAATAATTAATATTTTGTAATGGATAATATATTCATTGAATAGAGTAAAGTAAAACTCTCATTATTACAAAAAAACGAGGAAGTGTTCAGTAGAATAGACTGTGTGAACTCTGGGATACCCGCATGAACGTTATATATCCTGCTTTTATAAAACTTGATCATCTTTTGTAAAATTTCAGACGCTTAGCTTCATAAAGTTCCAAGAGATGCAAGAAGCCTGAACCTACCTAAAAATGACAAAAAAATTGAAAGAAACAAATTATAACAAAGATGAAATGTATGTTACAAATTTTTAGAAGAATTATTATCTAGTTACGTATTTAAGTAAATTAATTATTATCTAATTTAAGTTATCTAATTATTTTGTTCTTTTAATATGTGTATGTAATACATATATTATTATATCAATTTATTTAAAAATGTTTCGTTCCGATTGAATGTTATCATAACATTATTAATTTCTCTAAAAATAGAATAGAAAACAACCTTCCTTTAGTATAAAATTAATTAATAAAAATTATTAATTAATTTTAATTAATTAATTAAATCCGTATTTGTATTCTTCAGCAACCCTCTTATCTTTTTAGTATATAATGGGTGCTCAAAATTGAGGTATCATTTTGATTTTGCCGCCATTTGTTTTCTACCTGGAATTTTTATACGAGGTTTCTTTAGGTATATTCTAAATACATTCCGGTTAGTTAATATGGAACGTTACACGAAGGAACAACGTGTTTTTGTTATTACAACATTTTTTGAAAATGGTAAAAGTTTTCAAAATGTAATTAGGAAAAACCTTTTTAATATTACGATTTACTGTAATTAAGATTAAAGTTAAAATAAAAATTGAAGTAATTATTGTTAAAAGATCTTATTTGGAAAAAAATATACAACTAAAAGAATTTAAACATAAAATAAAAATTGTAACATTTATTGGAATAAAACGCCAATCTTAAAATATTAAAAGAAACACCTTGGATTTAATTTTTATTAAACAAATACACCTACATACCTAATTAAAATTTACCGTATATCAATAATCATATAAACAATAATTTATTTTTGAAAACAATTAAATATTTTTTTCATTTATTTTCATTAAAATGTTTATATTAGGTTTTTAAAAATATTTTATAACATCAATAATATAAAGGTAATGTTTTTTGAGGTTTTTCATTATACATATCTCTCGGTCTCGCTTAGTAGCTTCAATTTCAAAATTATGTAACCAAAATAACTTACATACATATACCTACCTAATTTAAAATAAAAAAAACCCAAAGAAACAATTTAAATTTATTTTATAGATCCATAATATATAATATGTCCATACATTTTTTTTCCACACAAATTCAAATTGGGATATTGAGAGGAAAAAAGTCGAAAACAAAGAGAAAGAGAGAGTGAATTCCGAGGCAAACTAAAATCATCGCTGATCTACATAAAAGTTGAGTCGACTCAGCATACAGATGTTATAATATGTTCATACAAAATTATATACAACAACAAAAAACAAAATCAGATATGAATTCAATTGCTTTTCTTCCGTTATACATACCTCCAGCATAAAATTTTTAGTTTAAAATGATTTTTTTTACACACGCCTAGATAAATAAGGCGGTTTAATGAGTCCACGTGAAAACATTTTTAGTTGTTCTACGTGAAATGAATAATGAATGTTGTTCTACGTGAAATATAGGCCAATGAATAATGAATTGAATTTAATGTATAATGATTTTATTATAATATTTATGTTGTGCATTTTATTTTTACAAAAAGAATAACAAAAGAAAATAACCTTTATAACATCATATAAGATCACTTTATTTAATAATTTCAAATTGAGATGTTGAGAGAAAAAAAATCGAAAACAAAGAGAGAGGGAGTGAATACCAAGGCAAACTAAAATCATTGCTGATACAGAATAAAAGTGTAGTCGACTCAGCAATACAGATAATAAAAAAAATATCAAAAACAAAAAGACTTTTTATTTACAATTCAATTTAGTTTCATGTGAGTCGGCTAATTTGTTGAACCGCAACCGCAAATTAATTGCATTTATATATTATGTTTATGGAAAAAAAAATTGAGGCGCAACCGAAAATGTTTACCTATTCCACCTGAAATATCGCGAGAATACAAAAAAACATTGTTACCTGAAGAATAAGAAAAGCTTTTTTTGGCTATTATAACAGTCAAATTGGTTAAGTAATTTTTTGCAAATCGGTACCGAAAGTTTTGTATGGAGAAAAATTAACCGATTAAATATATAGATTATAGCTAATAATAAGATAAAATAAACAAAAATATTATGATGGACGACTGAAAGGCTTGACTACTGGTTGAAACTAGAAATTCAGTTAATGCTTTGCATTTAGTTGTTACTAATATGGTTAAATGGAAAAGTATGATTATATTTATAAATTTCACCATTCAATACTACATATATGCATATGTGAGATTCTGAATTAGGAAGAATTTTACAGTTCGATTCAAAAGCAGGGTTATACACCTTTTTCAGAATATTTTTATTTATGTATATGTGAGGGTCTAATTTAGGAGGGATTTAGAGATGGATTCAAAAGCAGGATTATGCCTTTTCCAGGGTATGTACTTGTATAACCTTCTGTAATATTACAGAATATATCTTTTTTTTTGTGTTTCATTTATAATTTTGTTTTTAGTAATGGTTTTGTTTTTGCATAATAAAATAAACAAAACCAAAAATTGATTTTTGATATCTCGTATTTTTAAATACTTACATATTATATTTATAAGTCAAAAAGAATGTAACAAAAAAATCAATTGGTTTTTTTTGAAAATGTTGGTTTTCAAGATTTTGGGTTTCAATATTTTAATTTTCAAGATATTGTATATATTAATTGACCTCTAAATTGTAATTGTACATATAATTAATGTTCAGAACTGATGATGGCTTATAAATGTTGCCCATAAAATTATGAAAGCATTAATCTAGGCAATGTTTATCAGATATGGGAGTAGTGCGTTGAATTATCAATTTAATTAATTTGATATTAGATTATAGTAATGAAAGTGAAAATAATTTTATAAATACAGACAAATGAAATGCAGGCAAGTGCAAATACAGGCAAATGAAAACACAGGGAAATTAAATGCAGGCAAATGAAATACAGTCAAAATAAATTCAGACTTTTGATATTAACCCATTATTTACATTATGTAAACTAAAGTTATTACACGTATAAAAATTTTGTAGAATAATCGAGCTGAGTTTGTACGAATTTGTCGGATCAACCAAATAATAATAATAATTAATATTTTGTAATGGATAATATATTCATTGAATAGAGTAAAGTAAAACTCTCATTATTACAAAAAAACGAGGAAGTGTTCAGTAGAATAGACTGTGTGAACTCTGGGATACCCGCATGAACGTTATATATCCTGCTTTTATAAAACTTGATCATCTTTTGTAAAATTTCAGACGCTTAGCTTCATAAAGTTCCAAGAGATGCAAGAAGCCTGAACCTACCTAAAAATGACAAAAAAATTGAAAGAAACAAATTATAACAAAGATGAAATGTATGTTACAAATTTTTAGAAGAATTATTATCTAGTTACGTATTTAAGTAAATTAATTATTATCTAATTTAAGTTATCTAATTATTTTGTTCTTTTAATATGTGTATGTAATACATATATTATTATATCAATTTATTTAAAAATGTTTCGTTCCGATTGAATGTTATCATAACATTATTAATTTCTCTAAAAATAGAATAGAAAACAACCTTCCTTTAGTATAAAATTAATTAATAAAAATTATTAATTAATTTTAATTAATTAATTAAATCCGTATTTGTATTCTTCAGCAACCCTCTTATCTTTTTAGTATATAATGGGTGCTCAAAATTGAGGTATCATTTTGATTTTGCCGCCATTTGTTTTCTACCTGGAATTTTTATACGAGGTTTCTTTAGGTATATTCTAAATACATTCCGGTTAGTTAATATGGAACGTTACACGAAGGAACAACGTGTTTTTGTTATTACAACATTTTTTGAAAATGGTAAAAGTTTTCAAAATGTAATTAGGAAATTTCGAACAAAATTTGGTAGAGAAAATGCTCCAACAAATCGTGCCATCAAGCTGATGGTTGATAAATTTCTAGAAACTGGATTTGTTCTTGATAACAGAGGCAACATTTATCAACGTAGTGGCCGTTCAACCGAGAATGTAGCAGCTGTGAGCAGAAGTGTTGAAGAATATCCAAAAACTTCCATTCGTCATCGTTCGCAGCAATTAAACATCAAACCATCCACATTATTCAACATTTTGCATCGTGATCTCCATTTAAAGGCTTATAAGATCCAGCTGACGCAAGAATTAAAACCAACTGACCATGCATTACGTCGGCAATTCGTTTCTTGGGCAATCGAAAAACAAGAAGAAAATGAGAATTTTTTTAACAAAATAATCTTCACCGACGAAGCTCATTTCCAGCTCAATGGCTACGTCAATAAACAGAACTGCCGCATTTGGGGTGAAGAGAATCCAAGGGTTATCATAGAGCAACCAGTACATCCACAAAAAGTTACGGTTTGGTGTGGTTTGTCGTCAGGAGGAATCATCGGACCATATTTTTTGAAAACGCAAATGGAAATGCGATTACGGTCAATGGAAATCGCTACAGGGAAATGATCCGAAGCTTTTTGTGGCGGGAAATCGATGATTTGGACGTAGAGAATATGTGCTTTCAACAGGACGGTGCCACTTGCCACACAGCAAGAGAAACAATGGATCTTTTGAAGGAAAAGTTCGAAGATCGCCGCATTTGGGGTGAAGAGAATCCAAGGGTTATCATAGAGCAACCAGTACATCCACAAAAAGTTACGGTTTGGTGTGGTTTGTCGTCAGGAGGAATCATCGGACCATATTTTTTGAAAACGCAAATGGAAATGCGATTACGGTCAATGGAAATCGCTACAGGGAAATGATCCGAAGCTTTTTGTGGCGGGAAATCGATGATTTGGACGTAGAGAATATGTGCTTTCAACAGGACGGTGCCACTTGCCACACAGCAAGAGAAACAATGGATCTTTTGAAGGAAAAGTTCGAAGATCGCATTATTTCTCTAGAGGAGGAGTGATGTGGCCACCAAGATCGTGCGATTTGACACCCTTGGATTTTTTTGTGGGGTTTTGTGAAATCGAAAGTGTACAGCAAAAATCCCACAACAATTCAAGAGCTTAAAAACAACATTATCGAGCAGATTTCAACCATTGAGAACAGTTTATTGAACAATGTGATTCAGAATTTTGGTAAAAGATTGGAAGCCTTCTCTATCGCTTGTATTTGGTGCGTTTTACACTAGAGCAACTTGCAGACGGTGATTTTCTTGGAAAGGGGTATGAAACGAATGAAATAACTCTCCACTGCTTGAAACACAGGGAGAGATTTTTTGATACAAAAATTTAGCTGATTCACTTGATGTTTTTTACTAATCGAATTATAAAAGCAAAATTTGGTTTTTGTAACTTTCGAAAATTTTTTTTGAATACCTCTTATCATTCTACTTTTAAAAATTGAATAGAAAATTATGTATGCTTTGGTAGGTATTAGGTAGGTATTAATTATGTATGCTTTGGATTTTTTTTATGTTGAATACCTAAATTTTTATTTTAAATACTAGGTAGGAAAGTTTTTTATTTTTAAGTACAAGATATTTTTTTTGTATTTTAAAACTTGTAAAAATTTGTAAAATTGTAGGTTGATGTTGAGTTTAGTTCTTATTTAAATGTTAAGAGTGAAGCATTTAAAAAATATTTAGAAATATTTATAAACATAATATATTATATAATAAAATAAAAATTAAAGAAACAGACTTGGATGTTTATTTTAAAGATTTTAAAGTGTTATTTAAAACGGAATGAAACGGAATTTTTAATTTCACTCTACGAAGTATGTCCGTCATTATACGACCCTAGAGACAAAGACTTTTTGAATAAAAACTTTGAAAAATATCCGTGCGTGACTTGTTCAGTTCGATAACTTAATTTGAAATGAGAAATTGAGAATAAATCACACTAACACATTTACAAACCAAAAAAAATCTGATGTAAAAAAATCAAATGTAAAACGCTAACTGTTGTTGCAGAAAAAAAATCAAGCAACGTCATATGCCTGTATTTTATTTGCTACATTTCTTGATTATTTGACTGTATTTCCCCTGATAAAATATTTTCATCGGTTTACCCCTTTTTACAAATACTATCACAGCAAAAAAGTTTTTTACACTGTAAAACTTTGCGATTAGTTTAGTAAATTTAGAATTTGTGAAATAACTGCATTTTTCAGCTATAAAAGCAGTGTAGAATATTTTATCGAGTATTTTGTACGCCACCTTCTGCGCTTAATTTAGCGCTGAAAAGTTTCTACATCAGATGCGTAAAATTTCCATTACCTTTTTTGGCGGTGCAGTTGACACTGACAATTTTCTGCACAAGAGTTGAAAATTATCATTCTCTCTGTCAGCGCAACAGTTTACGCTGAAAATTTTATGCAATTTAATCATTGCATTTAGTATGTTATTGCATAATTTTTAGACGCTGAAAATTTTGTGCACAAAGAATGTTGAAAATTTTCTGCCATTTTGTCATTGTATCATTTGTTTGAGTGCTGTAATAAAGATAAGATGTTTAAGGATAATTTTTTTTATATTATACTTGAGGTACCATTAAATTAAATTTGTAAAAATATAAAATTCTGTTATTTTAAATATGAACATACATGCTATGTTGTTCTTAAATTTCAAATTAACATGATAATTTGTAAGCACAATTATTTAGAATAATTATTATTTCTAATTTTCTATATCAACAATTTAATTTTAGAATTATCGTAAGAATTTCAAATTTAAATATAACCCGCATGTTATTTAAAATAACAAATGTTTATATTTTACTGTAGCTAAAAAAATATCCAAAAAAAGTGCTGATATTAGCGCAGAAAATTAGTTTTTAAAAAGTAGTGAAATACGCGCTAATTTGTGTTCTGGTAAAATGCGCCTAAAGATGCGCCTACTGTTGACTCGTGATCACACAATTTTGGGCGAATGTATTAGTTAATTTAAAGGGACATTGTGCAGATAATTTTCCCGAGCTCTGTATGAATGCATACAATTTCTCTTCACATTTTCAGCATATTTCTCAACGTCGAAAAAGCTCATTTTTTTTATCAGAGTCATTTTCTTGTATCGTTTGCGTGTATTCCACTTGCCTGTATTTCATTTGTTTGCATTTTGCAGAATTACTTAACTTTCATTTTTTAGAAATTTTAGAGTTGAAGCTTTTTCCAGAATATTTATATATATATGTTATATACTTTTTTGTCAAATTAAAATGTAAATTATACTATTTATTAAATATAAATTAAAATTAAAAATAAAAAACACAATACTTCTTTTCCTTAAATTAATTACTTTTCAGAATATTTTTTACTTTAAACAATTTTTTTTCCAGCTTAACTTCTGTTCAACGTACTTTTTCAGAATGTCTTTTGAATTTACCTCTATTATCTCTATTATTTACCTCTATTTGTCCTCTATTTATACTAACATAATTAGCTCTTTTTAATTTTAAGTGCTTAGGTAAGTACATAATAAACGATTGATTAAAATTAAAATCGGAGATAATTCGCTAACTTTCTAGTTTAAATCAAGAATCGAATCATAAATAGAAATTGAAATATGTTTGAAATCAAATTGTACTAATAGAATGTACTGAAATTACAAAGTTTGAAAAGTACTGATTAGATTTTATGTTGCCAAAACTGAAGATTTTCAGAATTAATCATTAAATAAAACAAATAAACAAAGCAAAGGTTAACAAAATGTTTACTCTTTAAAAGTAATAAAAAAAAAGATTTATTAAATTGTAACAATAAAGCTAATAATAGCTAATAATATTATACCTAACTAGTTTCGAAATTCGAGCAAATGGCACCAAGATTTGAACGGATGGCACCTTGATATTTGAACGGATTGGGTTTTCTTTTCCACGGAAGGTGGAATCTGCAACAGACACAATGAAAATCTAACAAATTCAATATGAATCGCTATAAAAAAAGACTCCTAAACAGTAATTGAAAATGCATACATAATTAAAATTTACCGTATATCAATAATCATATAAATAATAAATTGTTTTTGAAAACAATTCAACATTTTTTTCATTTATGTTCATTAAAATGTTTATATAAGGTTTTTAAAAATATGTTATAACATCAATAATATAAATGTAATATTTTTTCGGGTTTTTTATTATACATACCTCTCGGTCTCGCTTAGTAGCTTCAATTTCTAAATTATGTAACCAAAATAACTTACATACATATACCTATCCAATTTAAAATAAAAAAACCCAAATAAACAATTTAAATTTATTTTATAGATCCATAATATATAATATGTACATACATTTTTTTCCACACAATTTCAAATTGGGATATTGAGAGAAAAAAAGTCGAAAACAAAGCATCGCTGATCTACATAAAAGTAGAGTTGACTCAGCATACAGATGTTATAATATGTTCATACAAAATTATATACAAAAAAAACAAAATCAGATATGAATTCAATTGCTTTTCTTCCGTTATTTTTTCCATTTATTTTCCAGCATCAAATTTTTAGTTTAAAATAATTTTTTTTTACACACATATAGCTAAATAAGGCGGTTTAATGAGTCCACGTGAAAATATTTTTAGTTGTTCTACGTGAAATATAGGCCAATGAATAATGAATTGAATTGCATATATAATCATTTTATTATAATATGTATGATGTGCATTTTATTTTTACAAAAAGAATAACAAAAGAAAACAACCATTTAACATCATATAAGATCACTTTATTTAATAATTTCAAATTGGGATGTTGAGAGAAAAAAAGTCGAAAACAAAGATAGAGAGAGAGTGAAATCCGAGCCAAACTAAAATCATCGCTGATCTACATAAAAGTTGAGTCGACTATACAGTTATTATAATATGTACATACAAAATTATATACAAAAGAAAAACAAAATCAGATATGAATTCAATTGCTTTTATTCCGTTATTTTCTTATACATACCTACCTCCAGCATAAAATTTTTAGTTTAAAATGATTTTTGTTACCAACCACATAGATAAATAAGGCGGTTTAATGAGTTCACGTGAAAACATTTTTAGTTGTTTTACGTGAAATATAGGCCAATGAATAATGAATTGAATTGCATGTATAATGATTTTATTATAATCTGTATGTTGTGCATTTAATTTTTACAAAAAGAACAACAAAAGAAAACAAAAAGAATAAACAACGAAGTAACATCATAGCAAGATCACTTTATTTAATAATTTCAAATTGTGATGTTGAGAGAAATAAGTCAAAAACAAAGAGAGAGGGAGTGAATTCCAAGGCAAACTAAAATCATTGCTGATACAGAATAAAACTGTAGTCGACTCAGTAATACAGATAATAAAAAAAATATCAAAGACAAAAAGATTTTTTATTTACAATTCAATTTAGTTTCAAGTGAGTCGGTTAATTTGTTGAACCGCAACCGCAAATGAATTGCATTTATATATGTTTATGGTAAAAAAAAAAAATTGAGCCGCAACCGAAAATATATACCTATTTCACCTGAAATATTGCGAGAATACAAAAAAAAAACATTGTTACCTGAAGAATAACAAAAGCTTTTTTTGGCTATTATAACACTCAAATTGGTTAAGTAATTTTTTGCAAATCGGTACCGAAAGTTTTGTATGGAGAAAAATTAACCGATTAAATATATAGATTATAGCTAATAATAAGATAAAATAAACAAAAATATTATGATGGTCGACTGAAAGGGTTGACTACTAGTTGAAACTAGATATTCAGTTAATGTTTTGCATTTAGTTGTTACTAATATGGTTAAATGGAAAAGTATGGTTATATTTATAAGTTTCACCATTCAATACTACATATATGCATATGTGAGATTCTGAATTAGGAAGGATTTTAGAGTTGCATTCAAAAGCAGGGTTATACGCCTTTTCCAGAATATTTTTATTTATGTATATGTGAGGGTCTAATTTAGGAGCGATTTAGAGTTGGATTCAAAAGCAGGGTTATGTGCCTTTTCCAGAATATGTACTTGTATAACCTTCTGTAATATTACAGAATATGTCTTTTTTTTTTGTGTTTCATTTATAATTTGGTTTTTAGTAATGTTTTTGTTTTTGTATAATAAAATAAACAAAACCAAAAATTGATTTTTGATATCTCGTATTTTTGAATACTTACATATTATATTTAAAAGTAAAAAAGAATGTAACAAAAAAATCAATTGGTTTTTTTCAAAATTTTGGTTTTCAAGATTTTCTTTTTCAAGATTTTGGGTTTCAATATTTTAATTTTCAAGATATTGTATATATCAATTGACCTCTAAATTGTACATATAATTAATGTTCAGAACTGATGATGGCTTATAAATGTTGCCCATAAAATTGCCAATGGTTATCAGATATGGGAGTAGTGCATTGAATTATCAATTTAATTAATTTGATATTAGATGATATTAATGAAAGTGAAAATAATTTTATAAATACAGGCAAATGAAAACACAGGCAAATTAAATGCAGGCAAATGAAAATTCAGGCAAATGAAATACAGTCAAAATAAATTCAGACTTTTGATAGTAACCCATTATTTACATTATATAAACTAAAGTTATACACGTATAAAAATTTTGTAGAATAATCGAGCTGAGTTTGTACGAATTTGTCGGATCAACCAAATAATAATAATAATTAATATTTTGTAATAGCTAATAAAATCATTCAATAGAGTAAAGTAAAACTGTCATTATTAACAAAAAAACGAGGAAGTGTGCAGTAGAATAGACTGTGTGAACTCTGGGATACCCGCATGAACGTAATATATCCTGTTTTTATAAAACTTGATCATCTTTTGTAAAATTTCAGACGCTTAGCTTCATAAAGTTCCAAGAGATGCAAGAAGCCTGAACCTACTTAAAGATGATAAAAAAATTAAAAGAAACAAATTATAACAAAGATGAAAATGTATGTTAAAAGTTTTTTGAAGAATTATTATCTAGTTATGTATTTAAGTAAATTAATTATTATCTAATTTAAGTTATCTAATTATTTTGTTCTTTTAATATGTGTATGTAATACATATATTATTATATTAATTTATTTAAAAATGTTTCGGTCCGATTGACTGGTATCATAATATTATTAATTTCTCTAAAAATATAATAGAAAACAACCTTGCAAAATTATATGCAAAAAAAAAACAGTATAAGTATAAATTATAAAATTAGTATAAAATTAATAAATAAAAATTAGCTTAATTAAATCTGTATTTGTATTCTTCAGCAACCGTCTTATCTTGATACCCGTACGATAAGTATCGGGTATAATAAAATTACTCCTCCGTTTGTAACACCTCGAAATAAGCGAGCTAGATATACCTTCAAAGGTATGAATCGCAATTCTGGGAGCAATTTTTAGGTTCCCTATTTTTTTTGGTTGAGTTCCGATCAAAACTTCGGGTAACTCTTGAACACCAAACTTTAAGATCCCCACATTTTTTTTTGAAATAGAGCTATGAAATTTTAACTGTTGATTGATCTTAAAAAAATATTAATTTTATTTTTAATAATTTTTTTTTGTAGCCCAACCCGTTACGGAGCTACAGCTCCCCAAAGGTTCATAAAAGCTCTATATTTAAATTGTTATAGCACAAGTTGTATAAGTTATGTCTTCATTTTGACGCCAAACGATTACTGCTTTTATTAGCTTTACAAACATATATATAATAAATATATACTTGTGCTATACGGTGTCTTAATTTACCGTTATGCAAAACTGAATTATTGCAAAATCCTTTAACCCTTCTATCTTCTAAACGGTTTAAGTTGGAAATTTTGACAGAAGTTAGATCTTTGAAAATAAGTATGAGTCATTTCAGAATTTTTTTTTTATCACCCCCGTTTAGGAGCTGTAAGGGGTCAAAAACTGAAAATTTCCTATTTTGAAACACCTGTAACTTGAACACCTGTTAAATATTTTTGAAGTAATACACAAATATTAAAGCTTCAATATTATTCTCTTATTTCTGTTAACAACTTTTTTCAATAATATAGGTTTATTTTTTATTACTTATTATTATTTATTACTCGATTTTCTCAAATTTTCTAACAAATTTCTTTAACGAATTTTTTGCATTTTGCTTTACTCGATAATTTGAAATTGTGAGGATATAATGTGTAGTACAAAAAAATGTAAATAAATAAACAACATAACGGTTGCTTGAAGAATTTTTATTTACATGATATTGATATACATACATACTTATATAATAACAAGTTGATTTACATATCGTATATGTCACTGATGAATGAATGATAAGTGTATAGATGTATATATATTATATAGCGCCGTATTTACATACATATACATATGTATTTTATTGTACTTATACTTATAAGAAATTATTCTATGAATGGAAATATTTTTAAAGAAATATTGCAATGTATGGCGATATACTTGTAGTTATAACAATATAAATATACTATGTGCGTATTAATATTTAAAATTATATTTACTATTTTGTACTAAGTAAATTTAATATACATTTACCGCCTAGTATTAAATGGTACTATAGAATATTTGAAAACGTTTTGGATTGATAATCGTTATGTGGAAGGTTAGAATCTGCTTTTGAAGAATGTAGAAACATATAGTTTGAATATATGTACAACCCATAGTTCTAGAAATTATAAAATTCACCGAAATTATTTTAAAATACTAAAATATTAAAAGATACTATTACTATATTGATAATAATACTATTATATTATTGTAAGATTGACAGGCTGTAAACATACTAACAGTTCGTACGGGTATCTAAGAGTTGACAAAGGCAACTGTATTCTTTCTCGTTTTAGTATATATTTCATTTTAATAAATTTTTTTCACGTTTTTAAGACAATCATTAATTATATTTTTATATAATTATATTTTAAAATTTCAGTTTGCTAAATTTAGTTTGCTAAATTTATTTTGTTGTTTACAAAACATTAAATACTAAACATCTTGTTGACATTTAAGAAATAACCAAAAGTCAAACGCGTTAAAGTGGTATTTAAACATTCATTACGCAAGTAGTTTTTTTTTTCTCTATCGCTTGTATTTGGTGCGTTTTACACTAGAGCAACTTGCAGCTGATGCACGGTGATTTTGTTGGAAAGGGGTATGAAACGAAAGAAAAAATTCTCCACTGCTTGATGCACAGGGAGAGATTTTTTGAAACAAAAATTTAACTGATTGACTACTTTCCTCTTTTTTTTATTTCCACACTGTTCCTCTCGTTAGTCGTTACTTTTATATGTGTGTGTAATTATTTCATTTTAAAACAAAATTTGTTGCGGGAGGTAGATAATAAATATTTAAAAAAAACACGTATAAAACAAATAAAATTTTTTTTTTTTTGTATTTAAGACATACGATTTTTTTGCCTGTAATTTTTAAATAATATTTATTATATACCTAAAAACAGAATAATCTGTACTGTGAACATAATTTCCTTTTGTCAATAGAATATATTTTAATAAATTTTCGAATTAACGGAATATTTTTTTTTTGGATTTTATTAGTGGAAATTGGATATTTTTTATAAAATAATATTTTTATTTTAAATCTATAATACATATAGCAATTTGTTAAATATATAACTATATATATATATATATTGAAAGGTAAGTTTGTTGTCAAATTTAAAACTGCGACGACCGTTTCAAAAACTTTTTTCTTTAATTTTCCAAACGAGAATGAAACGTATGTACACATAAAATTTTTTTGACCCTCATAAAAATTTTTATTTGAGTTTTTGTTTGTGTTAGTGGACTACATTTTTAAACTCTAAAATTTTGGTTTAAAAAATTACTCCTAAAAATCCCCACCACAAATTTAGTTTATAGGCAAGAGGGAATGAAACGAAGGTAAAAGTAAAAAATGACGAAAGAGGACACTACTCGTGTGGAAAGGCCCATTCACTTGATGTTCTTTACTAATACTATAGCAAAATTTAGTTTTTGTAGCTTTCGAAAATGTTTTTTGTATACCTCTTATCATTCTACTTTTAAAAATTAAAGAGAAAATTATGTATGCTTTGGTAGGTATGCGGAAGATTTTTTTTATGTTGAATACCTAAATTTATGTACCTAAATTTTTATTTTAAATAGGAAATTTTAGGTAGGAAATTTTTTTATTTTAAGTACAAGATATTTTTTTATTATTTTAAAACTTGTAAAAATTTATAAAATTGCAGGTTGATGTTGAGTTTAGTTCTTATTTAAATGTGAAGAGTGAAGTATATAAAAAATATTTTTGATATGTTTATAAACATAATATATTATATAATTAAATAAAAATTAAAGAAACAGACTTGGACATTTATTTTAAAGTGTAATTTAAAACGGAATGAAACGGAATTTTTAATTTCACTCTACGAAGTATGTCCTTCATTATGGGACCCTAGAGACAAAGACTTTTTGAATAAAAACATTGAAAAATATCCATGCATTACTTGTTCAGTTCGATAACTTAATTTGAAATGAGAATAAATCACACTAAACATTTACAAACCAAAAAAAATCTGATGTAAAAAAATCAAATGTAAAACGATAGCTGTTGTTGCAGCAAAAAAATCAAGCAACGCGTTGCTCTAGTGTAAAACGGATTACTTTTGGAATACCTATTTATAAAAATAAAAAGGAAATAGAAAGAAATTAAATAAACAAAATAACACGTGTTTGACATATAATAGAGAATTAAAGTTTTAAAAAAATTAAAAATATTTAAATAAATTATTTATGGGAGAGTGTCATATGCCTGTATTTTATTTGCTATATTTCTTGATTATTTGACTGTATTTCCCCTGATAAAAAATTTTCATCGGTTTACCCCTTTTTACGAATACTATCACAGCAAAAAAGTTTTTTACACTGTAAAACTTTGCGATTGGTTTAGTAAATTTAGAATTTGTGAAATAACTGCATTTTTCAGCTATGAAAGCAGTGTAGAATATTTTATCGAGTATTTTGTACGCCATCTTCTGCGCTTAATTTAGCGCTGAAAAGTTTCTACATGAGATGCGTAAAATTTTCATTACCTTTTTTGAAGGTGCAGTTGACGCTGGCAATTTCCTGCACAAGAGTTGAAAATTATTATTCTCTCTATCAGCGCAACAGTTTACGCTGAAAATTCTCTGTGTTGAAGCTGAAAATTTTATGCAATTTATTCATTGCATTTTGTATGTTATTGCATCATTTTTAGACGCTGAAAATTTTGTGCACAAAGAATGTTGAAAATTTTCTGCCATTTTGTCATTGTATCATTTGTTTGAGTGCTGTGATAAAATTAAGATGTTTAAGGATAAATTTTTTTATATTATACTTGAGGTACCATTAAATTAAATTTGTAAAAATATAAAATTTTGTTATTTTAAATATGTACATACATGCTTTGTTGTTCTTAAATTTCAAATTGACATGATAATTTGTAAGCACAATTATTTAGAATAATTATTATTTCTAACTATAGCAACAATTTTATTTTAGAAGTATCGTATGGATTTCAAATTTAAATATAACCTGCATATTATTTAAAATAACAAATTTTTAAATTTTACTGTAGCTAAAAAATTGTCCAAAAAAAGTGCTGATATTAGCGCAGAAAATTAGTTTTTAAAAACTAGTCAAATACGCGCTAATTTGTGTGCTGGGAAAATTCGCCTACTGTTGATTCGTGATCTCACAATTTTGTGAAAATGTATTAGTAAATTTAAAGGGGCATTGTGCAGATAATTTTCCCGAGCTCTGTATAAATTCATACAATTTCTCTTCACATTTTCAGCACATTTCTCTGTGCAGATTCAACGTTGAAAAAGCACATTTTTTTTATCAGAGTCATTTGCTTGTATCGTTTGCCTGTATTTCATTTGTTTGCATTTTGCAGAATTATTTAACTTTCATTTTTTAGAAATTTTAAAGTTGACGCTTTTTCCAGAATATTTATATATATATGTTATATAGTTTTTTGTCAAATTAAAATGTAAATTATACTACTATTTACTTTTCAGAATATTGTTTACTTTAAACAATTTCCTTTCCAGCTTAACTTCTGTTCAACGTACTTTTCCAGAATGTCTTTTGAAAAGGAGAAATAATTAAACCATCTATTGAGATTAAAGCGGATCAAAATACTACTACAAAGGAAGAAATTAAAACAAATGAACACTGAACAAATTAAAAAAACAAGTTACATCAATCCGATGTTTCCACCTATCGTAAAATTAACACAAAAAGCTGTAGCAGAAGGTAACAGTATTTATATCCTGTCACGTCTAAGAGATCATAAAGTATATCACAATGTAAGGCTGTATTTAGCTTACCTGTATGATCAAAATGATGTATGTGTTGATGGTTTAACCCAAACAAATATTAAAGTTCTCATAAATCAGGAAGGACTGCCAACAAATTTAACAGAACTTCGGAAAATATACGAAAAATATCATGAAATTATAGGAATTACACAAAAAGAAGTTGCTAATGATCTAAAAGATTTTAGATATGGGTAATAAACATAGACAAGATTTACAAACAATAAGACAGGTATGGTACGATTACATGACTAGTAAACCTTAATGATAATTAAACCATATAATCTAAACGTTAGTAGCGAACTGAAAATTATATATATCAACATATGTAGTATCAGAAATAAATTATCTGAACTAGAAGCAATGATCAAAGAAAAAGAAAAGGTTGATGTTGTAATCCTGAATGAAGTCTGGTTATATAAAAATGAAATTAAATACTACAATTTACCTAATTACACAGCTGTATACAATTGTCGAGATCAAAAGAGGGGGGGAGGAACCGCTATATTTATACATAACAGCATAGTATACAATGTAATAGTTAAGGAGAAAAGTTATAATCTAACAGTAATTGAATTATTTTGCACTAAACAAAAAATTAAGTTAGGTACCTTCTATAAAGCCCCAAACGAGAATGAGAATTTATTTATGGAATACATGGAAGAACAAATCAATCAATTAACAAACTTAATAATATTAGCAGATGTTAACATAAATTTATTTGAAAATACTAAAACTACAATAAAGTATATGGACATGTTATTCAGCTCAGGTTATAACATTATAAACATAACCCAAAGTACAAGAGATTCAATAAATACAAATACTTTGATTGAGCATATAATCACAAACTGTAATGATAAAATAAGAATATCATATGAGTTACAAAACATAGACATATCTGACCATAAAATGACCATAGCTGGTATTGAATTAGTTAAACTAAAGAACAAACCGATGGAAAGAATAGTCAAAGAGAAAATAGATTATAATAGTATGAAGGAGATATTTAAATCTATAATAGAAGAACAGGTTATAGATAACGTACAACAATTAATAAATAATATACAGACAGCAAAGGAGTTCAGCACAATAAGTTATACTGTAAGAACTAGATGTAATAATTGGATTAACCCAACCATAATGCACAATATGAAAATAAGAAGCAGGTTATATGATGCTTATCAAAAAGATAAAAATAATGAAGATAAAAAGTATAAATACCTCACGGCAAAGAAAAAGACTATACAATTAATAAAAAATGCAAAAAGAGCTTATTTGGAAACAAAAATTGAAGAAGCTGGGAACAATTCTAAAAAACTGTGGACAGTAATTAATAATACAATTAAGAATAGTAATAACAATAAAAATGAAGGAATAAAATGTCTACAAATGGAAAATGGTGAATTTGCGGAAACAGATAAAGACATAGCTGAAACATTTAACAAATTTTTTAATCAAATAGACGAAAGTATAATAAGCAAAAACAAGCCATCCTTAACTAATGCTATACCAATAAGAAATGTTACCAATAATAGATCCATCTTCTTAGAACCTACTAATGAAATGGAAATTTATAATATAATAATGGGCTTGAATAAGAATGCAGCTTCAGGAATTGATAAAATTACCGTTAAGGACTTACAAGTACTTGCCGTGTTAATCAAAAAACCACTGGCAGTATTAGTTAACAAAAGCTTATTAATGGGAACTTTTCCAGATTGCCTGAAAGAAGCTATAATAACTCCTATTTATAAAAGTGGGCTAAAAACTAATTGTGGTAACTATAGACCTATATCTATACTTAACTCGTTAAGCAAGATCTTTGAAAAGGTTATGAACATAAGAATAAGGGCTTTTATAAATAAAACCATTGGCTTCGATATTAATCAGTTTGGTTTTATTGAGAACAGTTGAGATTAGTACTACATTTGATCAAATACAAGAAGGACTTGATGAGGGGAAGTATGTTGCGGCCATTTCTGTAGATTTATCAAAGGCATTTGATGTAGTAAATCATAAAAAACTAATAAATTTAATGGAGGACATGGGAATAAGAGGGGTGGCCAATAAATTGATCCAAAATTATTTAACAAATAGAAGGCAGTACACTCGAATTAACGGCACACTGAGTGACAAAATGTCTATAAAAATTGGTGTACCTCAGGGATCATTGTTAGGTCCACTGTTGTATCTCTTATACATAACAAATATTACAAATTGTAATTTCCTTTCAAAATATAATATTTATGCTGATGGTACTAATTTTGTGGCTAAAGCTAATACACTTATGGAATTGGAAATAATATTGAATGAAGATATGAAAACGTACAGTAATTGGCTCAGGACGAATGAATTAATTATGAACATCAAAAAAACAAATTACATAATGTTTAAACCCAGAAAAGGTAATCATGAGGAAATTACTGTAGAAGTTGATAACATACCCCTAAATATAGTAAACAATATAAAATATTTGGGAGTGATAATTGATGAAAATCTTAAATGGAAAAGTCATATAGCGGAAATTAAAAAAAAAGTCATTCCAATATCCTTGGCAATTAAAAACTTGGAGGAGTATCGAATAAAATAGCTAAACTGGTCTATAATGGATACATCTTATTCAAGATAAGATACAACATTACGAGTTGGAGCCAGTGTTCTAGTTTTCATATAAATCAAATAAGTACAATAATGAATAAAGCCTTAAAAACTTTATTCAAAATGGATATGAGATGCAGCACAAAAAAGGTATATTAAGATACAAAAGAACTGAATATTAAGCAGCTTATTTATTTTGAAAAATGTAAATTTATACATAAACTATTAAACAAAAAATTGAAATCAAATTGGAAACTAAGTTTGAGAGAAGAAGTCCATCACCATAACACGAGAAATAAACTAAAATTAAATGTGCCGAAAGCTAGAACTACAGCAAAACAAAAAAGTCTCAAGAATAGTGCAATAAAGCTATACAACAAACTTCCGGAGTACATTCAAAATGGCAAGGATGACGCAAAATTTAAACGACTACTGAAGACACATATTCTAAATTTTAGAGATTAGTTAACAAAACTAATCTCATTTAAACAAAAAAATATTAATAATATATCACAAAAAAAAAACAAAAATTTTTATATATATATGTTATTTAAAGATTCATAGTACATATTTTAAATCTAATTTTCCAAACCTACGTTAATTTAGTTAAGTAAATTAAGGTTTTAAAAAAAAAAAATAGAATTTGTTTATATTCTTAATTTCTCATACATAATTTTATATTTAGATTGTAAAATTGAATCGAATCATAAATAGAAATTGAAACAAGTTTGAAATCAAATTGTACTAATAGAATGTACTGAAATTACAAAGTTTGAAAAGTACTGATTAAAACTTATGTTGCCAAAACTGAAGATTTGCAGAATTAATCATTAAACAAAACAAATAAACAAAGCAAAAGTTAACAAAGTGTTTACTCTTTGAAAGTGATTGATTATTGATTATTATATTGAGTGAGTGAGTGATGATTTATTTTCATTAAAATGTTTATATAAGGTTTTTAAAAATATTTTATAATATCAATAATATAAATGTAATATTTTTTCGAGTTTTTTATTATACATACCTCTCGGTCTCGCTTAGTAGCTTCAATTTAAAAATTATGCAACCAAAATAACTTACGTACATATATTGTTACCTATCTAATTTAAAATAAAAAAAACCCAAAGAAACAATTTAAATTTATTTTATAGATCCATAATATATAATATGTACATACATTTTTTTTCCACACAATTTCAAATTGGGATATTGAGAGAAAAAAAGTCGAAAACAAAGAGAGAGAGAGAGTGAATTCCGAGCCAAACTAAAATCATCGCTATTCTACATAAAAGTTGAGTCGACTCAGCATACAGTTATTATAATATGTACATATAAAATTATATACAAAAGCAAAAAAAAAAGCAGATATGAATTCAATATCTTTTATTCCGTTATTTTCTTATACATACCTCCAGCATAAAATTTTTAGTTTAAAATGATTTTTTTTACACACACATAGATAAATAAGGCAGTCCACGTTAATACATAAATAAGGCAGGATAAATAAGGCAGTTAATGAGTCCACGTTAATACATTTTTAGTTGTTCTACGTGAAATATAAACCAATTAATAATGAATTGAATTGCATGTATAATGATTTTATTATAATATGTATGTTGTGCATTTTATTTTTACAAAAAGAACAACAAAAGAAAACAAAAAGAATAAACAACCAAGTAACATCATTGTAAGATCACTTTATTTAATAATTTCAAATTGGGATGTTGAGAGAAGCAAAGTCGAAAACAAAGAGAGAGAGAGTGAATTCTAAGGCAAACAGAAGGCTGATACAGAATAAAAGTTTAGTCAAATCAGCAATACAGATAATAAAAAAAAATATCAAAAATAAAAAGACTTTTTATTTACAATTCAATTTAGTTTCATATGAGTCGGCTAATTTGTTAAACCGCATCTGGTAAAAAAAAATTTGAGCCGCAGCCGAAAATGTATACCTATTTCACCTGAAATATCGCGAGAATACAAAAAAAAACATTGTTACCTGAAGAATAAGAAAAGCTTTTTTTTGGCTATTACTACACTCAAATTGGTTAAGTAATTTTTTGCAAATCGGTACCGAAAGTTTTGTCTGGAGAAAAATTAACCGATTAAATATATAGATTATAGCTAATAATAAGATAAAATAAACAAAAATATTATGATGGACGACTGAAAGGGTTGACTACTGGTTGAAACTAGATATTCAGTTCAGTTATTTCACTTGGCTGTATTTCATTTGTTTGCATTTTGCAGAATTATTTAACTTTCATTTTTTAGAAATTTTAGAGTTGACGCTTTTTCCAGAATATTTATATATATATGTTATATACTTTTTTGTCAAATTAAAATGTATATTATTCTATTTATTAAATATAAATTAAAATTAAAACTAAAAAACACAATATTTATTTTCTTTAAATTAATTACTTTTCAGAATATTTTTTACTTTAAATAATTTTCTTTCCAGCTTAACTTCTTTTCAACGTACTTTTTCAGAATGTCTTTTGAATTT
This sequence comes from Poecilobothrus nobilitatus, assembly GCA_947095535.1. Lineage (NCBI taxonomy): Eukaryota > Metazoa > Arthropoda > Insecta > Diptera > Dolichopodidae > Poecilobothrus > Poecilobothrus nobilitatus. The sequence continues at coordinate 238,626,795 of OX352772.1, forward strand.
ACCTCTATTATATCTATTATTTACCTGAATTTGTCCTCTATTTATAGTAATAAAATTAGCTCTTTTTAATTTTAAGTACTTAAGTACATAATAAACGATTGATTAAAATTAAAATCGGAGATAATTCGCTAACTTTCTAGTTTAAATTAAGAGAATCATAAATAGAAATTGAAACAAGTTTGAAATCAAATTGTACTAATAGAATGTACTGAAATTGCAAAGTTTGAAAAGTACTGATTAGATATTATGTTGCCAAAACTGAAGATTTTCAGAAATAATCATTAAATAAAACAAATAAACAAAGCAAAGGTTAACAAAATGTGTACTCTTTGAAAGTAATAAAAAAAAGATTTATTAAATTATAGCTATAAAGCTAATAATACCTAATAATATTATACCTAACTAGTTTCGAAATTCGAGCAAATGGCACCAAACGCTTGGCATGTGAACGGATTGGGTTTTCTTTTCCACGGAAGGTGGCAGACACAAAGAAAATCTAACAAATTCAATATGAATCGCTATAAAAAAAAGACTCCTAAACAGTAATTCAAAATGCATACATAATTAAAATTTACCGTATATCAATAATCATATAAATAATAATTTGTTTTTGAAAACAATTAAACAGTTTTTTCATTTATGTTCATTAAAATGTTTATATAAGGTTTTTAAAAATATTTTATAACATCAATAATATTAATGTAATATTTTTTCGGGTTTTTCATTATACATACCTCTCGGTCTCGCTTAGTAGCTTCAATTTCAAAATTATGTAACCAAAATAACTTACATACATATACCTATCTAATTTAAAATAAAAAAAACCCAAAGAAACAATTTAAATTTATTTTATAGATTCATAATATATAATATATACATACATTTTTTTCCACACAATTTCTAATTGGGATGTTGAGTGGAAAAAAGTCGAAAACAAAGAGAGAGGGAGTGAATTCCAAGGCAAACTAAAATCATTGCTTATACAGAATAGAAGTGTAGTCGACTCAGTAATACAGATAATAAAAAAAAATATCAAAAACAAAAAGACTTTTTATTTACAATTCAATTTAGTTTCATGTGAGTCGCCTAATTTGTTGAACCGCAACCGCAAAATAATTAGCATTTATATATGTTTGTGGTAAAAACAAAATTGAGCCGCAACCGAAAATGTATACCTATTTCACCTGAAATATCGCTAGAATACAAAAAAAAACATTGTTACCTGAAGAATAAGAAAAGCTTTTTTGGCTATTATTACACTCAAATTGGTTAAGTAATTTTTTACAAATCGGTACCGAAAGTTTTGTATGGAGAAAAATTAACAGATTAAATATATAGATTATAGCTAATACTAAGATAAAATAAAATAAACAAAAATATTATGATGGTCGACTGAAAGGGTTGACTACTAGTTGAAACTAGATATTCAGTTAATGTTTTGCATTTAGTTGTTACTAAAATGGTTAAATGGAAAAGTATGGTTATATTTATAAGTTTCACCATTCAATAATACATATATGCATATGTGAGATTCTGAATTAGGAAGGATTTTGGAGTTGGATTCAAAAGCAGGGTTATGTGCCTTTTCCAGAATACTTGTATAACCTTCTGTAATATTACAGAATATGTCTTTTTTTTTTGTGTTTCATTTATAATTTTGTTTTTAGTAATGTTTTTGTTTTTGTATAATAAAATAAACAAAACCAAAAATTGATTTATGATATCTCGTATTTTTGAATACTTACATATTATATTTAAAAGTAAAATAGAATGTAAAAAAAAATCAATTCGTTTTTTTTTTCAAAATTTTGGTTTTCAAGATTTTCTTTTTCAAGATTTTGGGTTTCAATATTTTAATTTTCAAGATATTGTACATATCAATTGACCTCTAAATTGTACATATAATTAATGTTCAGAACTGATGATGGCTTATAAATGTTGCCCATAAAATTATGAAAGCAGTAATCTAGGCAATGTTTATCAGATATGGGAGTAGTGCATTGAATTATCAATTTAATTAATTTGATATTAGATGATAGTAATGAAAGTGAAAATAATTTTATAAATACAGGCAAATGAAAACACAGGCAAATTAAATGCAGGCAAATGAAATACAGTCAAAATAAATTCAGAATTTTGATAGTAACCCATTATTTACATTATGTAAACTAAAGTTATACACGTATAAAAATTTTATAGAATAATCGAGCTGAGTTTGTACGAATTTGTCGGATCAACCTAATAATAATAATAATTAATATTTTGTAATAGATAATAAATTCATTCAATAGAGTAAAGTAAAACTGTCATTATTAACAAAAAAACGAGGAAGTGTGCAGTAGAATAGACAGTGTGAACTCTGGGATACCCGCATGAACGTAATATATCCTGTTTTTATAAAACTTGATCATCTTTTGTAAAATTTCAAACGCTTAGCTTCATAAAGTTCCAAGAGATGCAAGAAGCATGAACGTACTTAAAGATGATAAAAAAATTAAAAGAAACAAATTATAACAAAGGTGAAATGTATGTTACAAGTTTTTTGAAGAATTATTATCTAGTTATGTATTTAAGTAAATTAATTATTATCTAATTTAAGTTATCTATTTTGTTCTTTTAATATGTGTATGTAATACATATATTATTATATTAATTTATTTAAAAATGTTTCGTTCCGATTGAATGGTATCATAATATTATTAATTTCTCTAAAAATAGAATAGAAAACAACCTTGCTTTAGTATAAAATTAATTAATAAAAATTAGCTTAATTAAATCTGTATTTGTATTCTTCAGCAACCCTCTTACCTTTTTAGTATATATTTCATTTTAATAAATTTTTTTCACGTTTTTAAGACAATCATTAATTAAATTTTTATATTATTTTAAAATTTCAGTTTTCTAAATTTATTTTGTTGTTTACAAAACAGTAAATACTAAACATCTTGTTGACATTTGAGAAATAACCAATCGTCAAACGCATTAAAGTGGTATTTAGACAATCATTACCAAGGAGCTTTTTTTTCTTTATCCCTTCTATTTTGAACTACCTATTTATAATTAAAAAAGATAACAAAATAGCACGTGTTTGACATATAAAAGAGAATAAAAGTTTAAAAAAATTGAAAATTTTAAATAATTATTTATGGGAGCGTGTCATATGCCTGTATTTTATTTGCCTATATTTCTTGATTATTTGTCTGTATATCATTTGCTTGTAGTATCGTTTGCTTGTATTTCATTTGTTTGCATTTTGCAGAATTTTTTAACTTTCATTAATATTAGCTAAACCCAATTTAATTTAATTGATAGTTCAATGCAGTAGAGTATACACCTATATCTGATAAACATTGTCTAGAAAAATCTTTTAATAATTTCATGGATTGGATGGATTTCATGGAATTTCTCCTAATAATTTTAGAGTTGGATTCAAAAGTAGGGTTATACATTTTTCCAGAATATTTATATATATATATATATATATGAGATTCTGATTCAGGAAGGATTTTAGAGTCGGCTTCGAAAGCAGGGTTATAACGCTTTTTCCAGAATATTTATATATATATATATATATTTTTTTTTATCCTGTTTTACCCCCTGGGGGAGCATAGGGCTTCCAAAAAGCTTCTATATCGCTATTTGTTGAAGAGTTTTTGATTAACCATGTTTCACTGCCGTAGAGTAGAATCGATTTCACAGAGTCTTCATATATCCTTATTTTCGTGCCTGTGGTTAACTGTGGTGATCTCCAGATTGGCCAAAGTCTCCCGAATGCCATCTTTGCTAATTTTATTCGATTCTCAATGTCTTTTTCTGCTCCTTCGTTTGCGGTAAAAATACTACCAAGGTAGTTGAAACTGGTCACATCCTCTATGTGTGTGTTGTTTATTGCTAGTGGATTGGAATTGTTTGCATTCAATCTTAGGGACTTTGTTTTTGCAATATTTATATTGAGTCCTACTTTATGTGCTTTTGTGTTTAGGGAATCTAGTTTTTGTTGCATATTCCTGTCTGTATGTGCAAGTAGAGCAATGTCATCAGCATATTCGAGGTCCTCTAGGCGAGATGTAAGGGTCCAATTGATTCCTGTTTGGTGTATTAGTAATTCTTCCAATACGTAGTCGAAAACGATGTTGAACAGGATTGGGGAAAGTGGACATCCTTGTTTGACTCCAGCCTTGAGGCTTATCGGACCGCTAAGGTTTCCATTGTGGAGAACCCTGGACTCGGCGTTGGTGTACATATTTTGGATGATATTTCTGATTTTAAGTGGTATATTTCTTCTTCTGAGAGCCTTTCTGATGGCCCTGTGTTTTATTTTATCGAATGCTTTTTCAAAGTCCACGAATGTTATGTAGAGTGGTGATTTCCATTCTGCTGATTTTTCGATTATCAGACGCAGAGTATTTGAGTGATCCGTAGAGCTGCGCTGCTTTCTAAAACCTACTTGTTGCTCACGAAGGGTGTCCTCTATTCGTGCTTCAATTCTGAAGTGTATTATGAGAGCCAGTAATTTATTTAGTGTGTTTAGGACTGTAATACGACAACAATTATTGCATTCTTGGAAATTTCCCTTTTTTGGAAGTTTTATTATGATTTCTGTTTTCTAGCTTTCCGGGATGGCTTCATTGTTCCAAATTTCTTCCAAGATAGGCTGAAGAACTTCTGCTATATATCCTGTGTTTGCTTGGAGAAGTTCTGAAGGTATTCCATCTATACCCGGCGCTTTGTTGCTTTTCGGCCTTGAAAGTGCAGCTAGAATTTCTGTGTTTGATGGGGCATTTATAGTAATTCGGCTTCTTGTGTCTGCAGTAGGGGAACTTTCTTCTTCATCGCTTTCATTACTATCTCCACTACCTTCGTTGTTTGTTTCTTTGAAATGTTCTTTCCATCTCTGGATTTGCTCTTGGGTTGAAGTGAGCATTTGTCCATTCTTATTTCTAATAGGACGATTTTTCATTAAATTCTGTTTTGTGAGAATTCTTACTTTGTTGTAGAGGGATCGCATATTATTTTGGTTTGCTGCTCTTTGTGTATCAACTGAAGAATTTCCTTTTGTCTCTTCTGGCACTTTTCTTTACTTCTTTCGCTTTCAGGTTATATTGCTTTTTGACTTCATCCGATTGGGTTAGTAATAGTTTTTCTCTAAGTTTCCTTCTTTGCTGAATTAGGGTCCAGGTTTCATCGGATATCCACTCTTTCTTATTCCTAAGACTTCTTCACCAACTTGAAGTAAGATTGACTGTAAATTGTCTGTATTAATTTGCTGATTCTGCAGCTTTGTTACAAATTCTCTTTTTGTATTATTGCATTTTAGTTTTACAGTATTGATTTGGTGCTTTCTTTTGATTGTGTTATTCTGAGTGGCTTTGAGTCTTATTCTTATGTCTTGTGTTAGCAGCGTATGATCACTATGAACATCTGCTCCTCTCCACGTACTTACATCTAGTAGGGATGATTTCCATTTCGTACTAATGCATATATGATATATCTGGTTTTTAGTCCGGCCATCTGGAGATTCCCATGTATATTTGGGAATGTTCTTGTGTGGGAAGATTGTTCCACCGATTACCAGGTTGTGTTCCAGACAGACTCCTACTAGTCGTTCACCGTTGTTGTTTATATTACCAATTCCATGATGTCCCATAATTCTCTTGTAATCGCTATCCGGGTTTGAACCAGCTTTTGAATTGAAGTCTCCCATTATTAGTATGATGTCGGTTCTGGGAATTCTTTCTAAGATTGGGGAGAGCTGGGAGTAGAACTCGTCTTTCATCTCTTCGGATGCCGCTTCTGTGGGAGCATAACATTGAATTATAGAAATTTTACGTATTGCAGAGTGGAATCTTACTTGTATAATTCTGTCGGAAGCCGGGGTCCAGCTTATTAGGCTATTTTTCAATGTTTTATCTATTTATATATATATGTAGTATAATTTCCAAAATAAAAAAAAAACACTTTTTTGTCAAATTAAAATGTAAATTATACTATTTATTAAATATAATAATAAATTAAAATTAAAAAACACAATTCTTCTTCTGTTTAAATTAATTACTTTTCAGAATATTTTTTACTTTACTATTTTTACTTTAAACAATTTTCTTTCCAGCTTAACTTCTGTTCAACGTACTTTTCCAGAATGTCTTTTGAATTTACTTAGTGGCCTCTATTTATACTAACAAAATAAGCTCTTTTTAATTTTAAGTACTTAAGTACATAATATAAAGATTGATTAAAATTGGAGATAATTCGCTAACTTTCCAGTTTAAATCAAGAATCGAATCATAAATAGAAATTGAAATAAGTTTAAAATCAAATTGTACTAATAGAATGTACTGAAATTACAAAGTTTGAAAAGTACTGATTTGTCCTTATGTTGCCAAACTGAAGATTTTCAGAATTAATCATTAAATAAAACAAATAAACAAAGCAAAGGTTAACAAAATGTTTACTCTTTGAAAGTAATAAAAAAACGATTTGTTAAATTATATCTATAAAGCTAATCATATTATACCTAATTAGTTTCGAAATTCGAGCAAATGGCACCAAGCGCTGGACACTTGAACGGATTGGGTTTTCTTTTCCACGGAAGGTCTAATCTTCAACAGACACAAAGAAAATCTAACAAATTCAATACGAATCGCTGTAAAAAAAGATATCCTAAAAAGTAATTCAAAATGCATAAATAATTAAAATTTACCATATAAATAATAATTTGTTTTTGAAAACAATTAATCATTTTTTTCATTTGTGTTCATTAAAATATTTATATTAGGTTTTTAAAAATATTTTATAACATCAATAATATAAATGTAATATTTTTTCGGGTTTTTTATTATACATACGTCTCGGTCTCGCTTAGTAGCGTTATTATGTTATATTGTTATTATGTAATCAAAATAACTTAGATACATATGTCTACCTACCTAATTTAAACTAAAAAAACCCCAAAAAAACAATTTAAATCTATTTTATAGATCCATAATATATAATATGTACATCAATTCTTTTTTCACACCATTTCAAATTGGGATATTGAGAGAAAAAAAGTCGAAAAAAGAGAGAGAGAGAGAGTGAATTCCGAGGCAAACTAAAATCACCGCTAATCTATATAAAAGTTGAGTCGACTCAGCAATACAGATATTATAATATGTCTATACAAAATTATATAAAAAAAAAAAACCAGATATGAATTCAATTGTTTTTCTTCCGTTATTTTCTTATACATACCTCCAGCATCAAATTTTTAGTTTAAAATGAATTTTTTTTACACACACATAGATAAATAAGGCGGTTGAATGAGTCCACGTGAAAACATTTTTAGTTGTTCTACGTGAAATGAATAACGAATGTTGTTCTACGTGAATGAATAATGGCCAATGAATAATGAATTGAATTGCATGTATAATGATAATATTATAATAATTAAAGAAAACAAAAAAAATAAGTAACATCATAGTAAGATCACTTTATTTAATAATGTCAAATTGGGATGTTGAGAGAAAAAAAATCGAAAACAAAGAGAGAGATAGTGTATTAAAATCATTGCTGAGGCAAATTAAAATCATTGCTGATACAGATAAAAGTTTAGTCGACTCAGCATTACAGATAATAAAAAAAAATATCAAAAACAAAAAGACTTTTTATTTACAATTCAAGTTAGTTTCATGTGAGTCGGCTAATTTGTTGAACCGCAATCGCAAATGAATTGCATTTATATATGTTTCAGGTAAAAAAAAAATTGAGCCGCAACCGAAAATGTATACCTATTTTCACCTGAAATATCGCGAGAATACAAAAAAAAAACATTGTTACCGGAGAATAAGAAAAGCTGTTTTTGGTTATTATTACACTCAAATTGGTTAAGTAATTTTTTGCAAATTGGAACCGACAGTTTTGTATGGAGAAAAATTAACCGATTAAATATATAGATTATAGCTAATAATAAGATAAAATAAAATAAACAAAAATATTATGATGGACGACTGAAAGGGTTGACTACTGGTTGAAACTAGATATTCAGGTAATGTTTTGCATTTAGTTGTTACTATAATGGTTAAATGGAAATGTATGATTATATTTTTAGTTTTCACCATTTAATACTACATATATTCATATGTGAGATTCGGAATTAGGAAGGATTTTACAGATGGATTCAAAAGCAGGATTATACGCCTTTTCCAGAATATATTTATTTATGTATATGCGAGGGTCTAATTTAGGAGGGATTTAGAGATGGATTCAAAAGCAGGATTATGCCTTTTCCAGGGTATGTACTTGTATAACCTTCTGTAATATTACAGAATATATCTTTTTTTTGTGTTTCACTTATAATTTTGTTTTTAGTAATGTTTTTGTTTTTGTATAATAAAATAAACAAAACCAAAAATTGATTTATGATATCTCGTATTTTTGAATACTTACATATTATATTTAAAAGTAAAAAAGAATGTAAAAATCCATTGGTTTTTTTTTCAAAATTTTGGTTTTCAAGATTTTGGGTTTCAATATTTTAATTTTCAAGATATTGTACATATCAATTGACCTCTAAATTATACATATAATTAATGTTCAAAACTGATGATGGCTTATAAATGTTGCCCATAAAATTGTGAAAGCATTAATCTAAGCAATGTTTATCAGATATGGGAGTAGTGCATTGAATTATCAATTTAATTAATTTGATATTAGATGATAGTAATGAAAGTGAAAATAATTTTATAAATACAGGCAAATGAAAACACAGGCAAATTAAATGCAGGCAAATGAAATACAGTCAAAATAAATTCAGACTTTTGATAGTAACCCATCATTTACATTATGTAAACTAAAGTTATACACGTATAAAAATTTTGTAGAATAATCGAGCTGAGTTTGTACGAATTTGTCGGATCAACCTAATAATAATAATAATTAATATTTTGTAATAGATAATAAATTCATTCAATAGAGTAAAGTAAAACTGGCATTATTACAAAAAAACGAGGAAGTGTGCAGTAGGGTAGACTGTGTGAACTCTGGGATACCCACATGAACGTAATATATCCTGTTTTTATAAAACTTGATCATCTTTTGTAAAATTTCAGACGCTTATCTTCATAAAGTTCCAAGAGTTGCAAGAAGCCTGAACCTACTGCTGTAGCCCAACCAAATTTTACAGAGGTTGTTAGCATACATCTTTTTACAAAATTCGACATCTTTTTACAAAATTGTGTTAGTTTGGAAAAAAATGGCGAAAATAGGATGTGGGTTGAGCTAAATAAATGCACTTTAGAATAAATGCACTTCAATGCACAAGTCATTGAAGATTTGCTCGACAAGTTACGCGGTAAGAAATATTTTTCAATTTTAGACATGAAAAACGGATTTGACCACGTGCGAATGGCAGGGAATTCGGTGAAGTATACTTCTTTTATAGCGCCTTTAGCGCATTTCAAGTATCGTCAAATGTCATTCGGCTTAAAAAATGTACCCCCTGTATTTCAGAGACATGTGCATGAAATTTTTAAAGAACTGATTTCAGTTGGCACACTTTTTTCGCACTTGGACAATCTTTTGATTGCAACCGCTACGATTGAAGAACGTCTTCCTCTTCATAAAGTTTTTGATTTATCTGAGAAAAATGTTTTAGAGATTCGGTATGAAAAATGTAAATTCCTGTATAATGAAATGGCCAACTTAGGTACGCTATACGGGTTGCGGGTTTTGGGGAATTCTGCTGCAGCACTTACAAGATAACAAGCTGCTACTGAGCCTGAGTCTAAATACTATAGCTTTGAACTCGAAACTCAATCTATTATTTACGTTTTGAAATGGACCACTTTTAGGTCTGAACAAGGATTGATTAAATTTTAATTTGTATAGCTATTTATATTATTTCAAAAGTATAATCTTCGCATTATTTAACTTAATTCTATTTAATTTTATATTGGTGTAATTTGAGCAATGTTAGTTAAATGTAGGAAAGCGTTTATTTTAAATATTCCACGATAAAAATATGATTAAACATGATTGAAATGTGATATTGATTTTAAATTATTTGGTTAATAAATTTTATTATTTTAGAATAATAGGAAATGCAAACTTAGCGTTTGTTATTTTTGTGGGTATAAAATTTGTAGAATTCGTATTTCTTTTGACAATAACAGGAAATGTGACGTGGTGTATGGTATAGAATCAATTTTTAGTACATAAAGGATTGGGTGAATACGTAACTCGCGTGATTTGGAAAAGTTTAAAGCTGATTCTTCAAAAACTATTGAAAAAAAAAAAAAAACAAATCTATAACACCGAATACTACAATAAACCTTGTCACAAATATAAACCCGGTGATCTTGTTATGATTAAGAATATTGTTACCACGGTCGATGTTAATAAGAAACTAAATTCCGTGGTACTTACCAGATAACGAAAACATTAGAAAACGACCAGTGTGCAATCTGTGATAATATGCGTGGGATCATCTGTGATATTCTAACCCTGTGATATCTGTGATATTCTAATATGCACGTAAGTCGCTTACCGTAACATGGTATCTGCTCAGCCGTCAACATGAAGCTTTATCAAATTTCAGAATAAAATTGGAACATATCTGCTTGTGGATTAATTTTAAATTTTTTCTTATTTAATACTTTTATATGAAGTAGAATTCAAAAAAACAAAAACACAATTTTTATAGATTCTCATTCAATTAAAAATAAGCTAAGGCAATATTATATATTATATTCAATTAATCTAATTATTAAGAAGCTGTTTAAAAAAAAATTAAAAGAAAAAATTGATAACAAATATGAAATGTATGTTACAAGTTTTATGAAGAATTATTATCTAGTTTGTTAATTATTATCTGTATTTAAGTAAATTAATTATTATCTAATTTAAGTTATCTAATTATTTTGTTCTTTTAATATGTGTATCTAATACATATATTATTATATTAATTTATTTAAAAATGTTTCTTTCCGATTAAATGCTATCATAATATTATTAATTTCTCTGTAGCAAACAACCTTGCTATAGTATAAAATTAATTAATAAAAATTAGCTTAATTAAATCTGTATTTGTATTTTTCAGCAACCCTCTTATCTTTTTAGTATATATTTCATTTTAATAAATTTTTTTCACGTATTTAAGACAATCATTAATTAAATTTTTATGTTATTAAATTATATTTTGAAATTTCAGTTTGCTAAATTTAGGTTGCTAAATTTATTTTGTTGTTTACAAAACAGTAAATAATGTTTAGTATTGTTGACATTTAAGAAATAACAAAACGTCAAACGCATTAAAGTGGTATTTAGACATTCATTACGCAAGTAGTTTTTTTTTTCTATATCCTTGTATTTGGTGCGTTTTACACTAGAGCAACTTGCAGCTGATGCACGGTGATTTTGTAGAAAAGGGGTATGAAACGAAAGAAAAAACTCTCCACTGCTTGATGCACAGGGAGAGATTTTTAAAACAAAAATTTAGCTGATTCACTTGACGTTTTTTGCTAATACTATTACACAGGGAATGAAACCCTGAAAAAATTGGGTTCAGGTTCGGTTTACTCAAAATAAAAAGTTCCGGTTCAGGTTCGGTTCTGGGTTCAGATTCGGGTTCAAAATTTAGAAAAAAAAACACATTATTTTAAAAAAAAAAAATTATTTATTTTATTTTTCCAAAAATTTTTCGTTTAATTTAATAATTAATATATTTTTTAAGTTTTCTTCTTTTAAATTTGATATTTGTGGTGATAGTATAAATTTAAGAGCTGAAAAAGCCCTCTCTACCCCTACTTGCGTAGCAGGAACTGCAAAGATGATCTGGGACACCTGATATAATAAAGGTGTTTGTAATTTATGTTGCTCCCAAAATCCTAAAATACTTTTTTCTTTTGCCTGCCTCGGATAATTTTCGTATATGTCCATCTCATTTTTAACTGAACTATCAATGGAACTAGTAGCATTTATATCTTCCGGATTAATTTGAGAACACTTTGCTTTCCTCTTTAAAACTTGTTCAAGAATATCCACATCTTCTTCTGAAGAACTAGAAATTTATGTTCTTATAAAATTCTCTTCTTCTCTCTCCATTCGTAAATCTTTTAGAATTTTTATTGTTTTTAAAATTTGTCTCTTACCATTGCAAATATCTTCGGGACTTAGCATTAATCTAAATCTGCCATCTAGGTATACTGCTGCAATCAAAAGTGGATTATTTATAAAGTTGTGTTCTCTTTTAATAATATTGGTATATAATTCATTGGACAATGTTTTTGTTTGGTCATCTTTTGTCAGTTCTAATTTAAAACTTAGCCAGATTCCATAAAAATCACCTAAATTCATCTGTTCTTCTTGTAGTTTAAGCGTTAATTTTTTAACAGGTGCAAAAACTTCGACAAATTCTTCACAAATATTCCAAATATTATCATTCATAGTTAACTCAGCATTCATTAAATCCGAACAAAAACTGCTATATTCCAATAGGACTTTTATCATATCATAAGTCGAATTCCACTTAGTTGGACAGTCTAGTATGGTTTTTTCATGTTTAGCTTCTTAGCTAAAGAAGAAATATTCGGTGTTCGTAATTTTTTGCAAATAGCTCTACATTCATCCAGTATTTTCTTAAAAGCAGGATTAGATATAGTATCGAGGACTGCCAACTGTACACTATGAGCAACACATCTGAAATGAGTAATATTTGCGTACGAATATGCTAATGTTTCTGCTCCTTCCTGTTCAATATTAAATAGAGTATTTTCTTCAGCTATGTTGAATTCATCTTCCGTTTCAAAGTTTTCATTATGGTCTTTTAATAATTCAACAGCTTTGATCATATTTTTCCCATTATCTGACGTAATTGAATAAACTTGCTGCAATTTGATATCATAACAATCAAGAACACTGATGATAAGATTTTTTATGTAGATTCCTGTTTGCCGATTATGAGCCTCATGCATGTCCAAAGTTCGTAGCTTTATTTTTCCGTCGAAGATATATTGAGCATTTATTCCTACAATACTTCTGCCAAGGCGAGATGCAGAATCAATTTTGATTGAAATAATTTTTTTTGACATTTCCAATTTAATTTTATTTTTTATGTCCATTGCTTTGTCGTTAACAAGATCAATTACATTATGACTATTAATTGATATTTTTAGTGCATTCATAATCGGATCGATTATTTCTTTCATGCCAGAATCTTCAAAAATTGTGAAAGGACAGCCATTAACGGTTACTAACTTTACGCATGAATCAATGAAACTTTTTTTGCACATTTTTATCTTGATTACATTCAAATACTGTTCAAGAGTATTTTCTTCTACTCTGGCTCTTTTATTGGAGATCTGGCTAATTTTCGATGTTGATGCCTGATTTTGAGCTTCCTGGTATAATTCAGGATGTTTCCTTTGAGTATGCCGGCCAAGATTTGAAGCATGTTTACCTTTCATTTCGATATTACATTTTGAGCATATGGAAATATCCTTACCTGCATCATATACAAATAATTTTTTTATTAATACCGCAGACATTTCTAAATTAGAAAAATCAACCTAAAATAGTAAAATATATTTAAAATTTTTAAAATTAAAATTTATATGTACTTACTTTACTGTATTCAAAACAATTTCAGAATTTAATTTAATTTAAAATAACAAACAATATAAAACACGTTCAGTTTGTAGTAATAAAAAATTAACATTAATGAAGACGAGAAATTTTACTATTTGTATCGTAGTAGGCTACCATAAAAAAAATACAGATCTTTAGCCAACATTAACGAATACGAACCATGAGAAACTTTACGATTTTTTTTTGTCATCTTTTTGGTTTTTTTTGTCATCCTTTTGGTTTTCATAAATATATTTTTTAAATTTATGAACCCGAACCGAATGAGTTTTTGGATTCAACGGGGTTCGGGTTCATGATTATTAAAAGAACGAACCCGAACCCATTTGGGTTCGGGTTCAGGTTCGGTTTCAATCCCTGCTATTACAAAAGCAAAATTTAGTTTTTGTAGCTTTCGAAAATTTTTTTTTAATACCTCTTATCATTCTACTTTTAAAAATTGAAGAGAAAATTATGTATGCTATTGAAGAATAATTATGTAGGTATGCGGAAGATTTTTTTATGTTGAATACATACATAAATTTTTATTTTAAATACTAGGTAGGAAATTTTTTTATTTTAAGTACAAGATATTTTTTTTTATTTTAAACTTTGAAAAATATCCGTGCAAGGCTTGTTCAGTTCGATAACTTAATTTGAAATGAGAGTAAATCACACTAACACATTTACAAACCGAAAAAAAATCTGATGTAAAAAAATCAAATGTAAAACGATAGCTGTTGTTGCAGCAAAAAAAATCAAGCAACGTGTTGCTCTAGTGTAAAACGCACCTTTTGGATTACTTATTTATAAAATTAAAAAAGAAAACAAAATAGCACTTGTTTGACATATAATAGAGAATAAAAGTTTAAACAAATTAAAAATATTTAAATAAATTATTTATGGGAGCGTGTCATATGCCTGTATTTTATTTGCTATATTTCTTGATTATTTGACTGTATTTCCCCTGATAAAAAATTTTCATCGGTTTACCCCTGTTTACAAATACTATCACAGCAAAAAAGTTTTTTACACTGTAAAACTTTGCGATTGGTTTAGTAAATTTAGAATTTGTGAAATAACTGCATTTTTCAGCTATGAAAGCAGTGTAGAATATTTTATCGAGTATTTGGTACGCCACCTTCTGCGCTTAATTTAGCACTGAAAAGTTTCTACATGAGATGCGTACAATTTTCATTACCTTTTTTGGCGGTGCAGTGTACGCTGACAATTTCCTTCACAGAGTTGAAAATTATTATTCTCTCTATCAGCGCAACAGTTTACGCTGAAAATTTTCTGTGTTGAAGCTGAAAATTTTATGCAATTTATTCATTGCATTTTGTATTGCATCATTTTTAGACGCTGAAAATTTTGTGCACAAAGAATGTTGAAAATTTTCTGCCATTTTGTCATTGTATCATTTGTTTGAGTGCTGTAATAAAGATAAGATGTTTAAGGATAAATTTTTTTATATTATACTTTAGGTACCATTAAATTAAATTTGTAAAAATATAAAATTTTGTTATTTTAAATATGTACATATATGCTTTGTTGTTCTTAAATTTCAAATTGACATGATAATTTGTAAGCACAATTATTTAGAATTATTATTTCTAACTATATCAACAATTTTATTTTAGAAGTATCGTACGAATTTCAAATTTAAATATAACCTACATGTTATTTAAAATAACAAATTTTTATATTATACTGTAGCTAAAAAATTGTCCAAAAAAAAGTGCTGATATTAGCGCAGAAAATTAGTTTTTAAAAAGTAGTGAAATACACGCTAATTTGTGTGCTGGGAAAATGCGTCTAAAGATGCGCCTACTGTTGACTCGTGATCTCACTCAATTTTGTGAGAATGTATTAGTAAATTTGTGCAGATAATTTTCATTTAATTGTGCATTGTGCAGATAATTTTCCCGAGCTCTGTATAAATTCATACAATTTCTCTTTACATTTTCAGCATATTTCTCTGCGCTGATTCAACGTCGAAAAAGCACATTTTCTTTTATCAGAGTCATTTGCTTGTATCGTATGCGTGTATTTCACTTGCCTGTATTTCATTTATTTGCATTTTGTAGAATTATTTAACTTTCGTTTTTAGAAATTTTAGAGTTGACGCTTTTTCCAGAATATTTATATATATATGTTATTTACTTTTTATACTTTTTATATATATATGATATATGTTATTGTTTTTGTATAATAAAATAAACAAAACCAAAATTGATTTTTGATATCTCGTATTTTTGAATACTTACATATTATATTTAAAAGTAAAAACGAATGTAACAAAAAAATCAATCGGTTTTTTTTCTTTTTCAAAATTTAGGTTTTCAAGCATTTCTCTTTCAAGATTTTGGCTTTCAATATTTTAATTTTCAAGATATTGTACATATCAATTGACCTCTAATTTGTACATATAATTAATGTTCAGAACTGATGCTGGCTTAGAAATGTTACCTTTAAAATTATTAAAGAATTAATCTAGGCAATGTTTATCAGGTATGGGAGTAGTGCATTGAATTATCAATTTAATTAATTTGATATTAGATGATAGTAATGAAAGTGAAAATAATTCTATAAATACAGATAAATGAAATGCAGGCAAGTGCAAATACAGGCAAATAAAATGCAGGCAAATGAAATACAGTCAAAAGAAATTCAGGCTTGTGATACTAACCCATTATTTACATTATGTAAACTAAAGTTATATATTACGTATAAAAATTTTGTAGAATAATCGAGCTGAGTTTGTACGAATTTGTCGGATCAACCTAATAATAATAATAATTAATATTTTGTAATAGATAATAAATTCATACCATAGAATAAAGTAAAACTGTCATTATTAACAAAAAAACGAGGAAGTGTGTACTAGAGTAAAGTGTGTGAACTCTGGGATACCCGCATAAAGGTTATATATCCTGTTTTTATAAAACTTGATCATCTTTTGCAAAATTTCAGACGCTTAGCTTCATACAGTTACAAGAGGTGCAAGAAGCCTGAACCTACTGCTGTAGCCCAAGCAAATTTTACAGAATTTGTTAGCATGCATCTTTTTACAAAATTCGACATCTTTTTACAAAATTGTGTTAGTTTGGAAAAAAATTACGAAAATAGGGTGTGCGTTGAGCTAAATAAATGCACTTTAGAAGTCATTGAAGATTTGCTCGACAAGTTATCCGGTAAGAAATATTTTTCAATTTTAGATATGAAAAATGGATTTCACCACGTGAGAATGACAACGAATTCGGTTAAGTATACTTCTTTTATAACCCCTTTAGGGCAATTCAAGTATCGTCAAATGCCCTTCGGCTTAAAAAATGCGCCCTCTGTATTTCAGAGATACCTGCATCAAATCTTTGAAGAACTGATTTCAGTTGGCAAACTTTTTTTGTACTTGAACTATCTTTTGATTGCAACCGCTACTATTGAAGAACATCTTCCTCTTCATAAAGTTTTTGATTTCTGAAAAATATGATTTCTTATCTGAGAAAAATGTTTTAGAGATTCGGTATGAAAAATGTAAATTCTTGTATAATGAAATAGCTTACTTAGGTACACTATGCGGGTCACGTATTTTGGGGCAATTCTGCTGCAGCACCAACAAGATAACAATCTGCGTCCTATCTTTTACTTTTCAAAAATAGCTACTGAGCCTGAGTCTAAATACCATAAGTTTGAACTCGAAACTCAATCTATTATTTACGTTTTGAATTGGACCATTTTTAGGTCTGAACAAGGTTTGATTTAATTTTAATTTGTATGGCTATTTATATTATTTCAAGGTATTCTGGGAAATGAAAAAGCGGATGAACTCGCAAGAATTGATACAACCTTACAAGTTCTGCCGGATAGGGCAGGACTAGGGGTACCTCTATCCACAAGCAAAACGTTATTTCGAAAGGAAATAACGGATATGGTAAATTACAAAAGGTGAAACTTTACCTCGTGGAATATCATAAGATTGATATGGCCCAAAACCGATTTAACACGATCCAATGATCTGCTTTGCCTCAAAAGGGCAGACATTGGAATGACAGTGGGAATAATCACCGGTCACTGTCTAATAGGGAAGCATGCCAGAAGACTTAGCTTATCCGCAAACGACTATTGCAGAGCCTGCAAGGATGAAGAAGAGGAGGAAACTACTCTCCATCTCCTATGCACATGCCCGGCCTTGTCGGCAAGAAGGAATACCCATTTGGGGCAATATCTCTTCGACAGCCTTAGCGATCTGTCAGGTAAAAATGTTAAGAGTATTCTTCGCTTTGCGAAAAGCTCAAATTGGTTTTAACAAGTGAGATAGAAAAGCTTCTATGTGGTATCACAATGGACCAAATACGGTGTAAGTGTGCCTTTTTGGCCACCTTAACCACCTTAGCCACCTTAACCTAACCTAACCTATATTATTTCAAAAGTATAAACTTCGCATTATTTAACTTAATTCTATTTAATTTTATATTGGTGTAATTTGAGCAATGTTAGTTAAATATAGGAAAGCGTTTATTTTAAATATTCCACGATAAAAATATGATTAAACATGATTGAAATGTGATATTGTTTTTAAATTATTTGGTCAATAAATTTTATTATTTTAGAATAATAGGAAATGCACATTTAGCGTTTGTTATTTTTGTGGGTATAAAATTTGTAGAATTCGTATTTGTTTTGACAATAAATGGAAATGTGACGTGTCTGGTAAAGAATAAATTTTTAGTACATAAAGGATTGGGTGAATACGTAACTCGTGTGATTTGGAAAAGTTTAAAGCTGAAGCTTCAAAAACTATTGACAAAAAAAAAACAAAGCTATAACACCGAATACTACAATAAACCTTTTTACAAATATAAACCGAGTGATCTTGTTATGATTAAAAATATTGTTACAACGGTCGATGTTAATAAGAAACTAAATTCCGCGGTACTTACCAGATAATGAAAACATTAGAAAACGACCAGTGTGCAATCTGTGATAATATGCGTGGGATCATCTGTGATATTCTAACCCTGATAATATGCGAGTAAGTCGCTTACCGTACCATGGTATCTGCTCAGCCGTCAACATGAAGTTTTATCAAATTTCATTATAAAATTAGAACATGTCTGCTTGTGGATTAATTTTATCTTTTTTCTTATTTAATACTTTTGTATGAAGTATTCAAAAAAAAACACACAATTTGTATAGATTTACATTCAATTAAAAATAAACTAAGGCAATATTATATATTATATTCAATTAATCTAATTATTAAGAAGCTCTTTAAAAAAAATTAAAAGAAAAAATTGATAACAAAGATGGAATGTATGTTACAAGTTTTATGAAGAATTATTATCTGTATTTAAGTAAATTAATTATTATCTAATTTAAGTTATCTAATTATTTCGTTCTTTTAATATGTGTATGTAATACATATATTATTATATTAATTTATTTTAAATTGTTTTGTTCCGATTGAATGGTATCATAATATTAATTTCTAATTAATTAATTTCTCTAAAAATAGAATAGAAAACAACCTTGCATTAGTATAAAATTAGTTAAAAAAATTAGCTTAATTAAATCCCTATATATATTTTTTAGTATATATTTCATTTTAATAAATTTTTTTCACGTTTTTAAGACAATCATTAATTAAATTTTTATATAATTATATTTTAAAATTTCAGTTTGCTAAATTTATTTTTTTGTTTACAAAACAGTAAATACTAAACATCTTGTTGACATTTAAGAAATAACCAAACGTCAAACGCATTAAAGTGGTATTTAGACAATCATTACCAAGGAGATTTTTTTTTCTCTATCGCTTCTATTTTGGACTACCTATTTATAA
The DNA here is from genome assembly GCA_947095535.1 of Poecilobothrus nobilitatus. NCBI lineage: Eukaryota > Metazoa > Arthropoda > Insecta > Diptera > Dolichopodidae > Poecilobothrus > Poecilobothrus nobilitatus. The sequence goes on from OX352772.1 coordinate 238,646,233, forward strand.
AATTAAAAAAGAAAACAAAATAGCACGTGTTTGACATATAAAAGAGAATAAAAGTTTAAAAAAATTAAGAATTTTAAATAAATTATTTATGGGAGCGTGTCATATGCCTGTATTTTATTTGCCTATATTTCTTGATTATTTGACTGTATTTCATTTGTTTGTAGTATCGTTTGCTTGTATTTCATTTGTTTGCATTTTGCAGAATTATTTAACTTTCATTAATATTAGCTAAGCCCAATTTAATTTAATTGATAGTTCAATGCAGTAGAGTATACACCTATATCTGATAAACATTGTCTAGAAAAATCTTTTAATAATTTCATAGATTATTAGGAGAAATTTTAGAGTTGGATTCAAAAGTAGGGTTACACATTTTCCCAGAATATTTATATATGTTATATGAGATTTTGACTCAGAAAGGATTTTAGAGTCGGATTCGAAAGCAGGGTTATAACGCTTTTTCCAGAATATTTATATATATATATATATATTTTTTTTTTTTATCCTGTTTTACCCCCTGGGGGAGCATAGGGCTTCCACAAAGCTTCTATATCGCACTCGATTGTGCGCCAAATGTTTGATTTCTGCCCATGTTTTACCGCTATTATCAATTTTCTTAGCCACAGACCTTCTCCATGTTATTTTAGGTCTACCCACACTTCTTTTTCCCTGTGGATTCCAGTCGAGCGCCTGGCGTGCAATGTTCTCTGGCACTTTTCGAAGTGTGTGACCTATCCATCTCCATTTCTTGTTCTTGATTTGGCAGAGTATGGTTTCTTGTCTAGAGATAGTTAGTGGGTCCTCATTTGATATTCTTCTAGGCCATCTTATATTTTGAATTGTTCGGAGGCATTTATTTTCAAATACTTGTAATTTATTTGTTGAAGAGTTTTTGATTAACCATGTTTCACTGCCGTAGAGTAGAATCGATTTCACAGAGTCTTCATATATCCTTATTTTCGTGCCTGTTGTTAACTGTGGTGATCTCCAGATTGGCCAAAGTCTCCCGAATGCCATCTTTGCTAATTTTATTCGTTTCTCAATGTCTTCTTCTGCTCCTCCGTTTGCAGTAAGAATACTGCCAAGGTAGTTGAAACTTGTCACATCCTCTATGTATGTGTTGTTTATTGCTAGTGGATTGGAATTGTTTGCATTCAATCTTAGGGACTTTGTTTTTCCAATATTTATATTGAGTCCTACTTTATGTGCTTTTGTGTTTAGGGAATCTAGTTTTTGTTGCATATTCCTGTCTGTATGTGCAAGTAGAGCAATGTCATCAGCATATTCGAGGTCCTCTAGGCGAGATGTAAGGGTCCAATTGATTCCTGTTTGGTGTATTAGTGATTCTTCCAATACGTCGTCGAGAACGATGTCGAACAGGTTTGGGGAAAGTGGACATCCTTGTTTGACTCTAGCCTTGAGGATCGCTAAGGCTTCCATTGTGGAGAACCCTGGACTCGGCGTTGGTGTACATATTTTGGATGATATTTCTGATTTTAAGTGGTATATTTCTTCTTCTGAGAGCCTTCCTGATGACCCTGTGTTTTATTTTATGGAATGCTATTTCAAAGTCCACGAATGTTATGTAGAGTGGTGATTTCCATTCTGCTGATTTTTCGATTATCAGACGCAAAGTATTTGAGTGATCTGTACAGCTGCGGTGCTTTGAAAAATCTGCTTGTTGCTCACGAAGGCTGTCCTCTACTCGTGCTTCAATTCTGGAGTGTATTATGAGAGCCAATAATTTATTTAGTGTGTTTAAGACTGTAATACGACGCCAATTTTTGCATTCTTGGAGATTTCCCTTTTTTGGAAGTTTTATTATGATTTCTGTTTCCAGCTTTCCGGGATGGCTTCATTGTTCCAAATTTCTTCCAAGATAGGCTGAAGAACTTCTGCTATATATCCTGTGTTTGCTTGGAGAAGTTCTGAAGGTATTCCATCTATACTCGGCGCTTTGTTGCTTTTCAGCCTTGAAAGTGCAGCTATAATTTCTGTGTTTGATGGGGCATTTACAGTAATTCGGCTTCTTGTGTCTGCAGTAGGGGAACTTTCTTCTTCATCGCTTTCATTACTATCTCCACTCCTTCGTTGTTTGTTTCTTCGAAATGTTCTTTCCATCTCTGGATTTGCTCTTGGGTTGAAGTGAGCATTTGTCCATTCTTATTTCTAATAGGACGATTTTTCATTAAATTCTGTTTTGTGAGAATTCTTACTTTGTTGTAGAGGGATCGTATATTATTTTGATTTGCTGCTCTTTGTGCATCAGCTGAAGAATTTTCTTTTGTCTCTTCTGGCGCTATTCTTTACTTCTTCCGCTTTCAGGTTATATTGCTTTTTGACTTCATCCGATTGGGTTAGTAATAGTTTTTCTCTAAGTTTCCTTCTTTGCTGAATTAGCGTCCAGGTTTCATCGGATATCCACTCTTTCTTATTAGGTATTGCTTTACCTAAGACTTCTTCACCAACTTGAAGTAAGATTGACTGTAAATTGTCTGTATTAATTTGCTGATTCTGCAGCTTTGTTACAAATTTTCTTTTTGTATTATTGCATTTTAGTTTTACAGTATTGATTTGGTGCTTTCTTTTGATTGTGTTATTCTGAGTGGCTTTGAGTCTTATTCTTATGTCTCGTGTTAGCAGCGTATGATCACTATGAACATCTGCTCCTCTCCACGTACTTACATCTAGTAGGGATGATTTCCATTTCGTACTAATGCATATATGATATATCTGGTTTTTAGTCCGGCCATCTGGAGATTCCCATGTATATTTGGGAATGTTCTTGTGTGGGAAGATTGTTCCACCGATTACCAGGTTGTGTTCCAGACAGACTCCTACTAGTCGTTCACCGTTGTTGTTTATATTACCAATTCCATGATGTCCCATAATTCTCTTGTAATCGCTATCCGGGTTTGAACCAGCTTTTGAATTGAAGTCTCCCATTATTAGTATGATGTCGGTTCTGGGAATTCTTTCTAAGATTGGGGAGAGCTGGGAGTAGAACTCGTCTTTCATCTCTTCGGATGCCGCTTCTGTGGGAGCATAACATTGAATTATAGAAATTTTACGTATTGCAGAGTGGAATCTTGCTTGTATAATTCTGTCGGAAGCCGGGGTCCAGCTTATTAGGCTATTTTTCAATGTTTTATCTATTTATATATGTATCTAGTATAATTTCCAAAATAAAAAAAAAACACTTTTTTGTCAAATTAAAATGTAAATTATACTATTTATTAAATATAATAATAAATTAAAATTAAAAAACACAATTCTTCTTTTGTTTAAATTAATTACTTTTCAGAATATTTTTTACTTTACTATTTTTACTTTAAACAATTTTCTTTCCAGCTTAACCTCTGTTCAACGTACTTTTCCAGAATGTCTTTTGAATTTACTTAGTGGCCTCTATTTATACTAACAAAATAAGCTCTTTTTAATTTTAAGTACTTAAGTACATAATATAAAGATTGATTAAAATTGGAGATAATTCGCTAACTTTCTAGTTTAAATCAAGAATCGAATCATAAATTGAAATAAGTTTGAAATCAAATTGTACAAATAGAATGTACTGAAATTACAAAGTTTAAAAAGTAGTCATTAGTCCTTATGTTGCCAAACTAAAGATTTTCAGAATTAATCATTAAATAAAACAAATAAACAAAGCAAAGGTTAACAAAAGGTTTACTCTTTGAAAGTAATAAAAAAACGATTTATTAAATTATATCTATAAAGCTAATCATATTATACCTAATTAGTTTCGAAATTCGAGCAAATGGCACCAAGCGCTGGACATTTGAACGGATTGAGTTTTCTTTTTCACGGAAGGTGGAATCTTCAACAGACACAAAGAAAATCTAACAAATTCAATACGAATCGCTGTAAAGAAGGTATCCTAAAAAGTAATTCAAAATGCATACATAATTAAAATTTACCCTATATGTATAATCATATAAATAATAATTTGTTTTTGAAAACAATTAATCATTTTTTTCATTTATGTTCATTAAAATGTTTATATTAGGTTTTTAAAAATATTTTATAACGTCAATAATATAAATGTAATGTTTTTTCGGGTTTTTTTATTATACATACCTCTCCGTCTCGCTTAGTAGCGTTATTATGTTATATTGTTATTATGTAACCAAAATAACTTACATACATATGTCTACCCATCTAATTTAAAATAAAAAACCCCAAAAAAACAATTTAAATTTATTTTATAGATCCATAATATATAATATGTACATCAATTTTTTTTTCACCCCATTTCAAATTGGGATATTGAGAGAAAAAAGTCGAAAACAAAGAGAGAGAGAGAGAGTGAATTCCGAGGCAAACTAAAATCACCGCTGATCTATATAAAAGTTGAGTCGGCTCAGTAATACAGATATTATAATATGTCCATACAAAATTATATAAAAAAAAAAAAACCAGATATGAATTCAATTGTTTTTTTTCGGTTATTTTCTTATACATACCTCCAGCATCAAATTTTTAGTTTAAAATGAATTTTTTTACACACACATAGATAAATAAGGCGGTTGAATGAGTCCACGTGAAAACATTTTTAGTTGTTCTACGTGAAATGAATAATGAATGTTGTTCTACGTGAATGAATAATGGTCAATGAATAATGAATTGAATTACATGTATAATGATTTTATTATAATATGTATGTTGGGCATTTTATTTTTACAAAAAGAACAACAAAAGAAAACAAAAATTGGGATGTTGAGAGAAAAAAAGTCGAAAACAAAGAGAGAGAGAGTGTAATTTGTATTTCTGAGGCAAACTAAAATCATTGCTGATACAAAATAAAAGTTTAGTCGACTCAGCAATACAGATAATAAAAAGAAATACGTATCAAAAACAAAAAGGCTTTTTATTTACAATTCAATTTAGTTTCATGAGAGTCGGCTAATTTGTTGAATCGCAACTGCAAATGAATTGCATTTATATATGTTTCTGGTAAAACAAAAATTTAACCGCAACCGAAAATGTATACTTGTCTTCACCTGAAATATCGCTAGAATACAAAAAAAAAACAGTGTTACCTGAAAAATAAGAAAAGCTTTTTTTTGGCTGTTATTACACTAAAAGTGGTTAAGTAGTATTTTGCAAATCGTTACCGAACGTTTTGTATGGAGAAAAATTAACCGATTAAATATATAGATTATAGCTAATAATAAGATAAAATGAAATAAACTAAAATATTATGATGGACGACTGAAAGGGTTGACTACTGGTTGAAACTAGATATTCAAGTAATGTTTTCCATTTTGTTGTTACTAATATGGTTAAATGGAAAAGTATGGCTATATTTTTAGGTTTCACCATTCAATTCTACATAAGATAAAATTCAGGCAAATGAAATTCAGTCAAAAGAAATTCAGGCTTGTGACAGTAACTCATTATTTAAACTATGTAAACTAAAGTTATACACGTATAAAAACTTTGTAGAATAATCGAGCTGAGTTTGTAAGAATATGTCGGATCAACCTAATAATAATAATAAATAATATTTTGAAATAGATAATCAATTCATATAATAGAGTAAAGGAAAACTGTTATTATTAACGAAAACACGAGAAGTGTGCGAAAACACGAGGAAGTGTGTGAACTCTGGGATACCCACATATACGTAATATATCCTGTTTTTATAAAACTTGATCATCTTTTGTAAAATTTCAGACGCTTATCTTCATAAAGTTCCAAGAGATGCAAGAAGCCTGAACCTACTGCTGTAGCCTAACCAAATTTTACAGAAGTTGTTTTACAAAATTGAATCAAATGAAGAATCTTTTTACAAAATTGTGTTAGTTTGGAAAAAAAATATGAAAATAGGATGTGCGTTGAGCTAAATAAATGCACTTTAGAAGTCAACTATCCTTTACGATCATTGAAGATTTGCTCGACAAGTTACGCGGTAAGAAATATTTTTCAATTTTAGATATGAAAAACGGATTTCACCACGTGAGAATGGCAGCGAATTCGGTGAAGTATACTTCTTTTATAACGCCTTAAGGGCATTTCAAGTATCGTCAAATGCCATTCGGCTTAAAAAATGCGCACTCAGTATTTCAGAGTTACGTGCATGAAATTTTTGAAAAACTGATTTCAGTTGGCAAACTTTTTTCGTACTTGGACGATTTTTTGATTGCAATCGCTACTATTGAAGAACTTCTTCCTCTTCATAAAGTTTTTGATTTATCTGAGAAAAATGTTTTAGAGATTCGGTATGAAAAATGTAAATTCCTGTATAATGAAATGGCCTACTTAGGTACGCTATACGGGTTACGGCTTTTGGGGCAATTCTGCTGCAGCACCAACAAGATAACAAGCTGCGTCCTATCTTTTACTTTTCAAAAATAGTTACTGAGCCTGAGTTTAAGTACTATAGCTTTGAACTCGAAATTCAATCTATTATTTACGTTTTGAAATGGACCACTTTTAGGCCTGAACAAGGATTGATTTAATTTTAATTCGTATAGCTATTTATATTATTTCAAAAGTGTAATCTTCGCATTATTTAACTTAATTCTATTTAATTTTATATTGGTGCAATTTGAGCAATGTTAGTTAAATATAGGAAAGCGTTTATTTTAAATATTCCACGATAAAAATATGATTAAACATGATTTAAATGTGATATTGATTTTAAATTTTTTGGTTAATAAATTTTATTTTAGAATAATAGAATAATTTCATAATAAATTCGACGGGTTATTAGATAATAATATTATGATTCCTCTCATAAGTGGTATTAATTATGAAAATAAAATAATTCAATTCAAATCGGGTAATGAAATTCCTTTTTACTTCAGCGAAAATGAAAAGCAGTAGATCATATTAAAAGAGTTAGAAATATTTCAAAACGAAATATTTGTTAATCAAAATTCAATCCTATGTGAGCATTTAGACAAAATTGCAAAAAATAAACTTTTGAATGTTTTAAAGAAGTTCGACAAAGCCTTCTACTACGAAAATGACCACCTTACATTTACTCACGAGATTAAACATAGTATTAGAACAACAAGTGAACTCCCTATCTATATTATCGCTAACCTAAAATTCACCGCCAGAAAGTCGATAACCAAATTGAGGAAATGCTACAACAAGGAATCATTAGGCATAGTGAATCTCCATATTCCGCACCCATATGGGTTGTCCCAAAAAAATTGGACGCTTCACAAAGGCAAAAATGGCGCATCGTAATTGATTACCGGAAACTAAATGATATTACTGTCAGTGATAAATATCCCACACCTAATACGGAGGATATTTTAGATAAATTAGGTCGGTCTATGTACTTCACAACGCTCGACCTTGGCAAAGGTTTCCACCAGATCGAAATTGCAGAAGAAGACATAAAGAAAACCGCATACCTATAACGGTCACTACGAGTTTGTCAGGATGCCATTTGGTCTTAAAAATGCTCCTGCAACATTTCAACGGCTAATGAATTCCGTACTTAAAAAATTCATAGGCAAATATTGTTATGTATATCTAGATTACATTATTATATTTAGTACAAGCAAAGAAGAACAACTAGATAATATGAAGAAGATTTTAAGTCAATCAAATAGCGCAAACCTTAAAATACAATTGGATAAAAGTGAATTTATGAAACAAGAAACTGAGTTTCTTGGTCATATTATCACTGCAAATGGTATTAAACCAAATCCAAATAAAATAGAGGCTAAAACTAAATTTCCAATACCCAAACGCAGAAACAAATTAAAAGTTTTTTAGGACTAGTTGGCTATTAGGAAATTTATTAAAGACTTAGCAAAAATTGCAAAACCACTAACAAATTGTCTAAAAAAAGGCAAAAATATTAACATCCCAAATGCTGAATACAAAGAAGCATTTGAAAAATTAAAATTCTTAATTACGACAGATCCAATATTAGTTTATCCCGTTTTTTAAAAACATTTTTTACTTACTACAGATGCCAGCAATTTTGCTCTCGGTGCTGTTCTTTCACAGAATAGCCACCCAATTTGTTACGCTTCACGTACACTCAATGAACATGAATGTAAGTATTCAACAATAGAAAAAGAATTGCTTGCAATTGTTTGGGCTACTAAATATTTTCGCCCGTATATCTTTGGTCGCAAATTCACTATTAGAACAAACCATAAACCTTTACAGTGGCTACATACCTTAAAAGAACCTAATTGCAAATTGCAAAGATGAAAAATCAAGTTAGAAGAATTTAATTTTGAAATAGAATATTTCAGTGGATGGGAAAACAAAGTTGCTGATGCTCTCTCGCGTGTCGAGATTCATTTAAATGAATCTAATTTAAATAGGTTAAATCCGAATGGAAATAATTCAAACGACATGGACATTGACGAAATACGATCAACTGCTGCTACAATGCATTCAGCTGACGAAGATAATTCCGAATACATTCCCATATCAGATTCACCTATCAATCTTTACAAAACGCAAATTATTATTCAGAAAGCACCTTTGAAGAAAGCACCACAAGAAAACTTTAAATTATTGAATATTAATCATAGAAAAAGGAAAATCTTTATACATCCTAATCATATTCCAAGTAAAGGAATAATATGGATTATGATTGAAGATATTAATATTTACAGCGCTTTTCAAAATACATGCCTAAAATATTTTTCAAAAAACAAATTAATAAAATTAAACAAATGTTCACTCTTACTCAGTCACATTTTATATCGTCAAGAATTTCAAGAACTCATTCTTGAGCAACATGTAAAAACCAACCGCAGAGGTATTAATGTTGTCTATTTAAAATTAAAAAAAAGATACTATTTTACTAAATTGAAAGAAGAAATTCAAAATTCATAAATAATTGTCATATTTGCAACTCTGCTAAATACGAACCTAGCCTTTAAAATTATCATTTAAAATTTAAGAAACCGTCAGTAAACCTTTAGCTCACATGAACATTTGGTTCAAATCCAAAGGAGACCCATACCTTACCTTTATAGATAAATTTACCAAACATGCGCAAGTTTTACTATAAAGTCAAGGAATTGGTCTGACCTAAAAAACGGGTTTATGAAATATCTTGCGTCTCTTGGTAAACCCAAACGAATAGTCACAGATAGAGAAAAAGGTTTTAATAGTTTAAATTTTAAAAATTTCTTGAACAATGACGGAATTAATATCCACTTCACAACTCCAAATAACCATAGTAGTAACGTGGATGTAGAAAGATTTAACAATACACTAAATGAACATCTTAGAATTTTACAGATAATTGAAAAAGAACAAGGCTTAACAACAGATGAAGATCTTGTTGTCAAAGCTGTTAAAACTTACAACGAGACAATCCATTCCTCAACCAATCAAAGACCCATTGATTTCATTAATGGTACAATCTTGTCCGCGCAATATCCTATTATCCAAGAAAGACTGATAAAATCCAAAACTAAAAAATTAAAGAAACTTAATCAAAATAGAAAAAAAGAAAAAGCATCAAATTATTTAAAGCTCAAACGGGTCAGCAAACTTCTACCATATTATAAAAAAACTGAAATAAAAAATCAAAGCGAGAATTATTTCCAATAAACACAAGTTAAGAATTAAAATTCTATTCAGTCAATCTGACACTCCAACTATTTTAAGATAACACTTTTGATTACTTTATTCGCAGTTTTTACTGGTAATCGGAATTACACTTTGACACATATATTTAATTTTATTTTTCTGCTAACAAATAACAATATTACTGACTATGAACTATGGAATCAGTAAAACTGAAATTTTTACTTTATTAATACTTTAGGAACAATTTTCATCAGCGTGATTCTACTTTGTCTTCTTAATGTAATTGCATGTTCTTATATCGAAATTAATGAACTACAAAATGGGAATGGGAATATCCTGGCACAAGATTCTAAAATAAATATCATCTATAATTATACGAAAATAATGCATATTATCAACTTGGATCTGTACGAAGAAGCTATAAATAAAATCACACAAAATGTGGAACATTTACAAAACAAAAATGATATTTCTATTAACCTATTGCATGATCTAAAACATTTCCAAGATGACTTTGACAGCATAATCCCACATCATATACAAAAACGGGGTTTAATTAACATTGTAGGTAACATTATGGTCTACGTTTTCTAACGGGTACAATGGGTAATAATGACAGAGACGAAATTCAAAAGCATTTTAAAGTAACCGAAAAAAATAATAATGCACTAATAACAAACGCGAATAAACAAATTTTTATAAATAAAAACTTATCAGATCATATAACTAATATAACTGACCGAATTGATTCGGATATTAAATTACTTAGAATAGAATTAGAAATAAAAGATCATATAAAATTACTTACAAAACAAATACCTAATATTAAAGAAGTAATATTATCTAGTAATTTAGAAATTTTATCAAAAAAAATCTCGACAAATGAGAAAATTAATAATTTTAATATTACACTAGAAAAATTACCGTTTATAAAAAATATTGTAGCACTTGAATGAAAACAAAATTGTATTTATTGTCTCAATACCTAATTTTACCACAGAGATAGAAAAAATTATTATTAATGAGATAGAATAAATTATTATTTGTAAACAAAAAATTTTTAAATATCTAGAGAAAAACGTAATTTTAGATTCAGAACTAATGTCATTTGATGATAAGTGCATAGCAAACCTACTAAATACAGATGAAATGATTTGTACTTACCAAAATAATGATACTAGTGACATAGAAATAATTAACAAAAATGTAATAATAAGAAAAAACTTAAATGAAACATTTTTATTCAATAATTGTAATTCACAAAATAAAATGAAAATTAGAGGTAACAACTTAATAATATTTTCTAATTATATAATTTCAATAAATAATTTTAAAATAAATGATACTGAACTTAAATATTATATAAACAAAATTTTACCGTACGTCGAACGTGAAATAAAGGTAAAGAAAATAGAAAATAAAATCGATCTGGGAACTTTGCACGCGAGTCATATAAATAATACCAGACACATTTAAGAAATTAAATTTGATAATACACGAAAATGGTATACCAGTGTAATTACAGATTCGTTTATCCTTTTAATAATAATAGTATTCATTTTCATTGGAATTCGTTTGAAATCGCGATTCAAATTCACTGTATCAAAGGTAACCTTTAATTTAAACGAAATTCGCCGGGAATCGGATTCTAAGGAGGGAGGAGTTACATCCACACCATCCCCTGCTAATAAGACCATCACTATTGTACCAAACAATATTGTACAAAGGGATAGAATTACTCAAAAGGGACAAAAAAGTCCATTCTTCTAAAATAAAAACTTAATTTCATATTTTATTTCTTCCACACTTTCATTTCTATTTTTTTTTTAACACACTTGAACCTAAGTGCCGTGTTTCACAATCGATCGTTGCTTTCTAACTTTTGTATAAATAAGTAAACGCATTTTTTTAAACATGATTAGCTGATCGTACATTTCGTCATTATATGAGGTCTATACTCAATATGTACGAAATGAACTAAAGAAAAAAATTATTAAACAATTATCGAAAACCGCTGATTATGCAAAATCAGCATTTTGCAACTGTAAAACCTTTTTAGTATTAAGAAAATGATTGTATTGAAAAAATATTTTTTTTAAGTAGTTCTTTTCTGGAAGCAAATTACTAAAGACGTTTAAAATTAAAATCAACGTGTTTTATTTTAAAATTTTTAAAACTAACTTGAACAGATATAATTATATATTGTTATATTAATTTAATTAAAAAAGTTTCCTTCTGATTGAATGGTATCATAATTATTAATTTCTCTAAAAATAGAATGGAAAGCAACCTTGTTTTAGTGTAAAATTAATTAAAAAAATTTACTTAATTAAATCCGTATTTGTATTCTACAGGAACCCTCTAATTTTTTTTTTAGTATATATTTTATTTTAATAAATTTTTTTCACGTTTTTAAGGCATTAATTAATTAAATTTTTATATAATTATATTTTAAAATTTCAGTTTGCTAAATTTGGGTTGCTAAATTTATTTTGTTGTTTACGAAATAATAAATACTAAACATCTTGTTGAGGGGTATTTACACATTTATTACACAAGTGGTTCAGTAGTTCATATTTTTTTTCATATCTATCGCTTCTATTTTGTATTCTACCTATTTATAAATTAAAAAAGAAAAAAATTGGCACATGTTTGACATAATATAATAGAGAGTAAAAGTTTAAAAGAATTAAAAATATTTAAATAAATTATGCGTGGAAGCGTGTCATATGCCTGTATTTCTTGATCATTTGACTGTATTTCATTGCCAGTATTTCATTTGCCTGATTTCATTTGCCTGTATTTCATTTGTTTGCATTTTGCAGAATTATTTGACTTTCATTAATATTGGCTAAGGCCAAGTTAATTTAATTGATAATTTAATGCAGTAGAGTATACTTGTTATAAACGGTAATGACACCACTAACAATAAAAAAAAGCATTATTTTAAATATAATTATTTTCCCTTAGAATTATTTTCAATAATCCGTATTTGTATTCAATAAATCTAAAACATTCTTGTCAATTCAGATTTCCACATTATTATAGAAATACATATTATTACTTTCCCATAGGCAAAATTCTTATTATGTTAATATAATACAGAATACTTCACCTTCATACCTTCAGTAAATATACACGTTCCTGCAAATTCAGCATTTGGAACATTATTACAAAAACAATTATTTTCACACAGACAAAATTCGTTCTAATTGAACTTTTATTGTTCCCACAAAATAATGTTTCAATTAGTATCCGTAAATAAAAATTACAATATAAATATCAGGAAATAATTAAGAATTAAGTTAAGTTCTGTTCTGGATTTCAAACTTGTCGAAGCTTCCTATTAAATATAAATACGTAATTAAATGAAGTGCTAAAAGTTTAAAATAAAATTAACACCTATATATTTTTTTTTAACTTAACTAAATATTAATTAGGTCAGCAAAACTCCTCAATGCAAACCCTCCTCGTGAGTGCCGACCGGAAATAATCGCCAGCTAGGTGGTTAGGTACTAAGGGGAAGGAAAACTGAGTCTGTCTTTATGTATTGTATTACTGACACCTCGGTTTGTACCGGAACCATCGGATTGGGGTAAACCTGGGCCGGATTCAAGGTGTTATACGACCCGTACCGATGATCAGCCTGGTTGGGGGCCCAGTCTTAAAAATAGCACAGTCGCGAACGGAGTATTCGGAGTACCTGGCAACTCTCCGAATTAATTAGCCTTACCCTATGTATACGAATCTCTGCATAGGGTGGACCTTTCTTTTCTTCGTACTCGTGGGTTCAAATATGGAACAAATAATAAAAAAAAAAAAGATTCGAAAAAACAGTTAGCCGGCACTTCCCAAAAGTCGGCAAGTGAAGCGACAAAACCGGGCTGGGGGTTTGAAGAAAGTGGTTGTTGCTTTAAACATAAAGAAGAAGAAAATCCGGGACCACCACCCTCCTGTAGAGACGCTGGCTGGCATCAGGGCCACGTCAAATTGACTGCTTGTGCTGATCAGATATCGGCTGATCTCTACAAGAAGGCGATAGGTAAGGTGGGAAGTCTGTGGCTGCGGGCCAAACTAAAAGCCGGAAACAGGGAGGAAATCCCAAGCCAGGAGCTAGGGTATGGCTGCCGAGGGAACCTGCCGAAGATGATACGATCATCAAAATGATGAAAGTGTCAAATCCCCAACTTCCAACTCACAATTGGAAGATTATCAAACTAGGGGAAGTAGTAGGAGAATCCCCACAGGTGTTAGTCATTGTCAATAAAGACTCCCTACAACCCCTAGCGAAAGCCAAAGGGGTCATAAATTACGGCTTTACAGCGGTTACACTGAAGGTGTACAAAAAGAATGAGATGGAGGCCTCAAGGAGCATCGGTGAAGGCCTAAGTCAAGCCCAAGAAGCAGACTCTGACTGATCCGATGTCGTTGACGGAGTATCCTCCTCGGCTCTAAAGAGAGTGAATGATGTCATCAAGGCTGACGATGAAGAAGATCTACTTAGATCTGATTCCGAAAGCTTTGATGATGCCAAAAGCTTCTCAATGGACTTCGAGGATGAAGCGAACGCGACGGTAGTGGAGATTAAGGATGGCTCAGGTAATGAAGCTAGTCCAAATTAATCTCCATCAATGCAAAGCGGCTTCCGCCCCACTTGAAATCCGCCTCAGGAAAACGGGTGAGGATATTATCTTGATCCAGGAGCCACGGGTAACAAAAAAACAGGTTCATGGACTCTAGATACCAGGATGCACGTTGTTGTATAATAAAGGGGTATGCAGACCTAGAGCGTGCATACTTGCTAAAAATACATTAAATTTAACTTTTATGTATAATTACAGTGATGGTTGTTGCGGCGTATCTTCCTCACGACTCGCAGGATTCACTCCCTCCATCCAATCTGGCAGGGTTGATAGTGGATGCTAGAAGGATGAACATTGGGGTCATCATAAGCTACGACGACAATGCTCACCATGACATCTGGGGTAGTTCGGATACCAACGAAAAAGGTGAGTCACTTTTCGATTACATTTTAACTACTAACCTTCTAATCTGTAACATTGGCAGGGAACCTAACTTTGTTACTAGTAATAGGCAAGAAGTCCTAGACATAACCTTAGTCTCGGACTTCATTTATTCGAAAATAAACTCATGAAAAGTTTCTGATGAGCATTCCTTTTCAGATCACAGATACCTTGAGTTCAGTCTGGACGAAAGTCCTCCAACAAAGTCAGTCTATAAAAATCCTAAGAGAACTGACTGGAACAAATATAGAGAGCACTTAAAGTCAGCGCTTCTCTCCTTAACACCTGGAATTCCTAAAAATATCCAGGATCTAAATAGCCAAGTAAACGTTTTTACGAAGGCCTGCAATAAGTCCTTAGAGCATTCATGTCCCATTAGTAAACCTAGGGGAAAACCTAAACCACTTTGGTGGAATGATGAAATCAAAACTCTAAGGAAAGATAGTAGGAGGGAGTAGGAGGAGCTTTTAATAATGCCAAAAAAACGAATGAGATGCAGGAAAACTCGAAAGTCACCAAGACGAACTGCACGTGCTTCCTCAGGGTAGTGTTGGACTTTAACCAACCAAAACCACCCCCCTTTTAAAACCAAACTTTAGGATGGAACCTTTAATACGAATGTACAGTTTGGTTTTGGGGATAAGGATGTCGGAAGGATAATTGGGAAAATTGGAATTGGGAAATTTGGATCATGGGGGATAGGTAGGAAAATTTGGAGGGACATTTTGAAGAAAGATGTTAATGTTCTTCTTAAACTTAAGTAAATCGTACACATAAGAATTACCAACTTTAGGGAACACATGCGATGGTATATGGTTCCACAAACGGGACTTGCGCATAACAAACGAATTTCCATAGGCTGTATTTCGCCATCTTGATAACTTAACATGGTAGGGATGAGCATCTCTTGCCCTCCCTTTTTTTCGTTGGAAAAGTTTGAGTGAAGGCATTAGTTGTTTTATTTCTTTAGAACAAGTATTAATCCGTACGAGATACCTATAAAATAAGGTCAGCGACCCAACTGTGCGACGATGGCTGAGTGAAGTGAGCATTGAAGTTACACTGGGGTCGTTGATCAAACGAATACCTCTGTTTTGCACATTATCGAAATAACCCAGTGCTGTTTGAAGCCCTGCAGCCCAAATATGTGCATTGTACTTCATTTTCGGCCTAATGTACGTTTTATAGCTATTGAGAAGATCAGATGCGGAAAAGTAAGTTTTACAGCGATACAAAAAACCCAAACATTTAGCTGCATCCTTAGCTATACCAAAAATGTGATTTGACCAAGTCAATTTTCGGTTTAACCCGATGCCCAGCTTATTTAAGTCCGTTGAATGCTGCAAGACCTCTCCCTGAAATAGTAGGGTAGGAACAGTTGTGGCAATTTTCCGCGAGATCAGACAGCATTGTGTTTTTTTGGTGTTGAACTCCACTCTATTGACTTCGCCCCATTTTTGAATTTTTGCTAAATCGTTATTTAGCTCACTAATAGTGAAATTTTTTGCTGTTGTATTAATCTGGTGATTAATGTTACAGCGGCTATGAAACTCATAGGAAGCTACAAGGGTGCTGTCGTCTGCGAAACTATGGATCGAATTGGAGGTTAATGAGAGTAGGTCATTGATAAATATTAAAAAGAGAGTTGGGGATAAAACTGATCCCTGGGGGACACCAGCATTTATTTTGAATTTGTCAGATGAATATCCATCGACCAGAACACGAATCGTGCGATTCGAAAGGAAATCTCCAATCTATTTTAGAAAGACCCTACCTAGACCTAATGCTTTGCATTTTGCCAATAGAACATCGTGCCAAACTCGATGGAAAGCCTTAGAAATATGAAGAGCCACAACATCAGACTCACCAGAATGATGAAGGTAGATGCTTAGCTTTTCACAAAGGTAAGTCATGAGATCACCGGTTGAACGACGGGCTCTGAACCCATATTAACGATCATGAAGCAAATCTTTGTGGTCCAGGTATTTCAGAAGCTTTTGGTTCACTATTTTGTCCATTACCTTGGAGAGGACCGAAGTTATAGCAATAGGGCGGTAGTTGGAGGAATCGCTTTTATTACCTTTTTTGGTTATTGGGAAAACATGTGCAATCTTCCATTGGTAGGATGAATACACGAAGTGAAGGAGAGGTAGAAAAGGTTGCGCAGAGGTTTTGAAATAGTGGAGTAGGTATTTTTAAGCACCATGGTGGTTATACCATCTGGACCGGCTGACTTATTTGTATCAAGATTTTTTAAGATTTTCATCACCGCCCGCGTCCTAAAGTAAATTTTACCGAAGGAGCAGCCAGCTCCTGGAACAGAAGGTGGCATCTGAGCTGACTATGACAGTGGCGAATTAAAAGCGAACTGCTTGCCAAATAAGTTCGCTTTCTCTTTAGAATCTGATACGGTTCTGCAATTATTATCAATAAGTGTTTGAAAAATTAAAATTCTTAATTACGACAGATCCAATATTAGTTTATCCCGTTTTTTAAAAACATTTTTTACTTACTACAGATGCCAGCAATTTTGCTCTCGGTGCTGTTCTTTCACAGAATAGCCACCCAATTTGTTACGCTTCACGTACACTCAATGAACATGAATGTAAGTATTCAACAATAGAAAAAGAATTGCTTGCAATTGTTTGGGCTACTAAATATTTTCGCCCGTATATCTTTGGTCGCAAATTCACTATTAGAACAAACCATAAACCTTTACAGTGGCTACATACCTTAAAAGAACCTAATTGCAAATTGCAAAGATGAAAAATCAAGTTAGAAGAATTTAATTTTGAAATAGAATATTTCAGTGGACGGGAAAACAAAGTTGCTGATGCTCTCTCGCGTGTCGAGATTCATTTAAATGAATCTAATTTAAATAGGTTAAATCCGAATGGAAATAATTCAAACGACATGGACATTGACGAAATACGATCAACTGCTGCTACAATGCATTCAGCTGACGAAGATAATTCCGAATACATTCCCATATCAGATTCACCTATCAATCTTTACAAAACGCAAATTATTATTCAGAAAGCACCTTTGAAGAAAGCACCACAAGAAAACTTTAAATTATTGAATATTAATCATAGAAAAAGGAAAATCTTTATACATCCTAATCCTAATCATATTCCAAGTAAAGGAATAATATGGATTTTGATTGAAGATATTAATATTTACAGCGCTTTTCAAAATACATGCCTAAAATATTTTTCAAAAAACAAATTAATAAAATTAAACAAATGTTCACTCTTACTCAGTCACATTTTATATCGTCAAGAATTTCAAGAACTCATTCTTGAGCAACATGTAAAAACCAACCGCAGAGGTATTAATGTTGTCTATTTAAAATTAAAAAAAAGATACTATTTTACTAAATTGAAAGAAGAAATTCAAAATTCATAAATAATTGTCATATTTGCAACTCTGCTAAATACGAACCTAGCCTTTAAAATTATCATTTAAAATTTAAGAAACCGTCAGTAAACCTTTAGCTCACATGAACATTTGGTTCAAATCCAAAGGAGACCCATACCTTACCTTTATAGATAAATTTACCAAACATGCGCAAGTTTTACTATAAAGTCAAGGAATTGGTCTGACCTAAAAAACGGGTTTATGAAATATCTTGCGTCTCTTGGTAAACCCAAACGAATAGTCACAGATAGAGAAAAAGGTTTTAATAGTTTAAATTTTAAAAATTTCTTGAACAATGACGGAATTAATATCCACTTCACAACTCCAAATAACCATAGTAGTAACGTGGATGTAGAAAGATTTAACAATACACTAAATGAACATCTTAGAATTTTACAGATAATTGAAAAAGAACAAGGCTTAACAACAGATGAAGATCTTGTTGTCAAAGCTGTTAAAACTTACAACGAGACAATCCATTCCTCAACCAATCAAAGACCCATTGATTTCATTAATGGTACAATCTTGTCCGCGCAATATCCTATTATCCAAGAAAGACTGATAAAATCCAAAACTAAAAAATTAAAGAAACTTAATCAAAATAGAAAAAAAGAAAAAGCATCAAATTATTTAAAGCTCAAACGGGTCAGCAAACTTCTACCATATTATAAAAAAACTGAAATAAAAAATCAAAGCGAGAATTATTTCCAATAAACACAAGTTAAGAATTAAAATTCTATTCAGTCAATCTGACACTCCAACTATTTTAAGATAACACTTTTGATTACTTTATTCGCAGTTTTTACTGGTAATCGGAATTACACTTTGACACATATATTTAATTTTATTTTTCTGCTAACAAATAACAATATTACTGACTATGAACTATGGAATCAGTAAAACTGAAATTTTTACTTTATTAATACTTTAGGAACAATTTTCATCAGCGTGATTCTACTTTGTCTTCTTAATGTAATTGCATGTTCTTATATCGAAATTAATGAACTACAAAATGGGAATGGGAATATCCTGGCACAAGATTCTAAAATAAATATCATCTATAATTATACGAAAATAATGCATATTATCAACTTGGATCTGTACGAAGAAGCTATAAATAAAATCACACAAAATGTGGAACATTTACAAAACAAAAATGATATTTCTATTAACCTATTGCATGATCTAAAACATTTCCAAGATGACTTTGACAGCATAATCCCACATCATATACAAAAACGGGGTTTAATTAACATTGTAGGTAACATTATGGTCTACGTTTTCTAACGGGTACAATGGGTAATAATGACAGAGACGAAATTCAAAAGCATTTTAAAGTAACCGAAAAAAATAATAATGCACTAATAACAAACGCGAATAAACAAATTTTTATAAATAAAAACTTATCAGATCATATAACTAATATAACTGACCGAATTGATTCGGATATTAAATTACTTAGAATAGAATTAGAAATAAAAGATCATATAAAATTACTTACAAAACAAATACCTAATATTAAAGAAGTAATATTATCTAGTAATTTAGAAATTTTATCAAAAAAAATCTCGACAAATGAGAAAATTAATAATTTTAATATTACACTAGAAAAATTACCGTTTATAAAAAATATTGTAGCACTTGAATGAAAACAAAATTGTATTTATTGTCTCAATACCTAATTTTACCACAGAGATAGAAAAAATTATTATTAATGAGATAGAATAAATTATTATTTGTAAACAAAAAATTTTTAAATATCTAGAGAAAAACGTAATTTTAGATTCAGAACTAATGTCATTTGATGATAAGTGCATAGCAAACCTACTAAATACAGATGAAATGATTTGTACTTACCAAAATAATGATACTAGTGACATAGAAATAATTAACAAAAATGTAATAATAAGAAAAAACTTAAATGAAACATTTTTATTCAATAATTGTAATTCACAAAATAAAATGAAAATTAGAGGTAACAACTTAATAATATTTTCTAATTATATAATTTCAATAAATAATTTTAAAATAAATGATACTGAACTTAAATATTATATAAACAAAATTTTACCGTACGTCGAACGTGAAATAAAGATAAAGAAAATAGAAAATAAAATCGATCTGGGAACTTTGCACGCGAGTCATATAAATAATACCAGACACATTTAAGAAATTAAATTTGATAATACACGAAAATGGTATACCAGTGTAATTACAGATTCGTTTATCCTTTTAATAATAATAGTATTCATTTTCATTGGAATTCGTTTGAAATCGCGATTCAAATTCACTGTATCAAAGGTAACCTTTAATTTAAACGAAATTCGCCGGGAATCGGATTCTAAGGAGGGAGGAGTTACATCCACACCATCCCCTGCTAATAAGACCATCACTATTGTACCAAACAATATTGTACAAAGGGATAGAATTACTCAAAAGGGACAAAAAAGTCCATTCTTCTAAAATAAAAACTTAATTTCATATTTTATTTCTTCCACACTTTCATTTCTATTTTTTTTTTAACACACTTGAACCTAAGTGCCGTGTTTCACAATCGATCGTTGCTTTCTAACTTTTGTATAAATAAGTAAACGCATTTTTTTAAACATGATTAGCTGATCGTACATTTCGTCATTATATGAGGTCTATACTCAATATGTACGAAATGAACTAAAGAAAAAAATTATTAAACAATTATCGAAAACCGCTGATTATGCAAAATCAGCATTTTGCAACTGTAAAACCTTTTTAGTATTAAGAAAATGATTGTATTGAAAAAATATTTTTTTTAAGTAGTTCTTTTCTGGAAGCAAATTACTAAAGACGTTTAAAATTAAAATCAACGTGTTTTATTTTAAAATTTTTAAAACTAACTTGAACAGATATAATTATATATTGTTATATTAATTTAATTAAAAAAGTTTCCTTCTGATTGAATGGTATCATAATTATTAATTTCTCTAAAAATAGAATGGAAAGCAACCTTGTTTTAGTGTAAAATTAATTAAAAAAATTTACTTAATTAAATCCGTATTTGTATTCTACAGGAACCCTCTAATTTTTTTTTTAGTATATATTTTATTTTAATAAATTTTTTTCACGTTTTTAAGGCATTAATTAATTAAATTTTTATATAATTATATTTTAAAATTTCAGTTTGCTAAATTTGGGTTGCTAAATTTATTTTGTTGTTTACGAAATAATAAATACTAAACATCTTGTTGAGGGGTATTTACACATTTATTACACAAGTGGTTCAGTAGTTCATATTTTTTTTCATATCTATCGCTTCTATTTTGTATTCTACCTATTTATAAATTAAAAAAGAAAAAAATTGGCACATGTTTGACATAATATAATAGAGAGTAAAAGTTTAAAAGAATTAAAAATATTTAAATAAATTATGCGTGGAAGCGTGTCATATGCCTGTATTTCTTGATCATTTGACTGTATTTCATTGCCAGTATTTCATTTGCCTGATTTCATTTGCCTGTATTTCATTTGTTTGCATTTTGCAGAATTATTTGACTTTCATTAATATTGGCTAAGGCCAAGTTAATTTAATTGATAATTTAATGCAGTAGAGTATACTTGTTATAAACGGTAATGACACCACTAACAATAAAAAAAAGCATTATTTTAAATATAATTATTTTCCCATAGAATTATTTTCAATAATCCGTATTTGTATTCAATAAATCTAAAACATTCTTGTCAATTCAGATTTCCACATTATTATAGAAATACATATTATTACTTTCCCATAGGCAAAATTCTTATTATGTTAATATAATACAGAATACTTCACCTTCATACCTTCAGTAAATATACACGTTCCTGCAAATTCAGCATTTGGAACATTATTACAAAAACAATTATTTTCACACAGACAAAATTCGTACTAATCGAACTTTTATTGTTCCCACAAAATAATGTTTCAATTAGTATCCGTAAATAAAAATTACAATATAAATATCAGGAAATAATTAAGAATTAAGTTAAGTTCTGTTCTGGATTTCAAACTTGTCGAAGCTTCCTATTAAATATAAATACGTAATTAAATGAAGTGCTAAAAGTTTAAAATAAAATTAACACCTATATATTTTTTTTTAACTTAACTAAATATTAATTAGGTCAGCAAAACTCCTCAATGCAAACCCTCCTCGTGAGTGCCGACCGGAAATAATCGCCAGCTAGGTGGTTAGGTACTAAGGGAAAGGAAAACTGAGTCTGTCTTTATGTATTGTATTACTGACACCTCGGTTTGTACCGGAACCATCGGATTGGGGTAAACCTGGGCCGGATTCAAGGTGTTATACGACCCGTACCGATGATCAGCCTGGTTGGGGGCCCAGTCTTAAAAATAGCACAGTCGCGAACGGAGTATTCGGAGTACCTGGCGACTCTCCGAATTACTTAGCCTTACCCTATGTATACGAATCTCTGCATAGGGTGGACCTTTCTTTTCTTCGTACTCGTGGGTTCAAATATGGAACAAATAATAAAAAAAAAAAAGATTCGAAAAAACAGTTAGCCGGCACTTCCCAAAAGTCGGCAAGTGAAGCGACAAAACCGGGCTGGGAGTTTGAAGAAAGTGGTTGTTGCTTTAAACATAAAGAAGAAGAAAATCCGGGACCACCACCCTCCTGTAGAGACGCTGGCTGGCATCAGCGCCACGTCAAATTGACTGCTTGTGCTGATCAGATATCGGCTGATCTCTACAAGAAGGCGATAGGTAAGGTGGGAAGTCTGTGGCTGCGGGCCAAACTAAAAGCCGGAAACAGGGAGGAAATCCCAAGCCAGGAGCTAGGGTATGGCTGCCGAGGGAACCTGCCGAAGATGATACGATCATCAAAATGATGAAAGTGTCAAATCCCCAACTTCCAACTCACAATTGGAAGATTATCAAACTAGGGGAAGTAGTAGGAGAATCCCCACAGGTGTTAGTCATTGTCAATAAAGACTCCCTACAACCCCTAGCGAAAGCCAAAGGGGTCATAAATTACGGCTTTACAGCGGTTACACTGAAGGTGTACAAAAAGAATGAGATGGAGGCCTCAAGGAGCATCGGTGAAGGCCTAAGTCAAGCCCAAGAAGCAGACTCTGACTGATCCGATGTCGTTGACGGAGTATCCTCCTCGGCTCTAAAGAGAGTGAATGATGTCATCATATGTCATCATCATATATGGTTCCACAAACGGGACTTGCGCATAACAAACGAATTTCCATAGGCTGTATTTCGCCATCTTGATAACTTAACATGGTAGGGATGAGCATCTCTTGCCCTCCCTTTTTTTCGTTGGAAAAGTTTGAGTGGAGGCATTAGTTGTTTTATTTCTTTAGAACAAGTATTAATCCCTACGAGATACCTATAAAATAAGGTCAGCGACCCAACTGTGCGACGATGGCTGAGTGAAGTGAGCATTGAAGTTACACTGGGGTCGTTGATCAAACGAATACCTCTGTTTTGCACATTATCGAAATAACCCAGTGCTGTTTGAAGCCCTGCAGCCCAAATATGTGCATTGTACTTCATTTTCGGCCTAATGTACGTTTTATAGCTATTGAGAAGATCAGATGCGGAAAAGTAAGTTTTACAGCGATACAAAAAACCCAAACATTTAGCTGCATCCTTAGCTATACCAAAAATGTGATTTGACCAAGTCAATTTTCGGTTTAACCCGATGCCCAGCTTATTTAAGTCCGTTGAATGCTGCAAGACCTCTCCCTGAAATAGTAGGGTAGGAACAGTTGTGGCAATTTTCCGCGAGATCAGACAGCATTGTGTTTTTTTGGTGTTGAACTCCACTCTATTGACTTCGCCCCATTTTTGAATTTTTGCTAAATCGTTACGTGCTTCCTCAGGGTAGTGTTGGACTTTAACCAACCAAAACCACCCCCCTTTTAAAACCAAACTTTAGGATGGAACCTTTAATACGAATGTACAGTTTGGTTTTGGGGATAAGGATGTTGGAAGGATAATTGGGAAAATTGGAATTGGGAAATTTGGATCATGGGGGATAGGTAGGAAAATTTGGAGGGACATTTTGAAGAAAGATGTTAATGTTCTTCTTAAACTTAAGTAAATCGTACACATAAGAATTACCAACTTTAGGGAACACATGCGATGGTATATGGTTCCACAAACGGGACTTGCGCATAACAAACGAATTTCCATAGGCTGTATTTCGCCATCTTGGTAACTTAACATGGTAGGGATGAGCATCTCTTGCCCTCCCTTTTTTTCTTTGGAAAAGTTTGAGTGGAGGCATTAGTTGTTTTATTTCTTTAGAACAAGTATTAATCCCTACGAGATACCTATAAAATAAGGTCAGCGACCCAACTGTGCGACGATGGCTGAGTGAAGTGAGCATTGAAGTTACACTGGGGTCGTTGATCAAACGAATACCTCTGTTTTGCACAATATCGAAATAAACCAGTGCTGTTTGAAGCCCTGCAGCCCAAATATGTGCATTGTACTTCATTTTCGGCCTAATGTACGTTTTATAGCTATTGAGAAGATCAGATGCGGAAAAGTAAGTTTTACAGCGATACAAAAAACCCAAACATTTAGCTGCATCCTTAGCTATACCAAAAATGTGATTTGACCAAGTCAATTTTCGGTTTAACCCGATGCCCAGCTTATTTAAGTCCGTTGAATGCTGCAAGACCTCTCCCTGAAATAGTAGGGTAGGAACAGTTGTGGCAATTTTCCGCGAGATCAGACAGCATTGTGTTTTTTTGGTGTTGAACTCCACTCTATTGACTTCGCCCCATTTTTGAATTTTTGCTAAATCGTTATTTAGCTCACTAATAGTGAAATTTTTTGCTGTTGTATTAATCTGGTGATTAATGTTACAGCGGCTATGAAACTCATAGGAAGCTACAAGGGTGCTGTCGTCTGCGAAACTATGGATCGAATTGGAGGTTAATGAGAGTAGGTCATTGATAAATATTAAAAAGAGAGTTGGGGATAAAACTGATCCCTGGGGGACACCAGCATTTATTTTGAATTTGTCAGATGAATATCCATCGACCAGAACACGAATCGTGCGATTCGAAAGGAAATCTCCAATCTATTTTAGAAAGACCCTACCTAGACCTAATGCTTTGCATTTTGCCAATAGAACATCGTGCCAAACTCGATGGAAAGCCTTAGAAATATGAAGAGCCACAACATCAGACTCACCAGAATGATGAAGGTAGATGCTTAGCTTTTCACAAAGGTAAGTCATGAGATCACCGGTTGAACGACGGGCTCTGAACCCATATTAACGATCATGAAGCAAACCTTTGTGGTCCAGGTATTTCAGAAGCTTTTGGTTCACTATTTTGTCCATTACCTTGGAGAGGACCGAAGTTATAGCAATAGGGCGGTAGTTGGAGGGATCGCTTTTATTACCTTTTTTGGTTATTGGGAAAACATGTGCAATCTTCCATTGGTAGGATGAATACACGAAGTGAAGGAGAGGTAGAAAAGGTTGCGCAGAGGTTTTGAAATAGTGGAGTAGGTATTTTTAAGCACCATGGTGGTTATACCATCTGGACCGGCTGACTTATTTGTATCAAGATTTTTTAAGATTTTCATCACCGCCCGCGTCCTAAAGTAAATTTTACCGAAGGAGCAGCCAGCTCCTGGAACAGAAGGTGGCATCTGAGCTGACTATGACAGTGGCGAATTAAAAGCGAACTGCTTGCCAAATAAGTTCGCTTTCTCTTTAGAATCTGATACGGTTCTGCAATTATTATCAATAAGTGTTTGAAAAATTAAAATTCTTAATTACGACAGATCCAATATTAGTTTATCCCGTTTTTTAAAAACATTTTTTACTTACTACAGATGCCAGCAATTTTGCTCTCGGTGCTGTTCTTTCACAGAATAGCCACCCAATTTGTTACGCTTCACGTACACTCAATGAACATGAATGTAAGTATTCAACAATAGAAAAAGAATTGCTTGCAATTATTTGGGCTACTAAATATTTTCGCCCGTATATCTTTGGTCGCAAATTCACTATTAGAACAAACCATAAACCTTTACAGTGGCTACATACCTTAAAAGAACCTAATTGCAAATTGCAAAGATGAAAAATCAAGTTAGAAGAATTTAATTTTGAAATAGAATATTTCAATGGACGGGAAAACAAAGTTGCTGATGCTCTCTCGCGTGTCGAGATTCATTTAAATGAATCTAATTTAAATAGGTTAAATCCGAATGGAAATAATTCAAACGACATGGACATTGACGAAATACGATCAACTGCTGCTACAATGCATTCAGCTGACGAAGATAATTCCGAATACATTCCCATATCAGATTCACCTATCAATCTTTACAAAACGCAAATTATTATTCAGAAAGCACCTTTGAAGAAAGCACCACAAGAAAACTTTAAATTATTGAATATTAATCATAGAAAAAGGAAAATCTTTATACATCCTAATCCTAATCATATTCCAAGTAAAGGAATAATATGGATTATGATTGAAGATATTAATATTTACAGCGCTTTTCAAAATACATGCCTAAAATATTTTTCAAAAAACAAATTAATAAAATTAAACAAATGTTCACTCTTACTCAGTCACATTTTATATCGTCAAGAATTTCAAGAACTCATTCTTGAGCAACATGTAAAAACCAACCGCAGAGGTATTAATGTTGTCTATTTAAAATTAAAAAAAAGATACTATTTTACTAAATTGAAAGAAGAAATTCAAAATTCATAAATAATTGTCATATTTGCAACTCTGCTAAATACGAACCTAGCCTTTAAAATTATCATTTAAAATTTAAGAAACCGTCAGTAAACCTTTAGCTCACATGAACATTTGGTTCAAATCCAAAGGAGACCCATACCTTACTTTTATAGATAAATTTACCAAACATGCGCAAGTTTTACTATAAAGTCAAGGAATTGGTCTGACCTAAAAAACGGGTTTATGAAATATCTTGCGTCTCTTGGTAAACCCAAACGAATAGTCACAGATAGAGAAAAAGGTTTTAATAGTTTAAATTTTAAAAATTTCTTGAACAATGACGGAATTAATATCCACTTCACAACTCCAAATAACCATAGTAGTAACGTGGATGTAGAAAGATTTAACAATACACTAAATGAACATCTTAGAATTTTACAGATAATTGAAAAAGAACAAGGCTTAACAACAGATGAAGATCTTGTTGTCAAAGCTGTTAAAACTTACAACGAGACAATCCATTCCTCAACCAATGGATACGGTTCTGCAATTATTATCAATAAGTGGTGGAAAGGAAGACCCTCTAACGTCTTCCTTTAGATTTTTGGCAAATGACCAAAAATATTTGCCATTCTTTGGCATGTGGATGATTTTACGTTTCAATCTTTGGTTGAACAAGAATTTTTGCTTATTGATAACTCTCTTGCACCTGTTTCTCACCACTATATAGTTGGCCCTGTGCGCCTCCGACCTATTGTTTTGGTACAGTTTAAAAGCCTCCTCTTTTCTAGAAATGGCTTCTTTGCAAATACGATTAAACCAACATTTGGGACTCCTTTTAGCAGATTTCATGAAATGAGGGATGAATAACCTCATTTCAAGTAAAATAATTTCCCTAATCGCATTTGCAGCAAAGTTAACATTTCTGTTGCGGAAGCAGAATGACCAATCAAAGGCTCTAAAAAAGTTGTTTAGGCCCTCCCAGTCAGCCTGGCTGTAACGCCAAACTAGTTTTTTGGGAGGGAACATCTGGTTGGAGATTGGGCTTATCCGAAAACTTGCGTTAACCAAATAATGATCGGAATTACCAAGGGGGCAACCAACTGAAACCACATATTTTTCAGGGTGTGTGGTGAGAAACAGATCCAAGAGGTGACCTTCATGATCAGCACGGTCCGGGATCTTAGTGGGATTTTGAACAAGTTGAGAAAGGTGGAACAGCGTGGAGAATAGTTCAACTTGTTTCCCAATTGAGTTTTGACTCGGGGAGATGTTGCTAGAAAAATGAAGCCAGTCCCTGTTAAGAATGTTGAAATCTTCCGCCAGAACAATTTCAGTTTCTGGAGGTGCGTCCAAAATTTCATTGATCTGGTTCGATAGATTTTCAATTTCCATAGCAGTTTCCTGTTCATTTGAGTTGGGTGATCTGTATAGAAAACAGAAATGTATGACATGCTTTTCAACTAGAATTTTGACCCAAATATAATGAAAGGTTTGGCTAGAACATTTATATTTTCGAAGTGTGTTGAAAGCGATGTCATTTTTTATATAGACAGCGATACCTCTTTTGGGTACGAAGTGTGAAATAAGTGAGTAGCCGGTAACATTAAAGTTATCATTGTGGTTACACAAAGGGCTAAGACTGCTGGTTTAATTAAACTAAGATGGCTATCGACGGCATGAAAATTCGTTTGCAACCCGCGTATGTTACAGAAATTAACATTAAAATTGGTAATTTTGATGAAAAAAAAAAAAAATTAATATAGAAGAAAAGTTAAAATAATAAATATTAATATTAAAATTGAAATCTAGTTTAAAATCAAACGCAAAATAAAAGAAACCAGAGTTGAAATTGTAATTAAAGTTAAAATTAGACTTAAAATCAATTTCAAAATTAACCAAGATCAATATCTGACTGATAAATTAAAGTATGTAAATTAAGATTAAAGCAAAAATTAAATTTATTCAAAATTAAAATCAAAAGTAAAAGTGCACGATTTAAATAACCCGAACTTGACAACACTTAAAATAAATTACTATCAATGCCAATATCAACACTTTATATCAACATTAATACTTTTCAATATTTTGCTTTGAGTGAGCAAATGGTTTATAACAACGTTCAACAGTTTTTAACATACACTTTTATGTAACCTTATTGAACGCAGGTAAACCAAAGACTCACCAAAAGCAAAACTTACCACCAGAAATTAATCAATTAAGTTACGGTAATTACTATGGTGATATTTAAAAAAAAATTGAGCGAATTAAGAGTCGAAGAAGAACACCAGCATCCATCATACGTGTAGGAGAGAGATAGATATATAATTGTTTTGTTTACAACAAGTTGATATTAAGATGAAATAAATAAAAAAGAAAAGTAAATTAATGTAAACAAAACCAACCGAGCGCGTTTAATTATAAATTATAATTTAAATCAAACAAAAATTAAAAAATTATTTAAATTTAATTCAATAGTTCAATTTAATAGTTCGAAAAAAAAAAAAAAGAAGAAAAAAAAAACGGATAAATCAAAAATAAAAAAAAAACAAAAAGGTAAATAATAATAATATGCTTAAAGATAAATTAATATGCTTAAAAAAAAATATATAAATAAAATTTGTAAATTGTTGTTAAATAATTAATTAAGAATACTTATCTTGCCGCCATTGGAGTGCAGCCATATAATTTAAAATTAAGTTCAATTTACACTACACTTTTAAATAATTTTTGGTGATAGAAAAAAAGAAAAAAATTAAAAAAAATTAATTAAGAAGTTCACTAGTTTAATTTAATTTCAGTAATTTTAATAATTTTAAAAAAATTTAAATAATAAAAAAAAAAAAAAAAATTTTTAACTAATTATAAAGAAGTGTTGTCACTTCAAAGGTTACTTAAACCGGCATAGTCAGTACTTATAAAACGGTCTTAAAGGTCTTATAAAATGGCTCTTGCTCAGTACAAAAAAGTACTTAAAAAGGCGAAAAGAGACACCTGGAAACTATTCTGTGAAGGTATAGAGAACGTCTCCAAGGCATCTAGACTTAGGAAAATTCTATCGACAAAACCCATGGTATCCAGTCTTCTTAAAAAAGAGGATGGCAACTGGGCTACTACAAGCGAGGAGTCGTTGGAATTACTTTTAAAAACCCATTTTCCTGGGTGCTCAAATAACAGCTCAGAGGTGGCTTGTCTTCTGAATCTTCTCCCTTCTATTTCACAGGTGGTGGTTATAGGGGACAAACTACAATGGGCTATAGATAGTTTCAAACCATTCAAGTCAAGCGGACGGGATGGAATTATACCCACTGAGATCCAGCAAACTGCATCTACTATCCTGGCTTGGTTAAAAAGCATTTCTGTGGTTGTCTTAATTTGGGGCTTATCCCGGATAAATGGAAACAGGTCAAAATAGTGTTCATACCCAAGACCGGCAAAAGTAGTCACGTCCATGCGAAACACTTTCGGCCTATAAGCCTGTCATCCTTCCTTCTAAAAACCTTAGAAAGATTGATCGACATCCATATCCGCTGCAACTTAGATAAAAATCTGTTGTCACCCTCTCAACATGCTTACTGTAAAGGAAAGTCAGCTGATACTGCACCTCACACTTTGACAAGCTCGAATGAAAGATCTTTAAATTGCAAACAGTATACTCTTGCAGCGTTTATAGACATTGAAGGAGCGTTTAATAACGTCAATCAGGTAGCAATTGTGGATGCACTCATGAGCCTAGGAGTTGAACCGGAGCTAAGAGCACTGATAGCTAATATGCTACATAGCAGGGCCATCAGTGCCAATTTAGGCAACGCTTCAGCAAAAAGGTTTGTGAAAAGAGGTACTCTGCCAGAAGGGGTGCTATCTCCCCTTCTTTGGTATATGGTGGTAAATAAACTGCTCAAAATCCTGGAAGAGGTAGGCCGCACAACAATCGCCTATGCGGACGATATTGCTGTCGTGGTCAGTGGCAAGTTCCCAGACAGTCTCAGGGACGTTTTGCAACTTGCACTAAGCAAAATCACAACATGGGCTACAAACTGTGAACTGTCAGTAAATCCACAGAAAACAGAACTAGTCCTTTTCACAAGGAAATATAAAATTCCTAAAATAAAACCGCCTTCGTTAAATGGCTGCACTCTTGCTTTTAGCGAAACTGCGAAATTTCTGGGTCTAACTCTAGACAGGAAGTTAAGCTGAAAGGCCAACATCTCAGAAAGAGTAAAGAAGGCCTCAATAGCACTTTATTCGTGTAAAAAAGCCATTGGTAGGAAATAGGGGCTTCAGCCATACATGACTTACTGGCTATACACATCCGTAGTAAGACCCATTCTTATATACGGAGTCCTAGAATGGTGGAAGGCAATCCATAAAGAGGTCAACCGCAAGGCAATTGCTAGGGTCCAAAGAACTGCCACACTATGTATTAGTGGCTCTTTAATAACAACCCCTTCTGCGGCATTAGACATCATGCTTAATCTGATGCCTGTAGAATATTATAGTAAATTTGCAGCCGCAAACACAGCTGTGAGATTAAAAGCTACATCCCTGTGGATCAATTCATGAGAAGGTCACTCGGATATCATAAACCAATTCAAGTCCACTCCCGTCTTGGTGAACTACACGTCCCCCACTTACTTCTTCGGGAAATCTCATGTGACGAGCATACCAAGCCGTGAGAGTTGCAACTCGAACACAGTGATGACCTTCGAAGGAGTACAATTCTACACGAATGGTTCAAAAATGAACAGCAGTGTAGGATGCGGGGTCTTCTCAGATAATCTGAATATCAGTCATAATTTCCGATTACCAGACCATTGTAGCGTCCTCCAAGCGGAAGACAGTCACGCTGCGTTAAAATCTCTGAAATCAATATGCACAACCTCGAAGAATGTAATAAACAGCCGAAAACTTCTTAACGAGATGGCCAGGCAATTTAGCATTCAGCTTTGCTGGGTACCAGGTCATCGAGGTATTCCAGGAAATAAAAAGCGGATGAACTCGCAAGAATTGCTACAACCTTACAAGTTCTGCCGGATAGGGCAGGACTAGGAGTACCTCTATCCACAAGCAAAATGTTATTTCGAAAGGAAATAACTGATATGGTAAATTACAAATGGTCAAACTTCACCTCGTGCAATATCGCAAGATTGATAGGGCCCAAAACCGATTTAAGACGATCTAATGATCTGCTTTCCCTCAAAAGGGCAGGCATTGGAATGACAATGGGAATAATCACCGGTCACTGTCTAATAGGGAAGCATGCCAGAAGACCTGGCTTATCCGCAAACGACTATTGTAGAGCTTGCTAGGATGAAGAAGAGGAGGAAACTACTCTCTATATCCTATGTACATGCCCGGCCTTGTCGGCAAGAAGGAATACCCATTTGGGGCAATATCTCTTCGACAGCCTTAGCGATCTGTCAGGTAAAAATGTGAAGAGTATTCTGCGCTTTGCAAAAAGCTCAAATTGGTTTTAACGAGTGGGATAAAAAAGCTTCTATGTGGTATCACAATGGACCAAATACGGTCTAAGTGCGCCTTTTTGGCAGCCACCTTAACCTAACCTAACCTAACCTAAATATTAATTATATTTTATACAAAAAAACAAAAGAGAAATTTTGTTTTACAAAAAAAAAATTTAAAATAAAAAGAAGAAAAATAAGTTAAATTAAATCAAAAGAAAAAATATATATATTTAAAAATTATAAATTAATTGCAATCTTTGTCGATAGTGACGACGAAGACTCGATCCCATTTTATCCTTCGTGAACATGGGAAGAATAAGAATAATACAATAAAATTTAATATAACAATTGAAATAATCATATAAAATTCAAAAATAAAAAAATTAATAGATAAAAAAAATTATAAAATTTAAAAAAACTATATGGTGATTTGCGAATGCTGTTAAGTCAAGTTCCTCTTATTCTGTACAACAAGTTGCTGCTTAGTTCCTGTGCATCCCGATGCTGTTTAAGTTTCTGTTTATCCCCGAAGCTGATCAAATTATACCATCAAAAACAACTTCAAAATTTTAACGTAAGCAATAATTTAGAAATTTTAAAATATTAAAACTATATAAATAGCCATAAGTAACAATATTAGTTTAATTTTCTAAAAAACCAATCAGGAAGCGTTCTTGCAACATACAAAATTAGTAATAGTTTTCTTAAAAGTAAAGTTTAAGTAATTAATATAATAAAAATTAAAATAAGTGAAACTCAATTAAGCCTTACTATTGAGCCCCGTAAAATATCTCGATAAATGACCCGACTTTAATGGAAACTTTAAAGAACTTCAAAACTTCACAGATTTAGTTGATAGGGCAAGCCCTTTATTAGCCAAATATGAGGACATAAGTCGAAGTGTATTTCCAGACTTGATTAAGTCAAAATTTAAGGGAAAAGCAAGGAAAGTAGTGGAAATAGACAACCACTTTAAGAAATGGACTGAAATAAATGTTGATTTCTACAACGAAATCAAAAATATATTAAGAATATTAAGTATAAGAGTAAGCTTAGTATTAGGAACCAACTCAACAGTTGCATGATCTAAAACATTTACAAGATGACTTTGACAGCATAATCCTGTATCATATATTAAAAAGTGGTTTGATTTACACGGGTTGTAGGTAATGGTTTACGTTTTCTTACGGGTACAATGGATAATAATGACAGAGACGATATTCAAAAACATTTTAAAGTAATCGAAATAAAATAATAATGCACTAATAACAAATAATATTTGCGAATAAACAAATTTTTATAAATTAAAATTATCAGATCTTATAACTAATATAACTGACCACATCAATTCCTCACAAAACAAAATATCAAACGAAATTAGTAAGATACAAAATAATATAGAACGAATTGATTGGGATATTAAATTATTTAGTATATAATTAGAAATAAAGGATAATATAAATTTAAAAACAAATATCTAATATTAAAGAAATAATATTATCTAGTAAATTAGAAATTTTATCAAAAAATATCTTGACAAATGAGAAAATTAATAATTTTAATATTACACTAGAAAAATTACCGTTTATAAAAAATACTGTAGCACTTAATGAAACCAAAATTGTATTTAATGTCTCAATACCTAATTTTACCACAGATCTATCTATGTTACAAAACCAATATTGTAAAAATTCCTAATAAAAATAAAAACTTAGAATTAAGTAATGAAATAGAAAAAATTATTATTTGTAAACAAAAAATTTTTAAATACCTAGAGAAAAGTAATTTTAGATTCAGAATTAATGTCATTTGATGATAAGTGCATAGCAAACCTACTAAATACAGATGAAATGATTTGTACTTGTACCAAAAGAATGATACTAGTGACATAGAAATAATTAACAAAAGTGTATTAATAACAAAAAACTTATATTTCATATTTTATTACTTGCACACTTTCACTTCTATTTTTTTTTTAAACACACTTGAACCTAAGTGCCCTCCCGAAAGGGATTCCACCTGGACGTCGTCGGAGAGCTGAGTAGAATCAATAATCCTATAGGCGATGTCGGAGATACTGTGTCATCTCTGGGGATTTCACAGTATCAGTAGGTTCAACCATTACGATAAGGCTGCAGGGGAGATCCGAAACCAAAAAAATCCCTCCACTTGTAAGTTAAGGTGTCCAGGTACCGTGTCGAGAGCTGAATGGCCAGTAAGTGGTTAAAGATAACTGGTCGCGAACCGTCCCCTCCGATGCTCAGGCAAGGTCAGTTGTATTAAGTGCCCTATCCCGGTAAGACGGCAATGCGGGGTTGGATAGCTTTTTCTGGCCACAATTGTGGGACCAAAAATGGATTCAAAACTTAATAAAACTAAATTGAAGAAGGAAGTCGAGATGGGGAGCTTGTCAGAAGATACGATTTTAGCGTCTAGACAAGAGACGCTAATTAGTGGCATTGCGAGTACCAGCCATAGTACACCAATGCCAGGTCAATTTAAAACTCTTGTCGTCAACAATGGTGAGGACGGCAAGAAGAAAAATTATAAGAGACTCAAGTCCATTGGGGTAGTTATGAAAGAAAAGTACAACAGGGCTTTTTTCATTCTCAACAAGTTTGCTGAAAATGAAAAAGCACGTACTGTTCATGAGAAGGACGCTGCCGATAGAGTTAAATACCAGCTTGTCGTAGATGAATATCTAAAGGTGCAAGCGGGTAAGGACGGGAATAAGAGTATTCCGCTAAGTATGTGAGGGAACCCAAGGAGAAAATGGCTATTTCTGAAGTTGGTGCCAAGAATAGGCAATCCTACAAAGAAGTAGCCGTGAATCACCTAAACGTGGCACTGATAGATGCGATATTGAACAGTGGGAAGCCAATCACGGATAGATGGGGCGAGATAGTAGCTCATTTATCCGGGATGGTATTGGAACACTTTTTGGGGCACCCGAAGGGACCTCTCATATCGTTCGACTGTACGCACAGTGTTGAGAGGTTGTAGGGTTGTCAAATGCGAAGATCAAGTGTCTCTGGATTTCCTCAGCAAATTCGTCGCTAAGGCTAGCGATAAATGGGTTGGCTTGAAGCTCAAGCTTATCCCGGCTGCGGGAATTCCAAGGAGACCTAGGGCACGCATTTATTTACCAAATATCAGTGTGGACAATGGAAAGGTTCTTCAATGTCTTAAGCTGCAAAATCTGAAGATCCAGATGGAAAACTGGAGGATTATAAAGGCTGAGGAGACTCAAAAAACAGTAAGTCCTTCCTCCTTATGATAAATGAGGAGTGACTAGTGGAACTTGAGAAGGCTGATTATAGGATGAGGTTCGGCATAAAGTATGCCAAACTAAAAATTTTCAGGGCTCCAGCGGACGAAGAGGATCCAGAGAAGGATCCAACGTCTAAGCTGATAGAGGATCTCACGATCGACAGAGATCCTCGTAAACAGAATCCGGCACCAGGTGGGGTGCGGTTAGGGGTAATGATGCCAAAGGTAGTGCAGATTAATCTCAGGCACATGAGAGGTGCCTCGGATAATCTGCTGGTTTTCCTCAGCGAGGACGTCAGCCTCATTCAAAAACCTTGGGTCAGAGGTACTGAGATCAAGGGCCTACATCATAAAGATTACAATCTTTTTTCACAAAAAGATCCACCTAGTAGAGCTTGTATTTTAGTAAAAAAACATTTCAATGCTTTTCTTTACCCCGATTTTAGTTCATTCGATTTGACTGTAGTTAGAAGGGCTTGGTGAAGATAGTCTCTACATCTCCTCTGCATATATGCCTCATGGCGATCCGTCACCATCAGAGGAAGTTCCTAAACTTGTTAGAGCGACAAGGCAAGACAACCTACTCATCGGATATGATGCCAATGCTATGTATTCCTTATGGTGTAGTTCGGAAAACAACGAACAAGGTGAGTCACTATTTGATTTTCTTATTAACACTAACCTTAAAATATGTAATAGTTGTAACACACCCACCTTTATTTTCCCAAGTTCGGGCACAAAGAACGGGTGGGAAATGGTAATAGACATTACCTTAGCTACTAACAATAATATCATTGGAGTTGTAAACTAGTCTGTGTCCAGTCAGAACTCCTATTCAGATCACAAATATATAGTCTTTGATGTGAATTTTCAGATGAATATTCCCAAATTCTACAGAAATACTAAAAGAACTGACTGGGTAAAATTCAGCCGAATTATACAGTCAAAACTAAATAATGTACCCAACATCAAAATTGAAACGAACTAAGAACTGGATACAAAGATTGAAACTTTTGAAAAGACAATGGGTGTAGCCTTTAAAGTCTTGTGCCCAATTAGTCGCAGAAAGAAAACCTATCCCACTTGGTGGAGCGAAGACTTAGCCTGCCTAAAATGTCTGACTAGGTCTATTTTCAACATTTGCTTTAAACATAAATACTGGCAACCTTACAAAGATTGCCTAAAAGTATCTAAGAAAGCCATCAAAGAAGCCAAACGTTATACTTCGATGAAATTTTGTCAATCTATCGAAACTACCAAGGATGCAGCTAGAATCTGTAAAATTCTGTCCAATGATAGATCCTGTCCGTCCTTAATCAAAAGAACGGATGGGAGCTGGGCTAATTCTTCAGCTGAAGCTCTAGAACTGTTAGTTAACACCCATTTCCCCGTAGGCAGTAATGATAACGATAATATAACTGCACCCAATGGAGGTCCTGTAGTCCAAAGAAGCTCATGGGATGAAGTAAGTAAAAGTATATCTCAGGAAAAGGTTTCTTGGGCTATTAAAAGTTTTTCTTCGTATAAATCGCCTGGCTTGGATGGCATAATTCCGATAATGTTGCAAAAGTCGTTAATGCTGTCCACATCATGGCTTGTCGCCATTTTCAGTAGCTGTTTAAAACTTAATCATGTTTGCAGCAGTTGGAAAAGAGGTTGAGTAGACTTTATTTTAAAGGCAGGTAGAAGCGGCCACGAGTCTGCGAAAGACTTCAGGCCACTTAGCTTGTCCTCTTTTCTTTTAAAAACCTTGGAGCGTATTTTGGATTACCAGATTACGCAACGCTTTGAGGGAACTCAAGTATCGAAATCCCAACATGGGCACTTAAAAGGTAGGTCCACAGAAACGGCTCTCCATGAAGTGGTCAGCACTGAACTGAACATTCCATTAAGTATAAACAATACACCTTAGCCACCTTCTTAGATATTGAAAGTACTTTTAATAATATCAAGTAGCCAGTGATGAATCGGAAATACAATATAACAAAACTAAATAGAATACAGAGATCGGCATCAGTCGGCATTATAGGAGCACTAAGATCTTGTGCTACTGATGCTCTGAATACTATTTTATTTCTTTTACCCCCGGATCTATAAATTAAGTATGTCACAATGTGTAGTGAATTACGACTCAGAGAATCTGGGTGGTTTGCTATGGCCACGGTATTATTCTGGAGATATTGCCAAGGGACTTTATACCAGCCCTGACCGACTACACTGTTCCCAAACTAAACTTCGGGAACAATTTAGCCGTAGAATTTCCGTCTAGAGCGGAATGGAGAGGCGGAGATTTGACAAAGAACTTCGATGTCACTATCTTCACCGACGGATCCAAGATGAAGGAAGAAGTCGGAGCTCGTATTTCCTCGGAGAAACTCAACATTTTAAAATCCTACAAAGTCCCCGACATAGCTGGCATCTTCCAGGCGAAGATACTAGCAGTTAGAGAGGCTGCTCGAATTTTGAACGGAAACAACACACAAATGAGAACGGTCGCCATTTGTGTGGACAGTAAATCCGCGATTAAGGCCATTAACGCGAGCATTACAACCTCAAAGCTAGACCCTGCCAAGAGAAACTTACCCTAACAAGCGAAACATTAAACATAACCTTCTTGTGGGTACCCGGGCATAGTAATATTGAAGGAAATGAAAAAGCTGACGAATTAGCAAAGAAAGGAGCTAACACTAACTTTCCGGAAAGAGTCAGTTGTCCAATTAGTACTGTTAAATAACGGATCCTTTCTTTGAATATAGCGAAATCACAAAATAGGTGGAGTAATCTGAGCAATAGCACCATATATAGAACATTGTGGCCCACATATAACAAAAGGAGATCAAATGAGCTGATATCCAAATCTCGCACAGGCATAGCCAGACTAGTGGTAATCATCGCAGGCCACTGGCCAGTGGACACGCATACAACTAAATTAGGAATCCCACACAATACCTCCTGCAAGAGTTGCAAAGAAGCAACCGAAAGTGAGAATCTGCAGCACTTTCTTTGCAGATGTCCGGCCCTAGCTAGAGTCAAACTTTTTTCACTCGATAAACCGTTCTTCCACAACCTCAGTGAGCTTTCCAAACACAAAATCAAAGAACTGATTTTGTATATGAACCGCTCGGGTTGGATATAAAACTGCAAACAATCTAAAAACACAGGTCACGTGAGTGCAGTGGTATCAAAATAGCACAATCTAGTGCTAATTGAGGCCTTCACGCATCATCGTGAAGGTCACCACCCTACCTACCTACCTACCTGCACCTAAGTGCCGTGTTTCACAATCGATCGTTGCTTTCTAACTTTTGTATAAATAAGTAAACGCATTTTTTTAGACATGATTAATAGATTAGCTGATCGTATATTTCGTCATCATATGAGGTCAATACTCAATATGTACGAAATGAACTAAATAAAAAATATTAGAGCAGTTTTCAACTGTAAAACCTTTTTAGTATTAAGAAAATAATTGTATTGAAAAAATATTATTTTTAAGTAGTTCTTTTCTTGAAGCAAATTAATAAAGAAGTTTAAAATTAAAATCAACGTGTTTTATTTTAAAATTTTAAAACTAACTTGAACAGATATAATTATATATTGTTATATTAATTATATATATTTTATTTTTATAAAGTTTTTTCACATAATTATATTTTAAAGTTTCACTTTGCTAAATTTAGGTTGCTAAATTTATTTTGTTGTTTACAAAACAGTAAATAATAAATATCTTGTTGACATTTGAGAAATAACCAAACGTCAAACGCATTTAAGGGGTATTTACACATTCATTACATAAGTAGTTCAGTAATTCATATATTTTTCATTCTATTTTGTACTACCTACCTACCTATTTATAAATTAAAAAAGGAAAAATATAGCACATGTTTGACATAATATAATAGAGAATAAAAGTTTAAAAGAATGAAAAATATTTAAATAAATTATTTATGGGAGAGTGTCATATGCATGTATTTGTTGATCATTTGACTGTATTTCATTTGCCTGATTTCATTTGCCTGTATTTCATTTGTTTACTTTTTGCAGAATTTTCCTGCAAATTAAGCATTTGGAATATTATTATAAAAACAATTATTTTCACACAGACAAAATTTTTACTAATCGAATTTTTATTGTTTCCACAAAATAATATTTCAATTAGTTTCCGTAAGTAAAAATTATAATATAAATATCAGCAAATAAACGAATTAAGTTAAGTTCTGTTCTAGATTTCAAACTCGTCGAAGCTTCCTGTTAAATATAAATACGTAATCAAATAAAGCGATAAAAGTTTAAAATAAAATTAACACACTGTATATTTTTTTTTAATTTAATTAAGTATTAATTATATTTTATACAAAAAAAACAAAAGAGAAATTTTGTTTTACAAAAAAAAAAATTTAAAATAAAAATAAGTTAAATTAAATTAAAAGAAAAAATATATATATTTAAAAATTATAAATTATTTGCAATGTTTGTCGACAGTGACGACGAAGACTCAATCCCATTTTACCTTCCGCGTACATGGGAAGGATAAGAATAATATAATAAAATTTAATATAAGATTTGAAATAAAAATATGAAATTCTAAAATAAAAAAATTGATACATAAAAAAAATTATTATATATAAAAAACTCAAATAAATATATAAAATTATAAAAAAAAAAAAAACTACATGGTGTTTGCTAATGCTGTTAAGTCAAGTTCCTTTTATCCTGTACAAAAACTTGGTGCTTAGTTCTCGATTCTGTTTAAGTTTCTGTTTATCCTCCGAAGCTGAGCAAATTATAACATCAAAAACAACTTTAAAATTTTAACGTAAGCAATAAATTAGAAATTTTAAGATATTAAAACTATATAAATAGCCATAAGTAACAATATTAGTTTAATTTTCTAAAAAACCAATCAGGAAGCGTTCTTGCAACATACAAAATTAGTAATAGTTTTCTTAAAAGTAAAATTTAAGTAATTAATATAATAAAAATTAAAATGACTGAAACTCAATTAAGCCAGCCTATTGACCCCCGTAAAATATCTCGATAAATGACCCGATTTTAATGGAAACTTTAAAGAACTACAAAACTTCACAGATTTAGTTGATAGGGCAAGCCCTTTATTAGCCAAATATGAGGACAAAAGTCAAAACTTAAGGGAAAAGCAAGGAAAGTAGTGGAAATAGATAAACACATTAAGAAATGGACTGAAATAAAAAACGTCCTTGTTAAAAATTTTAGCGATCGGTGCAGTCTTGAAGAACTTTTTCATCAACTGAGAGCTATCACCTTTAAGACAAATTCTGTTGATTTCTACAACGAAATCAAAAATATATTAAGAAGATTAAATATAAAAATCAGCTTAGTATTAGGAGCCAACTCAACAGTTGATCAACAAAGAATTAGTGGTCAAAAGACATTTAATTCTATTAATAAAAATAAAAAGTTTTCTGGACCCAATCACCAAAACCAATTACAATTATAATCGCAAATATAATAATGCTACTATCAATAACTCTAGAAACTTTAATAATACAAAGCTTCATACTAACAACTTCATTAAGAATAGCCAAAATAATAACAATTTTAATAAAAACAACCAAAATAATAAACAATTTTAATAGGAACAATCAAAATAATAATAATTTTAATAGGAATAATCAAAATAATAATAACAAATTCAGTAGGAACAATCAAAATAACAATATTAATAACATTCATGTTTATATTGTTATTGATTTTGCGTCCTTCTTATTATTAAAGTAGTTATTTCGTCTGGTATTGGACTTCATTTAAAAAATAAAAATTAAAACATAAACCAATTTTTACTTTTTACCAACGTTTCATTTCATTAAAAAAAATTTTCTTAATTTATTATATATGTACATGTTTATTTATTAATAATTTTTTATAAATTTTTGTAAAAGTGTTTATTTAATTTAAATATAATTAAGTACATAATATTTTTACTGGACCAATATTCTTAAGCCCTGAAGAAGTGTACAATTATACACGAAACGATGGTAAAAAGTAAAAATTGGTTTATGTTTTAATTTTAATTTTTTCAATAAAGTCTAATACCAGACGAAATAACTACTTTAAATATTAATAACAATAGAAACCACCAATTTTTCTAGAACAGAACTTCATAACCCCATAAATATTAAAACTATATATCAAGATATAAAAATAACTCATGAAGCAGTTATACCTGTTTTTAAAGAATTGACAGACTCAACAAATAAGGTTGAAATGTATATCTTTTATTTTCATGACAATTATGACGGGTCAATAGGCAATAATATGTTAATGCCATTAAAAACTAAAATCGACTCAGGTCAACAACTTTTAACCATACTTTATAATGAAATTCAAATACACTTTAAATATAAAAATGAAGAAACAAAATATAATATTACTCAAAAAGGTGAATATGAATTAACTGTACCAGTACTTCAAAAGGATGGTCTCGCTTATCTCCAGGAAAGGAAGTCCTCAGATGGCGAAATCACAATTCAAGAACGAATACATGAAGCACAGAACTATACAGCCATTGTAAAAGTAAACATTCTAAATAGCGGTAATAAATCTATACCTTTTCACCATTACAAACTGAGATTGCAAACCATAATAACTTTAATATAATTTCTGATGCTGATAACAAATTTAATGTCTTAAATGAAATTCCTAATGAACATTTATCTAACACTGAAAAAACGAATTTACCAAAAGTTATAAAACAATACTCGCATCTATTCTATAACGAAAACTTAGATTTATCTTTCACAAACGCTATCAAACATCGTATTCCTACTATCAATGACGTTCCAATATTCACTAAGTATATTTTATACATAGTTAAATTTAAATCTGAGAATTCTAAAAAAGAGCTGATGGAAAAAAAAAGAAACTATCCACACCTATTTACAGCTGAATTAAATTTGACTAATAATAATAGAAATAAGGAGATTTACTTTCGTCATCATCTATCATCTTTACAGTCCAGCCTATATCATGAAGCTAAAAAAAATTAAACTATCAAATCAATTTAAATTTCTTTGGGTTAAAGATAACACTATTTGCCTGCGAAAAAATGAAACTAGCTTCGTCCATAAGATTACATCGTGAAACGACATTAATCGTCTATACAAAATTCTTAACATTGAAAAGTAACTACAGAACCTTACATTCACAAGAGCAAGAGGTAAATTTATATGCTGGATACTTATTTTTAATATTTTTAATATTTTTCTTAAGAACTTTAAATTTTTTTACTATAATATTAAATATTTTCTGTTTTCAACTCTATAAACTATCTCACAATTTTTTTTTAAGAATTACATTATTTTTAAAAGATAACTTAGATTATTATTTGAATTCTGCATATAAAAATTTTTATTTGAATTCTGCATATAAAAAGCACATTAATTTTATATACTATATAATTTTTTATTTTTTAAATTACAATATATTTTACAATCATTACAAATCATATGATATATATTTTTTTTACACTTTTATTTTAACATCTGTACTTCTATATATATATAAACACATATATGCATATCTATCTTGCCACATGCTTAGCTTAATAAATTTCATACATATTACAATATATTTATATTATATACTTATTACTAATTTTATTATTTATATTTTGAGTATGAAATTTTTTTGTATATTTTTTCATAACAAATCACATAATATATTATATTTTCACATTTTTAATCTTATTTTTACAGTTTACAATATTTACAATAACAAATCACATGTATTATTTTTTTGATGTTTTTAACTATATTTTTACTTTTTACAATTTTTACAATTTTTTCAATAATATATCACATATTTTATTTTCTAACATATTTAAATTTATTTTTGCAAGTAACAATATTTTGAAATTACAATTATTTACAATTTACAATAATTTTATAATACATAAATTAATTTTTAAAATATTTAAATTTATTTTTATAATCTACCACAATATTTTTATATTAAAATCTAAAATAATAATTACATTACCGCGTGTGATACTAATTAAAACTGATTTCCTATTCATATATTTCTTTCTAATTTCTGTCAAATGTATATCTCCAACAGCTGACTACTACCGGTTTGTCATCTCTTATATTATATAGTAAAAAAAAATATTCTGGAATAACAATTGTGTTGTCTTGTGATAATGAGCAATGATATAGATAATATAAGTAGTAATTTAAAAGTTTGGCACTATACGAGGGTTGATCAAAATGAATTAGGAAGAAATTATAAAA
Source organism: Poecilobothrus nobilitatus (assembly GCA_947095535.1). Classification (NCBI taxonomy): domain Eukaryota; kingdom Metazoa; phylum Arthropoda; class Insecta; order Diptera; family Dolichopodidae; genus Poecilobothrus; species Poecilobothrus nobilitatus. The sequence goes on from OX352772.1 coordinate 238,689,922, forward strand.
GTAATTTAAACATAATATATTTTAATATTCAAAGTCTTCGAAACAAATTGTATAATCTTGAGGAATTTATTATTAGTTATGGGTGTGAAGTACATGTTATCGTTTTAACAGAAATTTGGTTAAGAAAATCCGAGAACAGTTTTTTTAACTTACCTGGATTCACAGGCTATTTTTCAAATAGAGAAAATGCGTATGGTGGAGTGGCTATCTATGTGAGGGATTATTTTAGTAGTTCAATACTTTTTGAAGAAGAATGTCACAAGTCAAATTTTTTAGGAATTAAATTACATAAAGAGAACATTAATATTTTTTCAATATATAGATCACAAGAAACAAAGTTAGACGAATTTATGAATAAACTAGATGACATTACAACAAATTTTAAACAATCTTTAGTTATAGGAGATTTTAATCTAAATTTATTGAATAAAAAAAATCATGATATCATAACTTATTGCAACACGCTTTTGATTAATGGATTCATAATCTATAATAAAGTAACAGAGGAGTTCGCCACTAGAGTTGGGAATACCTCAAAAACGGTGATAGATCATTTTTTTACAGATATGATACAAAAACAATACTCTTTCCATGTAGTTGATACCTCTATGTCCGACCATCAAATGTTTTTAATAAGCATGAATGAGAAACCATATAAAGAGAAAATAAACCAATTTAAAACAGTTGTTGAGTTTGATAAGATTGCCAATGATCAGTTTTGGTCCACTATTAATGTGCACAATAGCTTTGATTTCTTTGTAAGTAAATTAACCACTCTAGTAAAAAATTACACTAAAACAATTCCTATAAAAAACAAGAAAAAGAAAAAAGAGTGGATTACGCATAATATAATTAATGAAATAAAAATTAGGGACTCTTATCTAAAATTCACGAAAAAATATCCAAATGATAAGCATATAGAAGATCTATATCGCCTACATAAAAACAAAGTATCCAAATTAATACTTGAAGCCAAAAAACATTATTTTTCTAATAAAATTGCTGCTGATCCAAACAATAGCAGAAAACTATGGGATATTTATAGATTAATAATGTATAATAAACATATTTCTCCTACTAACATTAGGGAAATCAAACATAATACTGAAAATATTAATAATAAGCAAGAAATTGCAAATATCATGAATGATTTCTTTGTTAATGTTACAACTGAAATAAATATTCCAGACGACCCAATTGATCGTGAATATATTAGCAGATTTGTTAGAAATATGTATGAGCAATTTCAGTTAACCCCAACAAATAGTGAGGAGGTAAAAACTGTAATAAGTATGTTAAGACCTGCAGCTGCAACCGGCTATGATTGTATTTCGGCAAAATTTATCAAAAAATTTGCCAATTATTTAATTGCAGTGCTGGTCAAATTTATTAACGCAATGTTTCAAACATGTGTCTTCCCAACCACACTCAAAAATGCTATTGTAGCACCAATTTTTAAAAGTGGAAGCAACATAGACCGAAATAACTATCGTCCTATATCCATACTGTGCGCGTTTTCAAAAATTTTTGAAACAATAACTAAGGCACGGTTGGATAGATTTATAATAAATAATAACATATTACATGAAGAACAATACGGATTTGAAATAAAATCTAACACAACCTCGGCCTGTCTAAGCCTAACAGATTTCGTTTCCAAAAACATGGACAGCAAAAAGTATGATTGTTGTGTTTTTCTCGATCTGAAAAAAGCATTTGACTGTGTCGACCATGACATTCTTCTTTTAAAGCTCTCCAACATGCAGTTCAACTCTAATCACATAGCATTCTTTAAATCATATCTCACGAATAGGATACAAAAAGTGCGTATAGGGGATGTTGTAAGCAGTTCCAAGGTAATAAGTAAAGGGGTTCCTCAGATCCATACAATTATATGCGGACGATGCTGTATTAAAATACGCCGAAACTAATGAGGAAGAAATGAGAAATGCTATTCATCATGATCTTAGTATTATAGATGAGTGGCTTACTAAAAATCGTCTTGCTCTGAATATTAAAAAAACTAAAATTATGCTATTTCAAAACAAAAAATTTAGTGATTCAAATTTTTATTTCAGAAATAATATTATAGAAATTGTAGAATCTTTTAATTATCTTGGTCTTATAATAGATAACAAATTAAAGTGGCATGATCACATTAATTTTGTAATAAAAAAAACCGTTCCTTATATATTTATCTTAAAACGTTTACAAAAATTTTTAAATAAAGAAAGCATGTATCAAATCTATTGCTCATATATAAAATCTCACTTTATATATTTGACTCCCATTTGGAGCAGAGCATCGCAATCTTATATAAATAAATTAGACATACTTAATAAAAGGGCGATCAAAATTATTCATAACTATCCAAGAAGGCATCCTACTAATTTGTTATACGCTAACCCTTATATTAGCTTTAGTAATTTATGTGAACGTGAATTGTATTTAATTGCTTTTAAAATAATTTTCAATGAAATCAAACATAATTTTATCCTGAATAGAAATTTTGATATACATAACAGAAACACTCGGAACCAATCTAATTTTTATCTTGCTTTGTTCAGAACTGAAAAACAAAAAAAAAATTGTTTATATATTAGTTTAAAGAAGTATAATGAACTACCACTTGAATTAAAACTCATTGATAAATTGCATATTTTTAAAAAAAAAATAATTGAGCATATTTTGAGCTCTCATAACTAGAGTCAATGGCACTATAGTAGTTTCATTTATTGTTTTGCATGAACTTTGGTAAATTTATTTAATAAAATTATATATATATAAGAGAATTTTATAGGCATATTAAAATAAAAGTTGAAATTTAATTATAATATTTGAGATTTAAAATTAAGATTGCAATTATAAACGTTAAAATTAAAATGAAATTAAAACAATATGAGACCATACAGCTTAGGCTAAGGTCGTAATTGAATATTACTAAGTTTAATATAAATAATGTATACTTTAGCTCATTTAAATAAGAATTAGACTAATACAACTAAATTATAATTTAATTTAAAAACTAATATTTTGTAAAATATAAAACAAATATTTGTATATATTCAAAAATTTTGTTCAAATGAAACATTGTATACTATGTATATTATATTATTAATAATAAAGAAAAAAAAAAAAAAAAAAAAAGTCTTATAGATACCCTCAAATTCACAAAGAAGAAGTACAAAAGCAAATTAATGAGATGTTGGACAAGGGCATTATTAGGCGTAGCAACTCCCCATATTCTGCTCCTATCTGGATCGTCCCAAGGAAGGAGGACCCAGTGGGACACAGAAATGGAGACTCGTTATTGAGTATAGAAAACTAAACGAAATTACTTTGGACGATACCAAATACCAAATGTAGATGACATTCTAAGTAAATTGGAAAGTTGCCAATATTTTACCATGTGGACCTTGCTAAAGGGTTCCACCAAATAGAAATTGACGAACGCGACAGTTAGAAAACCGCTTTTACTGTCGAGAATGGACATAATGATTTATTCGAATGCCGTTTGGACTTAAAACAGCACCAGCTACCTTCCAACGGTTAATGAACCATGTTTTAAAAGACTATATAAATAAAATTTGTTTGGTGTATTTAAATGACATCATTATCTTCTCAGCATCTATTGAAGAACACATAGATTCGATAAAAAAAAGTTTTTAAAAGGCTGGAAGAAGCTAAATTAATGATTTAATTAGAAAAATCGGAGTTTGTGAAAAGAAAAACTGAGTTTCTTGGTCACATTGTGACTTAAGAAGGAATAAGACCAAATCCTAAAAAAATTTAATGCTATTTCTATAAAAATTTTGCTATTCTCAAAACTCCAAAGCAAATTAAACAATTTCTCGGACTATCAGGATACTACAGGAAATTTATTAAGGGCTATTCCAAGGTCGCTAAACCAATGACAAAATACTTAAAGAAAAACTTAAAACTTAAAATTGATAATAGTGAATATGTTCAAAGTTTGGAAACTCTGAAAAGGCTACTTATAAATGAACCAATCCTTATATATCCTAAATTTAACAAAACTTTTACCTTAACCACAGATGCAAGTCAATTCGCTCTTGGTGCCGTACTACCTTAAGATGAACGCCATGTGTTTTACGCTAGTTGTCGCCTTTAAATGTATTTAAATTCAAATTTCTATTTATAAAACAAATTCAGGTTCTCTTAGAATTAGAATAGGAACTTAAAAATTTTTAATAAATGTAGAAAAGTAATCCACACTAAAAATTTCGATGAACAAACAGCCATTACTGTCTTGAAAATCATTTCAATCCCAAAACTATTAACGCAATTTATATTGAAGATTCTGATATTTTTGAAACCTTACAAAAAATATTTTTCGAACATTTTTCATCTAGTGGCCAATTAAAGTTAATTAAATGTAACAAATTATTAGAAGATATAGTAGACGAAGAGCAACTTGCCGAAATTATAGAAAAAGGGCATTTAAAAAATAATCACCGCGGAATTTCAGAATTATACAATGGGCTGAAGTTACTATACTACCACCAAAGTTATGCCATAGAGTAGGGCAATTTATAAACAACTTCGAGATTTGTAATCTCGAAAAATATGAATGAAAACCCATAAAAACAAAGTTCAAAATAATAGAAGTAAAAGATCCTTTTTAGGTCCCAACCAAATAGTCCATATTGACGTTTTTTGTAGACTAGATCAAACGTTATTTTTAACCTTTATCGATAAATTTACTAAGTTTGTGCAAGCAATCAAAATTAATTCCCGAACCTGGACCGAATTCAAAAGAGCTGTTTTACAATATTTATCTATTGTGGGAGTTTTAAAAGAAATAGTGATAACGAATTAGCGTTCAAAGCCCTCCCGCTACGGGAATTTCTTCAAAATCAATATACTGAAATTCATTATATCTACCTCAAATAATAATCATACTTCAAACACCGATGTCGAACGTCTCCACAACACTATTAACGAGCACATTAGACTACTTAAACATGGCGAACGAGTAAATTAGAACACCGTTCAAGAAAAAATTCTAAAAATTATAGCAATGTACAATAATACTATTAACTCCACAACCAACCATAAACCCATCGACTTCATAAATGGTAAAGTTAAGGATACTGACTATGAGAATATCCGTAATAAAATTCTAAAAATTAAAGACAAAACAATAGATGTTCTTAATAAAAATAGAACCGATATTTTTTTTTTTTTTATTAGCAATTGATACAAATTCATTTGTTATATAAATAACATATACTGTTACAATTAGAATTTAATTTTGACCTTAGCCAAAGCTGTCTGGTCGTATAGAATTTTACAATATTAAAATTTTATTTATTATTAGAATATAAATTATATTTTTTTTTTTTTTGTTGTTTGAATTATTACAATAATTAAAATTAAAATTAGGTATGCAGATCTAGTTAATGTTTTTTTTTATTTTATATTGGTTTGTTTAATTTTTTTCTTTTTTTTTATTATTTGTTTTTTTGAAACATAAACATCAACCAATGCATTTTTTTTTTATTATAATCCGATTTTCTTATTATAATTTTATTATGTCTACATTTCGATAGTTTTTTTAAAAATTCTTTTTATTCTTTTATTTTTGTTTTAATTTAGGAAACTTGTTATTTGGTGTTCAGTACTTTGCTAATATGTAGTTTATGAAAATACTTAAACCATTAAATTCCATTTGTAATACATAAGCTAACCCATCAGAAATACTATACTTCTTTTTTTGAAAACACTCATGCTCTGGATTTGCTTCAATTCTCTTGGTAAATTATTAAAAGCCTGGAGGCAATTATAAAGACAATTATTCTTCTGCTTGTCTGTTTTAAATAGCGAAAGATAAAAATTGGATTTGTTTCTGGTATTGTAGGTGTGAAAGTCTATATTCCGATTAAGAATAAAATTGTGTTTAATTTTGTTGTTAACTATTTTATATGCTAAAAGGTACAGTTCACGCTTGCATAGGTTATCAAAGGAAATGTACTGTTAAGTGTATAGTTGATGTGTAGGATATCTTAACGGATAATCATGTATAGATTTTATTGATTTTTTGTGTAAAATGTCTAATTTGTTGATGTACGATTGTATCGTTCTGCACCATATATGATTTAAGTAACATAAGTGTCATGAAATATAAGATGAAAATATTAGGGAAAAGACGTCTTTACAAAAAAATTTTCTTAGTCTCCTTAAAATAAAGATATATGGCGATATTTTCTTGATAACATGATCGATGTGTGGAAACCATTTGAGTTTATTATCTATCACTAAACCTAGATAGTTAAAATGATCGACTAGTTCTAGTGATCCATGCTTATAATTGATATTAAAGTTATGCCAAGTTTTGTTCTCAAATAACATAATTTTAGTCTTTTTTATATTTAAGGACAATTTGTTTTTCTTAAGCCATTCCTCCACGATAACTGAATCAGATAAAATGGCACTTTTTATCTCAGATTCAGTGTCCATAGCATATTTGATAACTGCATCGTCTGCGTATAATTGGATGTTTCCTTTGAGTGCTAGGTGAGTAATATCATCGATATAGATTTTGAATAGGTCAGGCCCCAGAATTGAGCCTTGGAGAACGCCCTTTTTAACATAGATAAAATTACTACAGCTATCATATACGCATACTCTTTGTTTTCTTTGCAATAGGTATGTTTCGAAGAAATGTATGTCATTATTGCTCAAGTTTAGTTTAAGTAATTTATAGAGTAATATTTCGTGATCCACACAGTCAAAGGCTCTTTGAAGATCGATAAAAATACACCCCGTGTATTTACCTTTATCCATACTTCGAGTAACAAAATCCGTTAAAGCAAGGCATGCGGCGGTAGTATTGGAATTTTCTTCGAAGCCGTTCTGATCTTGGTGAAGGATAGCATTATTTTTCAAGAAGAAGTTTAGTCGATTTTTGATAATTTTTTCAAAAAGTTTTGAAAAAGTGCTTAAGACGGATATAGGTTGATAATTTGTTGCACTGGTTTCACCTTTATAGATAGGAGTTACAACCGCAGATTTGAGTGAATCTGAGGTGAGAAAGGAATCGTTAATATAATCCGTTAAAATTGAGTTTAACAGTTCAGTGGAGAATTTTTGTACAAATTTTGCAGAGATATAATCATACCCTGTCGCTGATGAAGATTTAAGAGAATCAATTGCGTCTTTGACTTCCGTTAAATTTGTTGAGGTTAGTTGTTTGATATTGAAATATCTCGCGGTTTAAACTTTGTAAAAGATCCACGAGCAGGAAAAAACCACTCGAAATTGAGAAAAATGGAAATAAAAATATTAGATGAAAACCATATAAGTAATAAAGAAACTGGTCTATTATAATTCTCACATCAAACCCAAAAAGAGATTTCAAGATAATAATAACCGATGGGCAAATCAAAGACAATAAAAGTAAAAAAGAAAAACGAAATCAAAATCAAACTACAAATTAATAATAATAAAAAATACATACTTCTTTTCAGATCACAATGTTCAAAATCGCCCTCTTAATTATAATATTCATACCTTTAATACTATCACAAAAAAAAACTAGAAGTACAAAGCATTGATAACAACAATGGTTTTATTACAATAAATCTATGTAATAGAAAAATTATCAGAGACTTTAAAAAGGTAATACATATCAAAAACATAACAGAATACGAAAACAGTAGAAAAATATTGAAAATATATAACTTATACAACAAAATTTTAGTAACCCTATGTACAGTACAATTAAACATAATTTCAATCCACTAGATAAAAAGATAGATAATCTTAAACCACACAAAAGACATACAAGAAGTTTATTTAACGGAGTAGGAACCGGACTAAAACACCTTATCGGTACAATGGACTACAATGATGAACAAGCTATTAACGAACAAATTGAAGCATTATCTAAGAACTCAATATTCCTAATTAACGAGAGTAATAAACAAATCTTAATTAACAATCAAATTTCTGATCAAATCAAAAATATCACAAAGCAAATTAAAATTCAACAAAATACAACTGCGAAATACCTAAATTCGTTTAATATGCAAAACAAAAATGAAATTTTGACAATAGAAGACGAAATAAAATATATACAATATATGTATCTAATCAATTTGATATAGACCTACTCAAAACTCACGCTGACGATATAGAACAAGTAATATTGACAAGTAAATTAGGCATACTATCAAAAAACATTTTGACAGAAAAAGAACTCAATATGCTTTCCGGATTTGAAAGCATTCAAGATATTAAAATTAATGTAAATTTTTTTTTTTTTTTAATCCATTTCTCTGCCACATAAATGTGGACATTTTCCTTTCCTGTTCAGGCGTGGCTGTAAATGTCGTAAGAGGGAATAAGTCTTACGACGTGTGTGGGATTCGAACCCACATTCCCTCGGTGTTTACAGCGTATTTTATAAGCTTTTACCCACTAGGCCACCGAGGCCCCTTTGTCAATTTTATTTAGACCAAGTTGTTAGTATATTACTAATTCCAGAATATAGTGCAAGACCGCTTTCTGAAATTCACATTGAACCAATACCAAATAAAAATACTAAAATTATTCTATTAGAAAATTATTCAAATGCCGAAAATAATTTAATTTAATATTACAATAATAATAGTAATAATAATAATAGCTGCTACAGTGGAGCTATCTTTGGTTATATCATGCAGTAAGGTGTTATATACTACTGCACGTTTTAATCCACTAATGGCTCTGACTCTGTAGTAAAATAATAATAATATTAATAAGTAATACTAATACCAATAATAATAATAATAAGACAGTGGGGGTTGCCTTCAAGCGGATTTATTGTTTCCTTACAGTCCCACTCCCACTCCAATGTTTCCGTATCCATTTCCTATCATTTCCTATCCCTAGTCCCTAGCCAATATACTGCGTTCGCAGGTAAGGGTTTTATCCCATTATAATGGTTGAGGTGGGTTTACTCAGTAAGCATCTGACACTACCAAGGGGGAAATTCTTGGTGTTTTTTGAAGATTCCCACCTCCCTTAGGGGAAATAAATAAAGAAAAACTTAAATATTATAGAAAATGAATGTATCAATAGTATATTTAAATTTGAAAAAGCATATTGTAATATGCAAACATTTTTAAATAAACAAGTTAAAGAAATAATTCAAGATATAATTATAACCAAAAATATTGAAAAAACAAGTATACAATACAATTGTAATAATTTTAACATTTAACGGGGGTCTTATAAACGGTAATGACACCCCTAACAATAAAAAAGCATACATTAAAACATTCTTGTCAATTCAGTATTTGCACATTGTTATAGAAATATATATTATTACTTTCCCATAGACAAAATCCTTATTATGTTAATACGACACCTATATTCTTGAAAAAGTAAATAATTATTATCCCATAGATTTACCTTCAGTTCACGTTCACTACACGTTCCGGCAAATTCATCATTTGCAATATTATCATAAAAACATAATTATTTTCCAAAATACAAAATTAAATATTTTAATATTCCCACAAAATAATATATTTTCAATTAATTTGAATAGTTTCGCAGAGGTGTTGCCTCTGAGCCTGAAATGGTCTTTAATAGTTAAAATATATGTAAATTCATTCAAAGGTGGAAACGAACCTACCAGATCCATATGGATGTGATCACATTTCCCTTTAGAAAAGTCAAATGTTGCAATTCTTTGCCATTCTCTTGTTCCCTAGCCAAATTCGTAATACTGATAGATATATCTTCAACTGTATCTATGAAAGATCAGGAAAGAGTATCAACTATTGTATTGTGTATACCTTTGATATACCGTATATCGTTGGTAAACTGTGAGATAAAATCTAGATGGCGTGTCTGCCTCGGCGATTTGTCGAATTTCGATGCCAACACGTTCGTCAAAGGTTTATGGCCCATATAGATAATGAGATTTTTACCTTCAACTAAATATCTGAAATGTTTAATGGCCGCATAGATTGCTAAAAGCTCTCTATCTAACGTGGAATAATTTTTTTCTGACGCATTCAGCCTCCTAATTTATGCCTTTGGAACTGGATGTGCAAGTAGTAAGTGTATTTCAAAACATTTTTTTATATTGCAAAAAGCATTTTCCTGTACTCCGGACCAAACAAAATCTTTTTTAAGCTTCCTTTTTGGCGTTACAACCTTTGAAAACGTCATACACTGGAATGAACCTATGGTAAAAGTTTACGATGCCTAAAAAACGATGTAGGTTTTTGACAGAATTTGAGACAGGAAAATTTCGTGTCGTTTCAGTTTTTTCGTTAGAAGGTGTTATTCCTTCAGGTGTAATTCTATAACCTAAGAATTTTATGTCCTTGGTTCCGAAAGCGCGTTATTGATTATAAGCGCGTTATAAGCGTTAATATTGATACCATATTGTTCCAGCCTTGTAAACAATAGTCGAAGGTGTTGTCTATGTTATGTGGTAGTTTTACTGGCTATAAGAATATCGTCCAAATAATTCAAGACGAAATCTAAACCTTGAAAAGTTTGTGCGGCGTTTTTTAAGCCAAACGGCATTCACACGAATCCAAAAAGCCCAAAAGGGGTTGTAACTGCCGTTTTATGTATATCATTATGGACTACCGGTATCTGGTGGTAAGCACGTATTAAATCTATTTTTGAGAAGAATGAACAACCGCTTAAGTTAGCGTTTAGATCTTGGATATTTGGTAGTGAATATTTATCAAAAATCATTTTTGCATTTAGTTGTCTGTAATCTTCACACGGCCTCCACTCATTTGGAGCTTTTTTGGGAACCATGTGAAGATGTTCCTAATCTGATCATTAGTTCGAACTCTGCTTTAGCTATCTTGAGCTTTTGGGAATCCAAACGACGAGGGTACACTGAAGGAAGATGCCTTTCTGTGTAAATATGATGCACGACTGTGTGTTTTAGTTTGGTATTAAAGTCAGGTACAGTTCTCATAGATGGGAATTATCCTAGAATCGAGTTGAACTCATTAGTGTAGTTAATAGGGCATAATTTTGGTGTGCAAAAAATAAGCTGACGGGAGATACACTTAACGTGGAGAAATGTTAAGTGGACAGTTAATGTTTTGGTTCGCATGTCTATTACGAGCTTGAACTTGTATAAGAAATCAACTCCTAATATAGCATGATCGACTGCCGCAACTGCAAAGAAATGATCATAATTACGACGAAAATTTAGGTTAGGCGTTAGAACTTTAAAACCATAAGTAAGTATGGATGCACCGTTGGCTGCACCCTTAGCTGCTATTAACTTGAAATCAGGGTTCTGACTATTGTGTGGGTAAAATTTTCTTGGAACTATCAATATTCCACGCCAGTATCTATAAGAAAGTTAATTTTTGTACTAGGGTCAAAAATAATTTTTTCCTTGCTTTGGGGCCGCCAGCGAAGCAGCATCTATTTGTTTTTTGAATCTGTGCCTCCCGGTTTTTTATTACACGGTGGTTTACATTTTAGGCATTTTTCCCAAACTTTATGTGATACCAGCACAATTGTTCATTTGATCCCGAAACTGACCTGTTGTTAAATCGTGTCCTGGATTGACTTCGGGATCTAGAGCGCAAGTTTATTTCAATTTTCTTAATTCTATGTTCCAAGTTTTTAATAAGTTCTTTTAACGAATTTTCTTCTTGAGCAATAACTGATATTTTTGGACCTGATAACGTAAAAGTGTCTGATATTTTATCGGCAATAGAAAACCATTGCTCTTGGGAATGGATTGTTTCGATTGCAATTAAACAAGTCTGTACATTAGCGGGAAGTTTATTGAGCCATAACTTTCTTAAAAGAGGGGTGTTTATTAAACTATTGCTAGTGGCGAGGGCCTCCATTCTTCTGAATAATTGAAAAGGTTTAAAGTTGCCTAATTCGAATTTGTGGAGAAGAGTATCAAGATGACGCTCTTCCGAATCTGTCCACTAGCACTTTTTTAAGGTGTTCGTATCTATTTTTTTTTTAGGGGGGCTTAAAACCACATCGGCCACTACCTCAATAGTGTCAGCCAATAGTGATGACAATAAATAATCATATTTTATGTTAGAGGACCTTATGCCTTTCGCACAAAATTGTGCTTCGAATCGAGTAAACCAAATATCGGGTCTATTGTTCCAAAATGGAGAAATTTTAACCGTTAAAACATTAGAATGGACTGATGTGTCTTCTAGCTTAAGATTAACTGGTGTAGGATCTTCAGGTTTGTCGTCTTTTCGAGAGAAAAAAAGTGTTTATTAATTCAATTTTACAATTACAAAAATTTATATATTAAAAATTTTTTTTTTTTTAAATTGAAAAATTTTAATTATATACTCACTATAATATCATATATAATACAAGTTCAGAAAAAAAAACTTATTTATTTAGTTATTTACAATACATACAATACATATAGTACAAATACGATCATAAAGTTATTCAAGATGTTTTTTTATTATAAAACTATAATAAAATACTATTATCGATAAAAAAAAAAATATATATATATATAATTTTAAATTAAATATAATAATATAAAATTATTTTAAATATAAAATTTTAAGTTTTAAAATTAGATTAACTTTCGTATAAAAATATTTTATTGTATAACAGATCATACTCCTGGATTTTAGTCGAAACCAAAAATTGATACAACCACTGGGCTAAAGCCCAAAACAAAGTAAAATTAACAAATATTTTTGTTTTATTGTTATCTTTTAATTTAAAACAATTCCTTTTTTATGTTTGTATGAATGTTAAAATAAAAATATAAAAAGAAATATCAATAAGGACTTACAGACTTTTCGATTAAATTAATATGTTTTGCCTCATTAAAAATGTATTTGTAGATGATGAAAACAAAAAAAAAAAAATATTTTCCTAAGCCTGTCCATAAAAAAAACCTCAAAAATGACGTTATATCGCCCGATCGCAAAATTATCTTCTATTCCTAAAATTTTTGAACTAATAGTATTCGATTCTATATATGATCATTGCACTAGCCTTTTATCACCCAATCAACATGGCTTTGTAAAAAGTAAATCTACTGTCACCAATCTTGTGGAATCCACAGCTACATTTCTGAAAAATATGAAGGATGGTTTTCAAACGGATGTAATTTACACCGAATTTAGTAAAACATTCGATTTACTTTCTCACAATATTATTATTTTAAAATTGCAGAACCTGTGGTTTTCACTAGATTTAATTATTTGGATCTATTCTTATCTTTCTGCTCGTAGCTACCGTGTTTCTTTTAGATCTACAATTTCTTCTCAATTTAAAGCTCCTACAGGTGTTCCTCAAGGTAGCCATCTTGGACCGCTTTTGTTTATTATTGCAATAAACGATGTCACTTCCGTAATTCAATATTGTGATATTAGAATTTATGCTGATGATATAAAGATTTTCAAGAAAATTACTTCATTCGACGATTCGAATGTATTACAAGCTGAATTGTTTTTATAATTGGTGTAATATCAACAATCTTGAACTAAGCATTACTAAATGTGCTCATATTACTTTTACTCGCTGTTCTAATCCAATTTCATATAACTATTCCTTTAACCTTCAAACTATACCTAAAGTTAATTCTATAAAAGACTTGGGTGTATTTTTTGATAGTAAACTTTCCTTTCATGCTCATTATACATATATTTTAAACAAATCTAACTCTATGCTCGATTTTATTAAGCGATGGGCTAAGGTTTTATTAAGTGATGAAGTCCATTTTATAAAACCCATATATTCAGAATGAAATCTGTTCAAAAAAAATATCTTAGATATGCCCTACTTCATCTCCTTTGGGAAGATCCTTATAATCTACCTCCGTATGAACATAGACTAAACCTTTTACATATGTGTACGCTTGAAAAACGTCGTAACGTCGCAGACATATTATTCTTGACAGAATTGGTAAAAGGAAATATTTTATCTACACAATTATTAGCCAACATTAGCTTTTGTACAAATACTAGGCTAAGATCGGTTAACCTCTTTAATTTGAAGTTTCACCGCACTAATTATGGTAAGTTTGAACCTCTTAATAGAATGATGTCTCTATGCAACTTACACAAATCCCAAATTAACTTTGAACTAACCAAAGAATCTTTAAAAAGAGATTTATATTCATGTCATTGAAACTGCATTATCAATTTTTTTTTTATATATCAATCGATGGTTAATTTTGATTTGTAACTTCTTGCACTTTATTAATAATAACTATGATTTTAATGTCATATGTATTATTCAATTAATAAATTTTGTAATAAATTTATATCTTGTAATAATTAATGTAATATCTTGATAATTAATGTAATTAATGTAATATCTTGAATAATTATTTATATCTTGTAATTTATAATGTAATAATTTTATTTTTAATTAAATTTATAATGTAGTATATACGAGTATTAATTATTACATAAAATATCATAAAATATTTTGTTAATTTTTATTTTATATAATTATTGTTTAAATTTAATATTTTTTTAAATTGAATTATATTGTAACTTGCTTGTGTTAAGCTTGAATAAAATAAATAAATAAATAACCTTCTGTGTAACAGAATATGTAATTTTTTTTTGTGTTTCATTTATATTTTTGTTTTTTAATAATTTGTATATTTATATATATAATATTTTTTGTATAATAAAATAAACAAAACCAAAATTGGTTTTTGATATCTCTTATTTTTGAACACTTACATATTATATTCAAAAGTAAAAAAAGAATGTAAGGAAAAAATATATTTTCTTTTTTTTGTCAAAATTTTGGTTTCAAGATTTTTTCTTTCAAGATTTTGGCTTTCAATATTTTAATTTTCAAGATACAAGCAGTGACCTCTAAATTGTACATATAATTAATGTTCGGAACTGATGATGGCTTATAAATCTTGCGCCTAAAATTATGAAAACATTAATCTAGGCAATGTTTACCAGATATGGGAGTAGTGCATTGAATTATCAATTAAATTAATTTGACATTAGCTAATATGAATGAAAGTGAAAATAATTCTGCAAAATACAGGCAAATGAAAATACAAGCAAATGAAATGCACGCAAATGAAAATCCAGGCAAATGAACATAATTAAAAGAAATACAGGCTTGTGACAGTAACCCATTATTTACATTATGTAAACTAAAGTTATACACGTATAAAAATTTTGTAGAATAATTGAGGCGATTATTTCAGGCTGGTCGAGTTTGTAAGAAATTGTTGGATCAACCTAATAATAATAATAATTAATATATTGTAATAGATAATTAATTCATACAATAGAATAGAATAACGATAAACGATAACGAAAAACTAAAGTTATAAAAGTATAAAAATATTGTAGAATTATCGAGGCGATTATTTTAGGCTGGTCGATTTTGTAAAAAATTGTTGGATCAACCTAATAATAATAATAATCAATATTTTGTAATAGATAATTAATATATACAATAGAGTAGAATAATAGAATAAAGTAAAACTGCCATCATTAAAAAAAAAATACCTAATAATATTATGAAATACCTTACAATTAAATAAAAATAATAAGTTAACGTCGAAACTATCGGTTATTTTTTTAATTAAAAAGGAAAATCTTAAAAGAAATAAGGCTTACATTTTTAATGAAATTAAAATATAACTTTCTATGTTAATTTGTTCATCGGTATAAATCCAATTTTCGGAAAGAGTAAAATTTTGGAGAAATTTTGTGTCGTGGAAAAAATTCTGTTTGTTTGTTTATTTGTGCCTGATAAACGTAAAAACCAGCAATCCGATTTAAACCAAATTTAACAGGAACATTTCTACGAGCCTTGAAGGAGTTATAGGATATATTGCGTTTCGGTTCGTTAACCCATTGCGGCCCGAGAGCCTTTTAAAACTTTTTGGTCTTATCATTGTCCTGCCTAAACGGTTTGACCGATTGAGTTGAAAATTTGCGCAAATGTTCTTCTTACCTTTATAGGTGTAGCGAAGAAATTTGGGTGCAATATGTCTACGGCCCGACGGGCTTCCAAAAAAATGTTTGTTTTCGATTTATGTTTAATTTTGTATGATGTTTTTAGGGTCTGAAAAAAAGCCTGTGACAAATTTTTATGAAGTTCTGGTAAACCGTTTGACCACGAGAGACCAATTTTTTTGTTGTCCTGCTTAAACGGTTTAATCAATTGATTTAAAAATTTGCAAAATGGCTGCTCTTTACTAGAAAAGCTCACTAGGTTAATTTGGTTACGATTCATTAACCCGTTTCGGCACCAGGGTGCAGTGAAGTTTCTTAATTTACTTTGTTGTCACGCCTAAACGGGTTTACTAATTAAGTTGAAAATTTACAAAAGTGTAGCTCTTCAGTCCAGAAGCTCACTCAAGTCATGTTCAAGATCTAGATTTGGAGTATGAGAAACAAACTTTTTGTATTAATGTGGATAATCAAAAGGTCGGTGATTCTTTAAATATAAATGGTAATGTTTCATATAAAAATAGAAAGTACATAAGTAACTTAATTCAAAACAAATTCAGGGTCAAAGATAATACCAACATAAATATTACTTAATGTGCTCATATTACTTTTCCTCGCCGTTCTAATCCAATTTCATATAACTATTCCTTTAACCTTCAAACTATCCCTAAAGTTAATTCAATAAAAGACTTGGGTGTATATTTTGATAGTAAACTTTCCTTTCATGCTCATTATGCATATATTTTAAACAAATCGAACTCTATGTGTTATAAACGGTAATGACACCACTAACAATAAGAAAGCTTTATTTTAAATATAATTATTTTCCCATAGATTTATTTTCAATAAATCTAAAACATTCTTGTCAATTCAGCATTTGCACATTATAGAAATACATATTATTACTTTCCCATAGACAAAATTCTCATTATGTTAATACGACACCTATATTCTTAAAAAAAGTAAATAATTTTTATCCCATAGATTTACCTTCAGTAAATCTACACATTCCTGCAAATTCAGCATTTGCAATATTATCATAAAAACATAATTATTTTCATTTATGTTTTTATGATTTTTATGCAAAATTCCTACTAATCGAACTTTTAATGTTCCCACAAAATAATATCTTTCCAATTAAATTTATATGACATAAAAAACTAAATTATCCCATAGATTTACTTTCAATAAATCTATATACAAGTTCCTGCAAATTCAGCATCTGGAACATTATTATAAAAACAATTATTTTTCACACAGACAAAATTCCTACTAATCCTACTTTTATTGTTCCCACAAAATATTGTTTCAATAAGCAAAAATTATAATATAAATATCAGGAAATAAACGAATAAAATTAAGTTCTGTTCTGGATTTCAAACTTACCGAAGCTCCGTATTAAACATTTAAAATTAAGAAATAAAAAGTATAATTAAATAAATTAAATTAAAGTATATTTAAATTGTGAAATTAGTTGTTGATTAAATTGTAGAATATAAGTTATTTTTTTTGTATAAGGAAAAAAAAGAAAAATTAAAAGGTGTTAAAACAAAATATTGTGTTTTTTTTTAATGTTTGCGAAAATCGAATCTAAAATTGGCGCAGTCGGTAGGATGTGCTAAGTGCTTTCTTTTGTAATTTAAAGAAGAAATAAATAAAACAAAACGCTTTGTGTCTTGACACATTTATAGTGCATTAACTTATAAACATTGTCGTGAAAAGCTTTTTATTTTTTGGTGAAAGACTTTCCAAAATAAAAAGAAAAAAAAAAGTATAAAAAATTTTTTAACAAATGAAGTGTTAAAATTTTTTTTTGCAAAAATAAAAAAAAATAAAATTTTATCAAACGAAGTGATAAAAGTTTAAAATAAAATTAACACACTGTATATTTCTTTTAATTCTATTATATACAAAAAAAAAAACAAAAGATAAATTTGAAAATTTTTTTTAAATAAAAAAAAAAAAAAAATAAAATAAAAAAAAAAAATAAGTGAAATTAAATCAAAAAAAAAAGGGGAGCCTATATATATTTAAAAATTATAAACTAATAAAAATAAAAAAATTATTTGCAATGTTTGTCGATAGTGACGACGAGGACACAATCCCATTTTACCCTCCGTGTACATGGGAAGAATAAGCACAATATTATAACATAAATTAAATTATTCATTATTAAAAAAAAAAATATATGAAATTCAAAAATAAAAAATATTTTATTACATAAAGGTTATTATATTATATAAACTTCAAATAAATATATAAAATTATAAATATTTTTTTGAAAAAAAAAACAAAACAAAAAATAATAAAAATCTAACTATATGGTGATTGCGAATATTAAATCCAGTTCCTGTATTCCTGTTATCCTGTACATTGCTGCTTAGTTCCTGTTCATCTCGTTGCTGTTTAAGTTCCTGTTTATCCCGAAGCTGATCAACATCAAAAACAACTTTAAAATATTAAAATTATAGAAATATCGATTAGTACAATTAGGTTAAGTTTTAAGAAAAAAAACTCCAATAGAAAGCGTTCTTGCAATATTTAAAAATAGTAATAAAAAAAAAAAAAAAAAAATTATATTTAAGTAATTATTATAATAAAAATAAAAATGACTGAAACTCAATTAAGCCTTACTATTGACCCCCTGAAATATCTCGATAAATTACCCGACTTTACTGGAAACTTTAAAAAACTACAAAATTTCACAGATTTGGTTGATAGGGTAAGCCCTTTATTTGGCAAATATGACGACATAAGTCAAACTATATTTGCAGACTTGATTAAATCAAAACTTAAGGGAAAAGAGAGGGAAGTAGTGGAAATAAACAACCACATTAAGAAATGGACTGAAATAAAAGACGTCCTTGTAAAAAATTTTCGCGATCGGTGTAGTCTTGAAGAACTTTTTGACCAACTGAGAGCTATCACCTTTAAGACAAATTCCGTCGATTTCTACAACGAAATTAAAAATACATTAAGAAGATTAAATATAAAAGTTAGCTTAGAATTAGGAGCCAACTCAACAGTTGCTCAACAAACAATTAGTAATAATAAAAATTCTGCTCTAACTATTTTTAAGAACAAAATGCCTGAACCAATGCGTTCAATTTTATATTGTCGTGACCCTAAAACACTTGAGTCCGCCATTGACATTTTACATGAAGCATGCTACGCACATATTAACCTTAATAATTTTAGTGGTCAAAAGACATTTAATTCTATTAATAAAAATAAAAACTTTTCTGGTGACCCAATCACCAAAACCAATTACAATTATAATCGTACCAATAATAACGCTAATATCAATAATTCTAGAAACTTTAATAATACAAAGCTTCATAATAACAACTACATTAGGAACAACCAAAATAATAACAATTTTAATAGAAACAACCAAAATAATAACAATTTTAATAGGAACAACCAAAATAATAACAATTTTAATAGGAACAACCAAAATAATAACAATTCTAATAAGAATAACCAAAATAATAATAACAACTATAGGAACAATCAAAATAACAGTATTAATAACAATAGGAACCACCAATGGAATTCCTCTCAAAATCGAAATTCAAACTATTATAATCCCAATAATACCCACATAATACCTACCCACACATGAACAACCTATTTGTATATAATAGTACTTTTACAAACAATTATAACAGAAATAATCAAATTTCTGAATCTGAACCAATGGAAAAAAACATTGGAGAAACACAGAAAAGTGTTAACAAAACAGAATTACCAGCAAATTTTCTTTTAACGGCCTCGAATCTCAATTAACATATATCTTAGTTAGTGGGAATATTAGACCACTTAAATTTATAATAGATACCGGAGCAACACACTCTATTATAAATCCTAACCTTTGTCATCCAATGTATTTAACAGAACTTCAAACGCCCATAATTATTAAAATTATAAATCAAGATGTAAAAATAACTCATAAAGCAGTTATACCTCTTTTTAAAGAATTGGGAGACTCAACAAAGAAGTCTTGAAATGTATGTGAAATGTATGTCTTTGTAATGAAATGTATGTGAAATGTATGTAGTGAAATGTATGTCTTTCCTTTTCATGACAATTATGACGGGCTAATAGGCAATAATATATTAATGCCATTAAAAACTAAAATCGACTTAGGTCAACAACTTTTAACCACACTTTATAATGAAATCCAAATACATTTTAAAAATAATAATAAAGAAACAAAATATAATATTACTCAGAAAGGTGAATATGAATTAACTATACCAGTACTTCAAAAAGATGGTCTCGCTAATCTGCAGGAAAGGAAGTCCTCAGATGGCGAAATCACAATTCAAGAAGGAATATATGAAGTACAGAACTATACAGCCGTTGTAAAAGCAAATATTCTTAGTAGCGGTAATAAATCTATAACTTTTTCACCATTAGAAACTGAGATTGTAAATCATAATAACTTTAATATAATTTCTGGAACTGATAACAAATTTAATGTCCTAAGCGAAATTCGTAATGAACATTTATCCAACTTTGAAAAAATGCATTTATTACAAGTTATAAAACAATACTCGCATTTATTCTATAACGAAAACTTAGATTTATCTTTCACAAACGCTATCAAACATCGTATTCGTACTATTAATGACGTTCCAATATTCACTAAGTCTTACAGATACCCTCAAATTCACAAAGAGGAAGTACAAAGGCAAATTAACGAGATGTTGGACAAGGGCATTATTAGGACTAGCAACTCCCCATATTCTGCTCCTGTCTGGATCGCCCCAAAGAAAGAGGACGCCAGTGGGACACAGAAATGGAGACTCGTTATTGACTATAGGAAACTAAACGAAATTACTTTGGACGATAGGCACCCTATACGAAATATAGATGACATTCTAAGTAAATTGGGAAGATGCCAATATTTTACCACGTTAGAAGTAGAGAGGTAGGCACTTGGGCCAGACAGGTCAGTAGGTCAAGGTCACCCGGAAGTAGGTCAAGGTCACCCAGAAGTAGGGCAAGGCCACCCGGAAGGCCAGACAGGAAATATGTCAAGGTCATTTTAAAAGTAAGTCAGACTGGCGGCGATCGTCAGTTGTTTATAAAGATTGTATACTTGGTTTAAGTAATATGTATGCAGGAAAATAGTAGGAAAAAAAAAATGCTTTTTCATACAATGTAAAGAGAAAAAAAAATGTACCTATACGTTTCCTTAAAATTAAAAAAAAGTGCAAACTGGTTTTTTACATCTTAGATGAAGAATCAACAAAATTAATGCAATTTTGAGATGCAATTTTTTTCTTTTTTTCTTGTTTTTTCTTTTTTTTATGAAGTATTTAAAGAAGAGGAAATAAAAACCATTAATTAATTGCGAGTATCACCGTATAATATTTTATTGTTATGTAAGAATGTTGACAAAAATATGAATAAAAAGAAAACAAACAGGAAATCAAAAATATCTAACATGTGGTTTAAGTAATAGGCGTGAATGGAAATAGTAAGAAAAAATGCGTTTTTATAAAATGTAAAGAGAAAAATTTAAACAAATTAAGTGTACCTATGCGAATTTTTAAAATTAAAAGAAAAAAGTGCAAAGCTGGTTTTTAAATCTGAATCAACCTTGACCAAACTGATATTTTGAGATGAATTTTTTTCTTTTCTTTTTTGTTCTGATGAAATATTTAAAGAAGAGGAAAAAACAAATTATTAGTATTTTTAGATTTTATTGATATGTAAGAATGTAGAACAAAAAAAAGATGTATTCTTATGTTGTGTTAAAAAAAATAAAACAAATTTATTTATATGTTTGAAATAATTTTTTATTTAAAAATATTTTACAATTTTATAGAAATCTGTGCTGTCTTAATCTAATATTTTTTCTTTTAAAAGATACATATATACATAATAACAATTTTTAACAGCACATCTGAAATTGTTGTTTAATAAGTGTATAGGACAATTTGATTTAAAGTTATCAATCTTTTGTAATGACGGCAAGTTTCTGCTTAAATCGTCTATTTTATCACTGTCAATGTACTTTTGAAGGAATAGTTTTTTTTGTTCTCCTTTAACATAAATTTTTTCAGCTGACTCTAAATAGTGTTTTAATATACATTTTACATCTAAAAATTCAACTAGACCGTTATTCCATTTAAGTCCATTTATGGCGGGGCCATCATGCTGTGGTAAAACCACTTTTTTTCATATTTTAATAAAGTATAAAAAAGAAAATATACAACCACATATTAATAGAATTATTTGGTGTAATCCAGACAAAAATGCCTTTCCAAAATATTTAAAAGATGTGGAATATAGTAACACTATTCCGGATTTTAATGACAATCAAGAACTTTTGTTAATTATTATCGATGATATGATGTTAAATTCCCATGATAAGTATGTATGTGATTTATTTACTAGAGGATCACACCATAGAAATTTATCTGTAATATTTGTAACACAAAATGTTTTTCACCAGGGTAAATTTTCAAGAAATATTTCGCTTAACTGTAAATATCTAGTACTTTTCAAAAATCCAAGAGATAAATCGCAGATATTATCTCTAGCTCGCCAAATATATCCCAATCAAATCAAAGCATTTGAAAAGGTATATAATGAAGTGACGTCAGAACCATACGGGTATATATTAATAGATCTTACTCAAGACGTTAATAATATATTTCAATTAAGAAGTGATATATTTGGAAAAGGTTTGTGTTTTTGTACAAGAGATAAATTAGAACAATTTGGCAAAGAATATGAAACGTTTGAAGGTCAACCGTCATATATTGCACCTATTAAAAAGCTCTAAACCGAAATTTCAAAAAGTAATTATAAAATATTGTGACCCTGAAGTAATCAAAACATTTTGTGAAATTGCTTTAAATATTTTAAAAGGTAATTGTAATCTAAGTAAAAAATCAACAACCCAATTACGAAAGTATAAAAAGGAATTGAGATCCCTCATTTGCCGCCAAAAATCTATAAATAGTAAAAGAAAAATCATTATTCAACGTGGTGGATTTTTATCTACACTTCTTGGTGCAGTACTATCAGGGATAATCGGAAATTTTATAAAATGAATAATACAACATTTAACAAAATGATTATACTAAAACCCTAGATTTATGAGACAATGTAACAAAATGCAGACTTTGAATTAAATGAGTTGGATAAAAATATGAAAAAAATATTGTTAAATAAATAACTAACAGACACTCAAAAATG
Organism: Poecilobothrus nobilitatus; assembly: GCA_947095535.1. Taxonomy (NCBI): domain Eukaryota; kingdom Metazoa; phylum Arthropoda; class Insecta; order Diptera; family Dolichopodidae; genus Poecilobothrus; species Poecilobothrus nobilitatus. Next base: position 238,713,084 of record OX352772.1, read on the forward strand.
GTATTTATACAGACAAAATCTATTTAAAATAAAAAACAAAAATAGAGTACTTCCTAGAAATAAAGAAGAGAAAGTAAAAATTACGGAAACAAAAGGTACTCAAACTCGTGCAAAACCAATGTATATAGATGCGGAAGCTCAATCGCATTTTCCTGAATATAAGAATGTAGGAATACAAGTTGTTCCTGAAGAAGAAGGAGTATATGAAAAAGAAGCTGATGACGAAGTATTTGATGATGAAATTCAGGAAAATGTTTTAACAAAAGCATTGTCAGCTGCTTCAGTTGAAGAACGTCTTGGAAAAAGAAAATCAATTAGAAATCAAAATGTACAAATTTTTGAAACTGATACAGGAGACATTATAACTGTTCCTTTAGATAGTCCAAGCCCACCAACGAAAAAAGAAAAAACTATAAATAGCAAAGAGTTGAATAATTCATCAAGATGTGTTTTAAGGTCAGCAGTAGGTAATACTCAAACAGAACTTAATTTTCCAACTCGTAAGAATATATCCGCAAGCTCATGGACAACATACAAGTAAATGATGAATTTTATGTCACTTTACTCAGTGATTCATCTATGAACTATTATCCAGAAAATTCATTATCATCTTTTACAAATAAAATGAATAAATACATGTGTGATTCAAGGTGGAAAGTTGGTATTTCAGAAATGTATGTTAATGATTTCGTTCCAAATGTGTATGGTGAAGAATAGGAAAAAAGTACTCAAATATTTATTAAAGGTATGCAGAAAGATATGATAGGAGTTGGAACATCATATATTCCATACATAGAAAAACAAATCATATGCGACTGGAAAGTTTTTCTACTACCAATACTAATTCAAAATATACGCCCACTTAATAGGTTTACAAGAAAAGAAGTTGAACGACAGTTGATTTGGGGAATTTTTAATTTTATAAACGATGAAGTTCATTATACACAATCAATAAAAGCTGAGGAGATGCCTAAAAATTTAAGTTACACCACAATATGTGTTACTAAATCTAAAATTGATATAAAAATAAAAACAAATTACGCCTATACTCTTTGACAACTTGAATGACTTTTGACAACATGTTTCAATCAAGTATCTTTTAAAGTTACAGATTTTAAAAAATTGAAATCACGTGTAATAGAAGCTTTCAAAACTTTTATAGATAGTGTACAATTGAATCCCATTAGTAAACCAGATATGTTTTTTATACACACAGATATAATTGAACCGCAAAAAATAGGTGATAAAGATATAAGGTGTTTAAGATCTGTTAACATACAAAATTCTTTCACTGATAGTGTAAACGAATTCAGTAATATTCAATATTGCAATGTGGAGAAATCATTTAATAACATTTCATTACTTTTATGTGATAAATATGGATACAAAATAAACTTTTCCAATAGTTCAATTCCAACAAAAATTGTATTACATTTTAAAAAAGTATAAATAAAAGCGATTTTACAAAACTATATATTATTTTATTTTATTCATTATGGAGAGAGCGTACTACAAATATTATTTAGTTCAATCAGGAAAAGGTCTTGAGGATATTGGTCCTTTGTTACACTCAATTGTACCTTACCAAAGGGGACGAGGGTTAGGGAGCTTTTTCGGTGGTCTTTTTAAATATTTAAAACCAATATTTACGTCTGGACCTCATATATTAAAAAAAGAGGTTATTAACTCTGGTATTAATGCATTATCTGATATTGCCACAGGTGCAAATGTAAAAGAAGTGGTTCAAGATCGAAGTAAAGCGATAATGAAAAATGTTAGACGAGGTGCAGTTCGGAAACTCAATGAAATGTATGGACAAGGCAAAAGAAAACGAAGAAAACCTATAAAAAGACCTCTCATTAATAATTTAAGTTATTTTACGTCGAAACGACGCAAAGTTAATAACAAAAATAAACAAAAAGATATTTTTGAATAATTATGATTGAATGTATGAAATCAGAGCTTGATATTTTTAAAACACAGCCTATTCAGTCAAGTATTTTACGATCTGAAGAAGTTTCCTATAACCCTATTGCTTCTTTAGATAATCCATCTGTCACAGGATTTGTTTCACTAGGGCACGGTGATACATATTGAGACTTGTCTTCGACATATCTAAAATTAAAAGTACAAATTTTAAAAAAAGATGGAACTCAATGGAATAAAGATAAAAAAATCTGATGGAACACCTATACAACAACCAAGTGTGGTTAATAATATTATTAATGAATGTTACATTCATTAATAAAACAATGCAATGTTCAACTAAATGGAAAGAACATATCTCCATCAGATGGCAATTATCATTACAAAGCTTATATTGAATCATTGTTAAATTTTGGTACGGATGCCGCTACAACGCATTTGGAGTGTAGTGGATGGATGCTAGATAAGCCAAATATAGCAAAAACAGATAATAGTGGTTCAAAAGAAAGTCAAAAATTATACCAAAATAGCAATGTAGTGGAACTTATGGGGAAACTACATTTAGATATGTTTAACCAACCTACACTTCTCATAAACAATGTCGATGTTCGAGTTGTCCTAACATTAGAAAATCCAGATTTTTACCTCTTTGCAGATGATACTGATGAATCTCAACTGAAAATTTTAGAAGCCACTTTATTTATGAGACATGTAACAATTAATCGTAGTGTGCTACTAGCACATAATGTTGTATTGGAAAAAACTAATGCCAAATACAATTACAAACGGGTAGAGGTAAAAACTTTTACCATTCCACAGAATAGTTTATCAATATCACTTGATAATGTTTTTATAGGACAGTTGCCAAACACAATCATTTTTTGCATGACAGAAAATACAGGTTACTCTGGAAAAAGGTAAAAAAACCCATACAATTTTAAACATTTTGATATTTCACAATTTGTGTTAAACGTAAATGGTGTTCAAATACCTAATTCAGCAATTGAAACCAGTTTTTCAGATGAAAATAATTGCTGTACAAGAGCATACAGTACACTTTTTTCAGGAACTGGAATTTACCATAATGATAAAGGTCATCAGATAACAAAAACCATGTTTAGTAATGAGTTTTTCATTCTAGCTTTTGATTTAACTCCAGATTCATCAGGAAATGAAGTGTGTCAAGGTCTACTAAATCAAGGTACAGTTAGAATGGAGGCAAGACTATCAAAACCACTTACATCTACACTGACTGCTATTGTTTATGGAGAATTTGATGCAAGTTTACAAATTGATAAAAGCGAAATATATTCTCAAACCTATAAATAGCATATAAAAAAGTAAATTTGAATATTTGACAAAATGTCACTGTCTTGTGCACTTCTGCATGTAGTGATAATAATAATACCTTGTTTGCGAAAGATATTTGTATAGTTGGTTTTAAAGAACCTTGTAAAAAGTTTGTAAAAGAGCTCAAGTATAAATTTCCAACTAAGGATTTTATAAATGATAATTTTTATAATTACTCTTTTGGAACTGTGTACAACGATAAAATAAATAAAGAGCTCTGTCAAATACTAGAAAAATTTGATGTTATTATAAAAAATAAAAAAATCAAAAAAGAGTTTTTATCAAATTATATTAAAGAAACAACTAAAGTATATGACTTGAGTCAATTTAATTGATGAATAACTGAGAGATAAGTGACGTATTAAGATGTAACAAACACACACGAAAATTTTTTAAAGGAGTTTTTGCTCTGGATCAACTCCCCAAAATAATTGAAAAACAAACGTTTTTAATTGTAAACTGATAAATCAAAAGATCCGGGAACACTTAAGCCAAAGAATGGCTATGTTGAATATTTTGATTCGTTTGGTAGAAAACCAGATAAATTAGAAATTTTAAGTTACTTAAAAAATCAATGTATAATTTTTAATAAGAAACAGTTACAAAGTAACTATTCAGATGTTTGTGGGCAATATTGTTGTGTTTATACGTGGTATAGATGTTGCGGTTATAGTATGAACGCTTTAAAACAATTTAATAAAGAAAATCATATAGAAAATGACAAAAATATAATAAATACTTTTCACCATATATTTTAAAATTATAATATTTCTCAATCATGTCTTCCTAAGAGACATAACATTTAATAATAAACTTTAGTGTAATTAAAATAATGGAAGAGCAAAGTCCTAGCATTAATTTGTTGCTGAGTTATACATATTTTCTCAAAAGAAGTCACACATTAAAAATAGTTGTCGGATTTGACACAGATTTTTTTGAAGTTGCAAGTGTTTTTCATTGGATTGGAATGAAACCAATTATTTTAAAATATCATGAATGGTGTAAATTTTATGACCTATTTCATAAAAAATTTTCCAAGCAGTCAATTAAAAATTCAAAATTATGTTTACAAAGTGGATTAAAATCTACAGTAGGACAGAATCTTAGCATTAACAAAGAGGAAGCTGACGAGTTTTACAGTTTGATTGATTTCCTACATGCAGTAATTGCATATAATAAAACTGCAGAGCCAAATGTAAAGGAATATGTTAAAAAATACATAAAGACCTGTGAAGAAAAGAATGTTGCAAAGTTGAAAGAAGAGATTTATATTCCGGTTCAAAAATTTAATATACGATGTAATTTTTCTCGACTCTTTTATGAAATACCTGTATTTTTACAAAAAAAAGATATTAAATAAAACAATTTTGTAACTATATAATTTGTTATTTATTTCATTATTTATAAATTAGGTATAATTTGTTATTTATAAATTTGGTATAATTTCTAAATAATCTGGATCTCCTTCTTCACTGATATCCCAAATTCCTGGAATACCTTCTTGGTTATTTATTTCCCAAACTTGTTGCTCTTCTGCATCTTCTTCTAAGATTTGAAACGGTGGTATGAATTCTTCAGTTTCCATTAATTCCTCGTCATCTATAGTGGATGTAATTTCATCAACCTGAATCTCATTTTGTATATTGACTATTGCAGTTTCCTCAGTAAATGGAAATGTAGTTGAATCAGGCTCCATTTTTTCTGTAAAATATCTTAGGAAAATTGAAAATAAAATGATTTGTCAATAAAATCGAACCACGTTATATACTGCAGAACCCAGTCAAAATTCAAAGATTCAGAGTATATAAATAAAGAAATTCAAAATTGGATTTTTAAAACTAGTTTAATAGTTTAAAAATCATGCCAAGATCTAAAATAGTAAAAGAAATTCATATAGATCTGTAAAGAAAAGAATGTTACAAGGTTAAAAGTAGAGATTTTTATTCCAGTTCAAAAATTTAATGTATGATGTAATTTTTCTCGGCTCTTTTATGAAATACCTGTGTTTTTACGAAAAAAATTAAATAAATCCATTTTATAACTACATATACATATTAACATTAAGTACATTTAAACATGAATCTGAAAAATAAAGCAACTAAATAAAAGAAATTTATACCTTTTTTGAAATTTATATTTATTTATGAATAATAAAAACTTATATAACTATAAACCAATTTACATCTTTTATTGGTAATTTGCATATATTTTACCGAACGACTCAGATATATCTATAATATTTAAATTTAAATTTTTATCTTTATATACAAAATGTTCTTTTTCTTTTATTTCTTTTACAAAATCTGAATTCTCAAAAATATCAGAATATTTTTGAGGTACAAATATAATTAAATTGCGGGTCTCAAAAACCCACTTAAAACCATAAATGGTGTTTATTTTCTTAGCATTTATTATATGAAATAGAGCATCTTGCTCCATATCTTTAGTTTTTAGGAAACTTTTTCTAGTTTCCACATTTTTGTTATTAAAAGCTTCTTTGAAGCTTTTTTTTGTTGGTGGTTCTTCTTCTTGAACCAGAATGATTTCTTCTTGTTGTTGTTGTTGAAATTGTTGATGTTGTTTCTGTTGTGGTTGTTGTTGTTGTTGTTGATGATAATGATGTTGTTGTTGATGAAGTGTCTGCGATTCCTGTTGAGTTCTTATTCTTTTCCGTTTAATTGGGGCTAACTCCTGTGTTGGCTCTATTTGTTGAGCGTAGGCGAAAATTTCTGCTGTGTTTTCCATTTTTGTTTCCTTTTTTCTGTATTATTATTATGTTGAGCTCTGTCTTTGAATTGATATATCTTAAGAAAGATTCCACTTTATTTATACTAAATTTTTCTTCTAAAAAAATTGTATTATCAATGTTTAGGAATCAAAATCCTTAAGAAAACTAATTAAAAACAAAAAGTTGTAAAGTAAGTTGTTTATTAATGTAATAAATTCTAATTGATAATAATAAAACTATAATTTTTTTATATAACATTTTTCGCAACATTGTTGCATTTAACAGTGTTCTAAATTTAAGAAAACTCTTCTACATAAATTCCAATTATACTTTTTTATGAAAGAATATTATTTTTTATTTACCTATTCCTAAATTATTTATTTTTATTAGTAAATATTTTTCTATTTTTATTTTTTCTATTAACATTTTTGCAACATTGTTGCATTTAACAGTGTTCTAAAGTTAAGAAAAAATCCTTTACATAAATTCTAATTATACTTTTTTATGAAAGAATATTATTTTTTATTTACCTATTCCTAAATTATTTATTTTTATTAGTAAATATTTTTCTATTTTTATTTTTTCTATTACCATTTTTGCAACATTTTTACAACATTGTTGCATTTAACAGTGCTCTAAAGTTAAAAAAAATTTTCTACATAAATTCTTATTACACTTTTTTATGAAAGAATATCATATTTACTTATCCATTGATTATGACTATTATTAAAGCCTAAATATTTCACATATACTTTATTGCCTTTTCGTTTTAAAATTTTTTCAATTAAGTAAGCATTGGGGTCTTTGAGACTAGTCAGTTCCTGTTCATAGAAGCCACCACGAACTAATTTATTTTTATAATCTTTTAAACTATATGTAATCGGGTCTGTCTTGTTTTTGAAAGCTATTTTAAAAACTTCAGTTGAATAGTTAGGTTCATATCCTTTTTGAAAAGTACCTTTAGACCTTGCAATTCTAACAAAATCACCAACATTAAATTTTCCCTTATTAAATATTTTAGGGTAATTATAAATTGAACGAAGAATTTGTTTTTCATTTTGTGATGTAACTTGGTTTGGTTTTAACTTAATTGTACTATGTTTTGTGTTATTATATTTTTCAATTAGTTTTGGTAAAAATTCTATCCATTTAAAATTTTCTTGTAAACTAAACTCTTTCCACATAATTGATTTTAATGTTCTGTTAAACCTTTCACAAACACTAGCCTTCATTTCTGAATAAGTATGATAGTGATTTATTTTATAACTTTTCATTAAATTTTGAAATTTTTTGTTGAAAAATTCTTTTTCCTGGTCAGAATAAATATTTTTTGGAGACTTCCCCTCCCTTTTAAAAATCTTTTCCATACTTTTAACTACGTCATCTGCTGCCTTTGATTTAACTTTTTCGGCATATGCATATTTTGAAAATATATCGATAACAGTTAAGAGAAACTTGTATCCATTATTTACTTTTTGATAGGCCGACATATCTACAAGATCAATTTCCCATGTATCATTTAACCCTCTTTGAGATATTTTTCGTCTCCGAAATCTACGTCTAACTGGACGATGAATTTCAGATACTATTTGTGCTTTTGACATTATTATTGAAGAGTTAAACTGCAAATGTGAATTTGAATAAAATCAGTAAATATATATATATATATATATACTATTGTATATATACTGATTTATATATGAAAAAATTATTTGGCTATATTCTGAAAATTAAAAACGGTAAAATTAAAAGATTTTTTTTAATGCTGTAATTTAATAGTTTAATACAAAATTTTTACAATATACATATAAACAATAATTTTTTTAATTTTTTTCTTTTTGAAGCCATAAGGAACTGAAGTATAATCACCTGCAAAAACTCGTTTTCTGGAATTTATTCGATATGACTTTATTTCAGGAACAGTGATGACTCTGTGATCGTATGTTTGGCGAATACTAGGAAATGTTATATTTATTTGTTGAAAGTTGTTTAATTTTTTAACTAATTGTTTCATAGAGCCAAAATTTATTTCTTGTGAAGCGTTGTAATTTAAACGAATACCTTTCACTTTGCAAACAGTTTTTTCGCATTTGGAGTTGGTACTATATATTTTGTATGCATAGTTCTTTGCACCACCACTAACAAATTCTGTAATATAGCTTCCAATTCCATATTCTTCAAGCTCATCTGTCATATCTCCTATGAAAACTCCAGTTGGAGGGTTATATTCTCCTTCACGTGCTACATATATTATTGAATCTGTATCATAATACAAAACTCGTTCTTTTAAATTGTCTAAATAAGAATACAATTTTAAACGAGCTTGTGTGGTAGTGTAAGCAGCTATGCAAACGTTAACTGTTGATAATAATTCAGCTGTTTACCAAAACTGTTTTTTCGTTTATTGGAGTTATTTGATTTACATTCTTCGAAGGATCAGTAAGAAGAGTAAATAATTCATAAGGCTCATTTATTATTTCAGTTTTTTATTGGTTTTCTCTCTGTCCAAATTTACCCTAGAAAGAGTTTAACATTAACTTAGCTAATGATCTAAGTCGAGGATTTTTTTCTATATCGTTAAACTGTAAATTTATGCCTTCTACTTTGGAAAATTTTTCTAAATATTTGCACTTTTCCTTTGGTGTTCTGCAAAAGCTAGGCCAGCCAGAAGCTTCTTGTTTAATTTTAAGGAACTTGTTCATCATTTCTGTAAAAATTCCTTGTTGTGATGTAAGGGGATTAAATTGTTTAACAGTATACTCCCATACCTCGTATATTTCCACAATTTTGTATCCCTGTTTAACAGCTTCTCTTACTTCATCTATAGCCCACGTTCCTAAAATTGACCTACTACGATTGTCATGCGAGCAGTCATCATTATTCATTTCCAAACTACATGTTTGACAGCAGGAAAACATTAGCTTATTATTTTGATTTATAGGCAAAACCGGGTGATAGAGTTTTTCTGGGGGAAGTATCAATGCCTTTATTAATCCTTCAGTATCATTTAAATTTAATTTATTGCATTCAATTTTTCCAACATGAACTTTTGGATGACCCACTGGAAATTTTCCATATTTACACACCCAAGGATATAGTGAGCATATATCTATATACATTATTTTTTCACCAAGCGCACATTTATAATATGTTCTTGTGTTTCCTGTTCTACCACCATAAAACGCATCACGTGGTTTTAGTGGTATCAAACTTTCGTTCTCCAATTTTGCGAAAAATTCTATGTATTCTTTTGATCTCATTTCGTTTCGAAATTCACACTCCCACTTTTCAATTACTTGATAACCTATAGAGCGTAATTTATTGGCTTTGGATAATGTAGCCTCATAACGTGTTTCATATTTTTTATCATTATTATTTTTGAAACATTTTGGATGGCCATGGTAATAACAGCCATAAAACTCAAATATTTGTTTTGTGTCTGTGCAATATCCGTCAACACGAAGACCAAAAATTACTTTTTCTTTTCCGTTACCACTATGCTGAATTTTTATTTTTCTTTGTTTTTCTTCCCACATTAACCATTTTATGGCAATGATTGATAAGCGATTAAGTTTTCTGATAAGCGATATCCTTGTTTAGGTATAAGTCCAATTGTATACGGTTTTAAAAAATTCCTTCTAAAAACCAAATTACACGCTGAAGCAATTGTAGTGGCCTATAAAAATGGGTCAACCTTACATACTTCCAAAAATAGCTGTCTGAATTTCATACAGGCTGCTGTCAAAATTTTTACGTCATTCATACAATATTCTACAAGTTCCTTTTGGAGGTTAAAAGACTTGTTTTTATTTTCTTCATACCATTCAAGAAATTGTTTTCTTTCTGATGCACTCATTGAATTATAACAGTAATATTTGCGATCGGGTAACTTTCCATTATATTTTATATTATTTTTACGATTAAACATATGAGGAAAATATCCTTTTTTTAAATTTATATGTAAATCAAATGCTTTCGGTAAACTAGATAACGGCATTGGAAAATAGTTTAGTGAATCAATAAATTTCACGTTATCTAACAGCATTAAAATTATCTTTGTTCTCCTCATAATTAGTTTTGGTTTGATGATGGTTTTCTCTAAGATATAGTTTAATAAAAACTGATTATCAAATGCTTGTCCGTTATGTGCAAAAACTACAACTTTATGAAATATCTTTCTTTGGTTAAGTATATATTCTAAGAACATTTGTATTGGATTTTGTTTCAACACATGTTCTCGAAGTCCACAAAAATTGCATCGTTCAACATTAGACAATATACAATGCGTGCAACGTTGTTCAAAAATACATAAATCAGGCTGATGTTCAATTATATCCCCTATAGCAACACCTTCATGAAGTTTCTCCCCGATGATATCATCTTGAGTTGTTTCGAGATCGTAGAAAATATATAATATATTTTTAAGTTCAGCTAATTCTTTACACGGTGTAATAAAGCATTGGTGGTCTGAAGCTACATTTATATTACAGTTTTTACACAAATGTCCATAGCATATATGATTTACATCGGTTCTGTATACTTTAAAGCATTTTGTACAGGAATTTATAAGAGTACAAATAGATTTTTTATATGTAGATGATGTTGCTTTATGATTATCAAAACAAGTTTGACCTTTAAAACTTCGATTGCATACATCACATTTAATATTTGGAAAATTTACGTCACATGCTGGAGATGATTTACAAAAGAAACACGACTGTTTACATCTGTGAGACAATCTATTGTTATACGGAACATTACATGTTTGGCAAAAGTAATCACAACTAAATGCTGCTGTTAATGATGTAATTACATTGAAGTGACCTTCATCGTATATCAAATTCAATCTTTTTTCCTTATCTTCTTCACCTTGAAAAATAATTGATTTTCCTTTTCCTCTGAAATCAAAAACTACAATTTGATATTTAGAGAGGTACAGTTGAAATTTTTTGAGCTCACTGATACTAGCTCCTTTTGCTGGGATGTTTACATTTGAATTTCTTATTAGTTGTAATGCTGCTTTCAACTGAAGTTGACCTGTGTCTTTTCGCATTTTACAGTAGTCAACCGATTTTTCTATGAATGAGATAGCAACAACTAACGCAGGTGTAAGCATAAATTATCTTTGTTTTTCATTGAAATTATGCCTCTTCTTTTATTACATTCTTCTTCAAAATTGTTGTATCTTTTTCCTCTTCCACTTCCTGCTGGAAGTCGTATATATGTAACATTTATACAGAACGTATCTGTAGATAATCCTTCGGAGTTGCTTTGAAAAATTTTTGAAATAACTTCCCAAATTTCCGAAATGTCAAGATCTTTTGCTTCTTTAAAATTGATCCAGGCTGGACCACGTTCATAAAAACTTTGGCATCCAAAAGTGACACCAATTTTGTCAGTAGGATCAACATTTTCAAGTAAATTGCTGAATAATTCTTCAATACCAGTTTTAATCCAATCTATTGGATCTTTGTTGTCTGGTACTGCATTTATTATAAACTCCAATTTTTTTCCAAAAATGTTGAATCGTTTTACATTCACTGATTTTATTGATTTTATTGTGAATTTTTCTGTATTCATTTTAATTTCTTTTTTTTAATTTCCGATTTTTATTTTATTAAGACAACCAATCGCGAACGTTTCTAATCCTAGAATTTTCACTCTATTAACAATTTTTTAACTTTTTACACAATTTATACATAATGTCTTGCTTGTTACTTTAAAAAAAAGCAATTACTCGTAACTTATTTTGAATCGCTTTTATTACTTACTTTTATACATCAACAAGAAGTATACCTGTACCACGTTAGATATTTTTGATTTCTTGTGGTTTTCTTTTTATTCATATTTTTTTCTTGAACACAGAATAAATCTGTTTTATTTTTATATTCTTGTTTTCAAAATAGGTGACAAATGCAATTAACCTGACTTGAATTTTTTTCTTTTTTTATTCTTCACAGATTATGCAACATACAATGCATTTAAGCAACATGTTAGTCGTTAAGTACTTCCACAGCTTTAATTTCCTGGTTGTCTTCTTTTCATTCATATTTTTTTTTTTCTTACAAACATTCTTACAAACAAAAAATATCTTACACGACACACCGATCGACACACCGATCGATAATCATTAGTTTTTTTCTTTTAACTTCTTTAAATAGTTAAAGTAGAAAAAAAAAAAAAACAACACAAATAGTTAGGTACATCTAAAAACTCATCATTTTTTTTTAATGGTTTGATCATTATGTAGACAGAAAAATAGGTTTGCACTTTTTCTTTATGAATTTTAAAGATGCACCTTTTAAAATTGTTCTATCTTGTACGTTTAAACTTTTTTTATTTTTTTCCTTTTACATTCATTAACCATTTTTTTGTTTCTACTTTTCATATGCGCCTATTAGTTAAGCCAAGTATACATCAATAAGAAGTAGACCTGTACCACGTTAGATATTTTTGACTTCTTGTTTTTTTTTTTCAACATTCTTACATAACAATTAATTAATGGTTTTTCTTTCCTCTTCTTTAAATACTTCATAAAAAAAAGAAAAAACAAGAAAAAAAGAAAAAAAATGCATCTCAAAATTGCATTAATTTTGTTGATTCTTCATCTAAGATGTAAAAAACCAGTTTGCACTTTTTTTTAATTTTAAAGAAACGTATAGGTACATTTTTTTTCTCTTTACATTGTATGAAAAAGCATTTTTTTTTCCTACTATTTTCCTGCATACCTATTACTTAAACCAAGTATACAATATTTATATACAACTGACGATCGCCGCCAGTCTGACTTACTTTTAAAATGACCTTGGTGACCTTGACAAGGTCACCTACCAGACAAGGTCACCTATTTCTTGGTGACCTTGACCTACTTCCGGGTGACCTTGACCTACTTCCGGGTGACCTTGACCTACTGACCTGTCTGGCCCAAGTGCCTACCTATCTACTGTTAGACCTTGCTAAAGGTTTCCACCAAATAGAAATTGAAGAACGCGACATTCACAAAACCGCGTTCACTGTCGAGAATGGACATTATGAATTTATTCGAATGCCGTTTGGACTTAAAACATCACTAGCTACCTTCCAACGGTTAATGAACCATGTTTTAAAAGAATATCTAAATAAAATTTGTTTGGTGTATTTAAATGACATCATCATCTTCTCAGCATCTATTGAAGAACACATAGATTCGCTGAAAAAAAATTTTAAAAGGCTCGAAGAAGCCAAATTAATGATTCAATTAGATAAATCGGAGTTTATGAAAAAAGAAACTGAGTTTCTTGGTCACATTGTGACTGTAGAAGGATTAAGACCAAATCCAAAAAAAATTGAATGCGTCAAAAACTTTCCTATTCCCAAAACTCCAAATTTGATTAAACAATTTCTCGGACTATCAGGATATTACAGGAAATTCATTAAGGACTATTCCAAAGTCGCTAAACCAATGACAAAATACTTAAAGAAAAATTGGAGTTATTTGATTTACATTCTTCGAAGGATCAGTAAGAAGAGTAAATAATTCATAAGGCTCATTTATTATTTCAGTTTTTGATTGGTTTTCTCTCTGTCCAAATTTAACCCAGAAAGAGTTTAACATTAACTTAGCTAATGATCTAAGTCCAGGATTTTTTTCTATATCGTTAAACTGTAAATTTATGCCTTCTACTTTGGAAAATTTTTCTAAATATTTGCACTTTTCCTTTGGTGTTCTGCAAAATCTAGGCCAGCCAGAAGCTTCTTGTTTAATTTTAAGGAACTTGTTCATCATTTCTGTAAAAATTCCTTGTTGTGATGTAAGGGGATTAAATTGTTTAACAGTATACTCCCATACCTCGTATATTTCCACAATTTTGTATCCCTGTTTAACAGCTTCTCTTACTTCATCTATAGCCCACGTTCCTAAAATTGACCTACTACGATTGTCATGCGAGCAGTCATCATTATTCATTTCCAAACTACATGTTTGACAGCAGGAAAACATTAGCTTATTATTTTGATTTATAGGCAAAACCGGGTGATAGAGTTTTTCTGGGGGAAGTATCAATGCCTTTATTAATCCTTCAGTATCATTTAAATTTAATTTATTGCATTCAATTTTTCCAACATGAACTTTTGGATGACCCACTGGAAATTTTCCATATTTACACACCCAAGGATATAGTGAGCATATATCTATATACATTATTTTTTCACCAAGCGCACATTTATAATATGTTCTTGTGTTTCCTGTTCTACCACCATAAAACGCATCACGTGGTTTTAGTGGTATCAAACTTTCGTTCTCCAATTTTGCGAAAAATTTTATGTATTCTTTTGATCTCATTTCGTTTCGAAATTCACACTCCCACTTTTCAATTACTTGATAACCTATAGAGCGTAATTTATTGGCTTTGGATAATGTAGCCTCATAACGTGTTTCATATTTTTTATCATTATTATTTTTGAAACATTTTGGATGGCCATGGTAATAACAGCCATAAAACTCAAATATTTGTTTTGTGTCTGTGCAATATCCGTCAACACGAAGACCAAAAATTACTTTTTCTTTTCCGTTACCACTATGCTGAATTTTTATTTTTCTTTGTTTTTCTTCCCACATTAACCATTTTATGGCAATGATTGATAAGCGATTAAGTTTTCTGATAAGCGATATCCTTGTTTAGGTATAAGTCCAATTGTATACGGTTTTAAAAAATTCCTTCTAAAAACCAAATTACACGCTGAAGCAATTGTAGTGGCCTATAAAAATGGGTCAACCTTACATACTTCCAAAAATAGCTGTCTGAATTTCATACAGGCTGCTGTCAAAATTTTTACGTCATTCATACAATATTCTACAAGTTCCTTTTGGAGGTTAAAAGACTTGTTTTTATTTTCTTCATACCATTCAAGAAATTGTTTTCTTTCTGATGCACTCATTGAATTATAACAGTAATATTTGCGATCGGGTAACCTTCCATTATATTTTATATTATTTTTACGATTAAACATATGAGGAAAATATCCTTTTTTTAAATTTATATGTAAATAAAATGCTTTCGGTAAACTAGATAACGGCATTGGAAAATAGTTTAGTGAATCAATAAATTTCACGTTATCTAACAGCATTAAAATTATCTTTGTTCTCCTCATAATTAGTTTTGGTTTGATGATGGTTTTCTCTAAGATATAGTTTAATAAAAACTGATTATCAAATGCTTGTCCGTTATGTGCAAAAACTACAACTTTATGAAATATCTTTCTTTGGTTAAGTACATATTCTAAGAACATTTGTATTGGATTTTGTTTCAACACATGTTCTCGAAGTCCACAAAAATTGCATCTTTCAACATTAGACAATATACAATGCGTGCAACGTTGTTCAAAAATACATAAATCAGGCTGATGTTCAATTATATCCCCTATAGCAACACCTTCATGAAGTTTCTCCCCGATGATATCATCTTGAGTTGTTTCGAGATCGTAGAAAATATATAATATATTTTTAAGTTCAGCTAATTCTTTACACGGTGTAATAAAGCATTGGTGGTCTGAAGCTACATTTATATTACAGTTTTTACACAAATGTCCATAGCATATATGATTTACATCGGTTCTGTATACTTTAAAGCATTTTGTACAGGAATTTATAAGAGTACAAATAGATTTTTTATATGTAGATGATGTTGCTTTATGATTATCAAAACAAGTTTGACCTTTAAAACTTCGATTGCATACATCACATTTAATATTTGGAAAATTTACGTCACATGCTGGAGATGATTTACAAAAGAAACACGACTGTTTACATCTGTGAGACAATCTATTGTTATACGGAACATTACATGTTTGGCAAAAGTAATCACAACTAAATGCTGCTGTTAATGATGTAATTACATTGAAGTGACCTTCATCGTATATCAAATTCAATCTTTTTTCCTTATCTTCTTCACCTTGAAAAATAATTGATTTTCCTTTTCCTCTGAAATCAAAAACTACAATTTGATATTTAGAGAGGTACAGTTGAAATTTTTTGAGCTCACTGATACTAGCTCCTTTTGCTGGGATGTTTACATTTGAATTTCTTATTAGTTGTAATGCTGCTTTCAACTGAAGTTGACCTGTGTCTTTTCGCATTTTACAGTAGTCAACCGATTTTTCTATGAATGAGATAGCAACAACTAACGCAGGTGTAAGCATAAATTATCTTTGTTTTTCATTGAAATTATGCCTCTTCTTTTATTACATTCTTCTTCAAAATTGTTGTATCTTTTTCCTCTTCCACTTCCTGCTGGAAGTCGTATATATGTAACATTTATACAGAACGTATCTGTAGATAATCCTTCGGAGTTGCTTTGAAAAATTTTTGAAATAACTTCCCAAATTTCCGAAATGTCAAGATCTTTTGCTTCTTTAAAATTGATCCAGGCTGGACCACGTTCATAAAAACTTTGGCATCCAAAAGTGACACCAATTTTGTCAGTAGGATCAACATTTTCAAGTAAATTGCTGAATAATTCTTCAATACCAGTTTTAATCCAATCTATTGGATCTTTGTTGTCTGGTACTGCATTTATTATAAACTCCAATTTTTTTCCAAAAATGTTGAATCGTTTTACATTCACTGATTTTATTGATTTTATTGTGAATTTTTCTGTATTCATTTTAATTTCTTTTTTTTAATTTCCGATTTTTATTTTATTAAAACAACCAATCGCGAACGTTTCTAATCCTAGAATTTTCACTCTATTAACAATTTTTTAACTTTTTACACAATTTATACAAATGTCTTGCTTCTTACTTTAAAAAAAAAGCAATTACTCGTAACTTATTTTGAATCGCTTTTATTACTTACTTTTATACATCAACAAGAAGTATACCTGTACCACGTTAGATATTTTTGATTTCTTGTTGTTTTCTTTTTATTCATATTTTTTTCTTGAACACAGAATAAATCTGTTAACCTGACTTGAATTTTTTTCTTTTTTTATTCTTCACAGATTATGCAACATACAATGCATTTAAGCAACATGTTAGTCGTTAAGTACTTCCACAGCTTTAATTTCCTGGTTGTCTTCTTTTCATTCATATTTTTTTTTTTCTTACAAACATTCTTACAAACAAAAAATATCTTACACGACACACCGATCGACACACCGATCGATAATCATTAGTTTTTTTCTTTTAACTTCTTTAAATAGTTAAAGTAGAAAAAAAAAAAAACAACACAAATAGTTTAGGTACATCTAAAAACTCATCATTTTTTTTCAATGGTTTGATCATTATGTAGACAGAAAAACAGGTTTGCACTTTTTCTTTATGAATTTTAAAGATGCACCTTTCAAAATTGTTCTATCTTGTACGTTTAAACTTTTTTTATTTTTTTCCTTTTATTAATGGTTTTTCTTTCCTCTTCTTTAAATACTTCATAAAAAAAAGAAAAAACAAGAAAAAAAGAAAAAAAATGCATCTCAAAATTGCATTAATTTTGTTGATTCTTCATCTAAGATGTAAAAAACCAGTTTGCACTTTTTTTAATTTTAAAGAAACGTATAGGTACATTTTTTTTCTCTTTACATTGTATGAAAAAGCATTTTTTTTTTCCTACTATTTTCCTGCATACCTATTACTTAAACCAAGTATACAATATTTATATACAACTGACGATCGCCGCCAGTCTGACTTACTTTTAAAATGACCTTGGTGACCTTGACAAGGTCACCTACTTCTTGGTGACCTTGACCTACTTCCGGGTGACATTGACCTACTGACCTGTGTGGCCCAAGTGCCTACCTATCTAATGTTAGACCTTGCTAAAGGTTTCCACCAAATAGAAATTGACGAACGCGACATTCACAAAATCGCGTTCACTGTCGAGAATGGACATTATGAATTTATTCGAATGCCGTTTGGACTTAAAACATCACTAGCTACCTTCCAACGGTTAATGAACCATGTTTTAAAAGAATATCTAAATAAAATTTGTTTGGTGTATTTAAATGACATTATCATCTTCTCAGCATCTATTGAAGAACACATAGATTCGCTGAAAAAAAATTTTAAAAGGCTCGAAGAAGCCAAATTAATGATTCAATTAGATAAATCGGAGTTTATGAAAAAAGAAACTGAGTTTCTTGGTTACATTGTGACTTTAGAAGGATTAAGACCAAATCCAAAAAAAATTGAATGCGTCAAAAACTTTCCTATTCCCAAAACTCCAAAACAAATTAAACTATTTCTCGGACTATCAGGATATTACAAGAAATTCATTAAGGACTATTCCAAAGTCGCTAAACCAATGACAAAATACTTAAAGAAAAACGTAAAACTAAAAATTGATAATCCTGAATATGTTCAAAGTTTCGAAACTCTCAAAAGACTACTTATAAATGAACCAATCCTTATTTATCCCGAATTTAAGAAAACTTTTACTCTTACAACAGACGCAAGCCAATTCGCTCTTGGTGCCGTACTATCAAGAAAGACGCCCCGTGTGTTATGCTAGTCGTACTCTTAACGAACATGAAGTACACTACAGTACAATAGAGAAGGAATTATTGGCAATCGTATGGGCCACAAAGTACTTTCGCCCTTACATTTTCGGAAAAAAATTCGTAATTGAGACAGACCTTAAGCCACTCCAATGGCTCTTCTCCATAAAAGAACCCAACTCAAAACTAGTTCGTTGGCGTCTCAAGCTTTCCGAATTTGATTACGAAATCAAATATGAAAAAGGTGTTCAAAACGGTAACGCCGATGCTTTATCACGTATAGAAGTAAACCTTAATGAAGAGCAAATGTTCGGAAATAACGAGACAAATGAACTTATTAAAAATAATAGTATACCAATTCATTAGTAAATCTCCTTTAAATGTATTTAAAACTCAAATTTCTATTTATAAAACAAATTCAGGTTCCCTTAGAATTAGGAACTTAAAAATATTTAATAAATGTAGGAAAGTAATTCCGTTACGGGAATTTTTTCAAAATCAATATATTGAAATTCATTATACCTCAAATAATAATCATACTTCGAACTACATATAATCATAAAATTCTAAAAATTAAAAACAAAACAATAGATGCTCTTAATAAAATAGAACCGATATTGAAATATCTCCCGGTTTAAACTTTGTAAAAGATCCGCGAGGGGGAAAAAACCACTCGAAATTCAGAAAAATGAAAATAGAAATATTAGATGAAAACCATATAAGTAATAAAGATACTGATCTAAAGTATTATAATTCTCACGCCAAACCCAAAAGAGATTTCAAGATAATAGTAACCCATCGGTCAAAGCAAAAACAATAAAAGTTAAAAAGAAAAAACGAAATCAAAATCAAACTACAAATTAAACAAAAAAAAAAAAAAAAAAATTAATAATAAAAAATAAATACTTCTTTTCAGATCACAATGTTCAAAATTACCCTCTTAATTATAATATTCATACCTTTAATATTATCACAAAAATTAGAAGTACAAAACATTGATAACAACAATGGTTTTATTACAATAAATCTAGGTAATAGAAAAATTATCAGAGATTTTAAAAAGGTATTACATATCATAAACATAACAGAATATGAAAACAGTAGAGTACTAATACACAAAAATATTGAACTAATACAACTAAATTTTAGTAACCCTATGTACAATACAATTAAACGTAATTTCGATCTACTAGATAAAAAGATAGAAAATCTTAAACCACACAAAAGACGTACAAGAAGTTTATTTAACGGAGTAGGAACCGGACTAAAATACCTTATCGGTACAATGGACTATAATGATGAACAAGCTATTAACGAACAAATTGAAGCATTATCTAAGAACTCCATATCCCTTATTAACGAGAATAATAAACAAATACTAATTAATAATCAAATTTCTGACCAAATCAAGAATATCACAAAGCAAATTAAAATTCAACAAAATACAATTTCAGAATACCTAAATTCTTTTCATATGCAAACCAATAATGAAATTTTGGAAATAGAAGACGAAATAAAATATATGCAATATATGTATCAAATTAATTATGATATAGACCTACTCAAAACTCACGTTGACGATATGGAACAAGTAATACTTACAAGTAAATTAGGCATACTATCAAAAAACATTTTGACAGAAAAAGAACTAAATATGCTTTCTGATTTTGAAAGAATTCAAGATATTAAAATTACTGTAAAATTTTATTTAGAACAAATTATTATTATATTACTAATTCCAGAATATAGTACAAGACCGCTTTCTGAAATTCACATTGAACCAATACCAAATAAAAATAATAAAACTATTCTATTAGAGAACTATAACGTTCTTATAGACGACACTAATATTTGTTACAATTCAAATGTCGAAAATAATTTAAAGAAAAATTTAAAAATTATAGAAAATGAATGTATCAATAGTATATTTAAATTTGAACGAGGAAGAATACAGTTGCCTTTGTCAACTCTTAGATACCCGTACGAACCGTTAGTATGTTCACAGCCTGTCACTCTGCTTACAATATTATTTTTTTAATATTTTAGTATTTTAAAATAATTTGGGTGAATTTTATAATTTCTAGAACTATGGGTTGTACATATATTCAAACTATATGTTTATATGTACATTCTTCAAAAGCAGATTCTAACCTTCCACATAACGATTATCAATCCAAAACTTTTTCAAATATTCTATAGTACCAATATTCTATAGTAAAAATATTCTATCTACCATTACCAAGCGGTAAAAGTATATTAAATTTACTAAGTACAAAACAGTAAATCTAATTTTAAATATTATATTATATTATATTTAAATATTCCATTGACAGAATAATTTTTTATAAGTACAATAATATGTATTTTATGTATGTATGTATGTATGTATGTAAATACGGCGCTATATAATATACATATATACTCTTATCATTCACTCACTAGTGACATATACGATATGTAAATAAACATGATATTATATAAGTATGTATATATATCAATATCATATTAATAAAAATTCTTCAAGCAACCGTTATGTTGTTTATTTATTTACATTCTTTTGTACTACGCATTATATCCTCAACAATTTCAAATTATCGAGTAAAACAAATGCAAAAAATTTGTTGAAGAAATTTGTTAGAAAATTTGAAAAAATCAAGTAACACTTTCGTCAATTATAAAGTAACCCTATATTATTAAAAAAAGTTGTTAACAGAAATAAGAGTATAATGTTGAAGCTTTAATTTTTGTGTATTACTTAAAAAAAAATTTAACAGGTTACAGGTGTTTAAAAATAAGAAATTTTCAGTTTTTGACCCCTTACAGTTCCTAAACGGGGGGTGATACAAAAAACATTTCTGAAATGACTCATACTTATTTTCAAAGATCTAACTTCTGTCAAAATTTCAAGTTTCCAACTTAAACCTTTTAGAAAATAGAAGGGTTAAAGGATTTTGCAAAATTTGAGTTTCGCATAACGGTAAATTAAGACACCGTATGCCACAAATATATATATATTGTATATATACTTTTAAAGTTAATAAAAGTAGTAATCGTTTGGCGTTTTCAAAATGAAGATATACCTTATACAACTTGTGCTATAACAATTTAAATATAGAGCTTTTTTGAACCTTTGGGGAGCTGTAGCTCCGTAACAGGTGGGGCTAAAAAAAGTTATTAAAAATAAAATTAATATTTTTGTGAGATTTATCAGCAGTAAAAATTTCATAGCTCTCTTTCAAAAAAAATGTCGGGATCTAAAAGTTAGGTGTTTGAGAGCTACCCTAAGTTTTCGTCCAAACTCAACCAAAAAAAATAGGGCACCTACAAAGTACTCCCAGAATATTTTGTATAAATTTCAAGATTCTAGCTTTCTTAGTTTTTGAGTTAGCGTGCTGACGGACGGACGGACATGGCTCAAACGTCTTAGAATTTTTTTCTGATCCGATCCATACCTTTGAAGGTATATCTAGCTCGCTTATTTCGAGGTGTTACAAACGGAAGAGTAATTTTATTATACCCGATCCTATCGTACGGGTATAAAAAGCACATTGTAATATGCAAAAATTTTTAAATAAGAAGTTAAAGAAATAATTCAAGGCATAATTATATCCAAAAATATTGGAAAAACAAATATACAACACAATTGTAATAATTTTAACATTACTATAACAGGTAACAATTTAATAAGGTACGAAAATTGTAAAATTAAAATAAAAGAAAAAACTTATGAAAATTTTTATACTAAAATTAATGACAAAATAATTTTACCTTTCTATACTACAAAAATATTTGAAAATAAAACTTTGAATTATATAAAATTTGAAGAATTTCATGTAAAAAATATAGAAAATAATAGAAAACATATTAACGATATTGTAAACAAAAAATATAAAAATCATGTAATAAATATATCTATCAATATTTTTCTTATGTATTTTATAATTATTGTAATTTTAATAATAAAATGTTTATACAAAAAACATAAGAAAATCATAATAAATACTTCGTCGGAGCCTCAGAGTAACGGTGGGGTTGTTATAAACGGTAATGACACCACTAACAATAAGAAAGCTTTATTTTAAATATAATTATTTTCACATAGATTTATTTTCAATAAATCTAAAACATTCTTGTCAATTCAGCATTTGCACATTATAGAAATACATATTATTACTTTCCCATAGACAAAATTCTTATTATGTTAATACGACACCTATATTCTTAAAAAAAGTAAATAATTTTTATCCCATAGATTTACCTTCAGTAAATATGCACATTCCTGCAAATTCAACATTTGCAATATTATCATAAAAACATAATTATTTTCCCATATGCAAAATTCCTACTAATCGAACTTTTAATGTTCCCACAAAATAATATCTTTCCAATTAATTTTATATGACATAAAAAACTAAATTATCCCATAGATTTACTTTCAATAAATCTATATAAAAGTTCCTGCAAATTCAGCATCTGGAACATTATTATAAAAACAATTATTTTTCACACAGACAAAATTCCTACTAATCCTACTTTTATTGTTCCCACAAAATATTGTTTCAATAAGCAAAAATTATAATATAAATATCAGGAAATAAACGAATAAAATTAAGTTCTGTTCTGGATTTCAAACTCACCGAAGCTCCGTATTGAACATTTAAAATTAAGAAATAAAAAGTATAATTAAATAAATTAAAGTATATTTAAATTGTGAAATTAGTTGTTGATTAAATTGTAGAATATAAGTTATTTTTTTTGTATAAGGAAAAAAAAGAAAAATTAAAAGGTGTTAAAACAAAATATTGTGTTTTTTTTTAATGTTTGCGAAAATCGAATCTAAAATTTCTATGCTCGGTTTTATTAAGCGATGTGCTAGAGAGTTTGATGATCCTTATGTTTTTAAATCTTTTTACACTTTCTTAGTTCGTCCTAATTAAGAATATGCCAGCCAGGTGTGGAGTCCATTTTATAAAACCCATATATTCAGAATGGAATCTGTTCAAAAAAAATTTCTTAGATATGCCCTACATCATCTCCCTTGGGAAGATCCTTATAATCTACCTCCGTATGAAACCTTTTACATATGTGTAACGTCGCAGACATATTATTCTAGACAGAATTGATAAAAGGAAATATTTTATTTTATTTTATTTTTACACAATTATTAGCCAACATTAGCTTTTGTACAAATACTAGGCTAAGATCGGTTAACCTCTTTAATTTGAAGTTTCACCGCACTAATTATGGTAAGTTTGAACCACTTAATAGAATGATGTCTCTATGCAACTTACACAAATCCCAAATTAACTTTCAACTAACCAAAAAATCTTTAATAAGAGGATTTTATTTAATTAATTTATTTATATTCATGTCTTTGAAACTGCATTGTCGAGATATTTTTTGTTATATAAATCGATGGTTAATTTTGATTTGTAATTTGTTGCATATTCATGTCTTTGAAACTGCATTATCGAGATATTTTTTTTATATAAATCGATGGTTAATTTTGATTTGTAATTTCTTGCATTTTGTTAATAATAACTATGATTTTAATGTCATATGTATTATTCAATTAATAATTTTCAATTAATGTATTATTCAATTATTAATTTGGTTCTTTCTTCTTTGTTTTGAGACAAGAAAGAACTTTTAGAATTAGTATAAGTTTCCTCAGAAAATTTTTTGGTAGCACCCCCTCTTTAAGAGTTATTACGCCTCAAAAATTGAAAATTTGCTATTTCTAGATTTGCTATTTTTCACCTGTAACTTAGGCACCTGTAAAAATTTTTCTTCGGCAAGACATGAAAATTAAAGGTTCAATAATATGTTTTTACGTGTGTGTGTTACGGCTTTTCTTAGTTATATAGTATTCCGGACTTACGGCCTCTTAAAATTTCAAAAATGTCCTATTTTCACGTTTTTTCTTATTACATGAAATTTTCAAATTTTTGTGCAAGTCACAATTCTAAACAGTTTGTATTGAGTTTTAGAAATGTGCGATTTTAAAAACCGTTGGTTTACATTCTACCTTGTTTAATAATGTTTCTATTTTTGTATAATAAAATAAACAAAACCAAAATTGGTTCTTGATATCTCGTATTTTTGAATACTTACATATTATATTTAAAAGTAAAAAAGAATGTAAGAAAAAAATATATTTTCTTTTTTTTTGTCAAAATTTTGGTTTCAAGATTTTTTCTTTCAAGATTTTGACTTTCAATATTTTAATTTTCAAGATATCAGCGGTGACCTCTAAATTGTACATATACTTAATATTCGGAACTGATGATGGCTTATAAATGTTCCTCCTAAAATTATGAAAACATTAATATAGGCAATCTGATAAATATGGGAATAGTGCATTGAATTATCAATTAAATTAATTTGACATTAGCTGATATGAATGAAAGTGAAAATAATTCTGCAAAATACAGGCAAATGAAAATACAAGCAAATGAAATGCACGCAAATGAAAATCCAGGCAAATGAATACAGTTAAAAGAAATACAGACTTGTAATAGTAACCCATTATTTACTTTAGGTAAATTAAAGTTATACCCGTATAAAAATTTTGTAGAATAAATCGCCTCGATTATTCAGGCTGGTCGATTTTGTAAGAAATTGTCGGATCAATGTAATAATAATAATAATTAATATATTGTAATAGATAATTAATTCGGGTTTGTATGGAAATCTTTTTATTTTAATCTTATTTTTTAAAAATCTCATTTTACAAAATCTAATTATCCAAAATCTTATTTTTTCAAAATCTTATTTTACAAACCGCCAAATTTCAAAAAATGAAACAGAATGAAAAAAAAAAGTTTTTGGTTAAATAAGATCTTTGATAAGAACAAAATGTAATACATCATCTACTTAATATTTATATATTTTTTTTACATAATATTGTAAAGGAATGCATGCAATAACAATATACAATATACAGAATATAATCAAATTCCTCCTAATTCAGAACTTCGCACATACATAAAAATAAATATTCTACAAAACGCGTATAACTCTGCTTTTGAATCCAACTCTAAAATGCCTCCTAATTCAGAACCTCATATATACATACAGATACATAAATATTCTGGAAAAAGCGTGTAACCCTGCTTTTGAATCCAACTCTATAATCCCTCCCAATTCAGAATCTCCCATATACATAATAAGTACCTATATACAAATTCTGTAAAAGGCACATAATTCTGATTTTGTAACCAATTTTTTTTCGATTTCAAGATTTTTTTCAGGCGTTTGTAACATTTGGGATTTTTTCAACAAAATTTAAATACAAGATATTTTTTTTCGATAAAGTGTCATGCAACTTAACAATTTGCATATACATATAGAATATACAAGAGTTTTAAAAAAAAATGCTTTTTATTATTTTTTTTTTTTAAATCAATTTTTCTCAGAAAACGGAATTTTTGAAAAAAATAAGATTTTTGATAAGAAAAAATAAAATTTATTAAAAAAAAATAAGATTTTGAAAAAGTAAGATATTGAAAAAATAAGATTTTGCCAAAAAAGATTAAAAATAAAAAGATTTCGGTCCGCTCCCAATTAATTCATACAATAGAGTAGAATAATATAATAAAGTAAAACTGCCATTATTAAAAAAAAAACACACATATTACATAATATACATGAAATATATATTTTGATGCTTTAAAAACTATGAAAAAAAACAAATCTATAACACCGAATCATAAACTACATAAATAGTGCATTGAATTATCAATTAAATTAATTTGACATTAGCTTATATTAATGAAAGTGAAAATAATTCTGCAAAATACAGGCAAATGAAAATACTGGAAAATGATAATACAGGGAAATAAAAATACAGGCAAATGAAAATCCAGGCAAATGAAATAAAGTTAAAAGAAATACAGGCTTTGTTTATGCAAGAAAAAAGAAAAATGTTTAATTTTAATAATATCAAATAAGTGCTAATTTCACTTGCTTAGAATATAATTTACAATAATTTTTACTTTAAATTACTTTTAATTGTTATTATTATTTTTGCTATGTAATCAAATTTTTGTTAAGTAATAATTTTATATATGAATGTAGGTCAAGAATTAGTATTGTATTAATGTAACTTAAATTTTATTTAATTATTAATGCAACGCTAACAATTTTTATAACTGTTTTCTTTGTATATAAATGAACAGCTTTT
This sequence comes from Poecilobothrus nobilitatus, assembly GCA_947095535.1. Taxonomy (NCBI): domain Eukaryota; kingdom Metazoa; phylum Arthropoda; class Insecta; order Diptera; family Dolichopodidae; genus Poecilobothrus; species Poecilobothrus nobilitatus. Next base: position 238,739,740 of record OX352772.1, read on the forward strand.
TATATAAAATTCATTCAAATAAAAGATAATAAACTTTTCTTTACAACTCAACAAATGTAAAATTTGTTTTACTTATTCTTTAGCAGAATAAACATTGGTCCTTCGAGCCTAAAAAAAACAAAAGAGTTCTACAGAACAAGTGTCTTTAGAAATCAATAATTTATTGTAAAACTAGTGTTTACAATACTATCTATAGAACTAGTGTCTACAGAGATATATAAATAAAAGGGTTGCGCTATAGAACAAGTGTCTATAGTCTAATTTCAGGTTTACTAGCTGTATTATAAAGCTACAAATTAACTACTTAAATATAAATCTACAGAGGTTTTTTCTAAATCTAAGTTATCTGCTGTTGTGTGCTGCCACTACTACAACTACAAATCAATTATCTAAAGCTTTATAAAGGGAGTTTAATTTAGTTTCAGCTCTCATTTAAAAGAAAAAAATTTTTTTAAAACATGGAACAACTTATCAAGGATCAGAAGCTATTATATATAGATGTCGAGAAGATGCTAACTAATTTCAAAATAAATTCTTTAAGTACAAAAACAATTGAGTATGCGTCAGCGAGACTTTAAAAACTAGATGAACTATGGCAAAGAGCTGTAGAAAATGACACGAACATTCAAGCATTTAATGATGATGAACATGCGTATTTTAAAACGGAAAGTTTCGCTAAGATGAAAATCCTCGTGGAACAGATAAAAAATAAATTAGAGAAAATTCTTTTCAATGCAATAAAGCAAGAAGAAACGGCAGAATCACTTAAGGAAAGAAATGATCTTGTGAGTACGCAAATCGTTTTGATTACAATATTAAAAGGAAAAATTGTGCGAATTCAGAATAAAATTAAAACAGAGTTATCTACTACATATATTCACGAAAATTTAAGAACATTGAGAGAAGCTTGGAATGAAATTAACGAAAATCACATTGCAGTTGCAAGCAAGGGTGAACAGGCACATGAATACTTTACTGAAAGAATATTCGAAGAAATTCAAATAAGCTACGAAGAGATAATAATAAATCTGCAAGAAAAGAAGATCACAGAAGAGAATCCACCGAAATTAAATAGAAATAATAAAGAAATAAATTTGCAACTTCCGAAAATTGAGTTACCAAAATTTTCTGGAAGTTTTAACTGGAAGACTTTTAGAGACCTGCTTATGGAATTAATAGAACAAAATAAAGATTTAGGAGAAGCTTAAAAATTTCACTATTTAAAAGCAAACTTAAACAACGAACCATTTGAATTGATTAAGCATTTACCAGTTACAGCTGAAAATTATGACACAACATTGCAAATTTTGGACAAACATTACAATAATATAAGATTACTAGCTGCACATCAATTAAAAAATCTGCTAAATCAACCGAACATATTGAAAGAGCCGGCAAAGGCAATAACGCAATTACATGACGTTACAATTGAGAGTCTTCTAGCTATTGAAAACTTACAAATTTCAGTAGAAAATTGGGATCTACTATTAATACATTTCCTTGTGGAGAAATTAGATAAAGAGCTTCATACACTATATGAGCAATCATTAAATTCACCTCGAGAATTGCAGACATTAAACCATTTTTTCGCGTTTCTGGAAAATTGATTCCAAACATTGGAATCATTAGAAGGAAAAGCTTCAACGGAGCAAAAATTAAGAACATATTATGGAAGTTCTATTAATCATAAATGTGCTATGTGTCATCAGGACCACAAAATTTATTAATGCGAAAAGTTCAAGCGTTATAATGAACAACAAAAATTCGAATACGCTACAAAACATTAGCTAAGCAAAAACTGTTTAATGCTAGAGACGTTCAAATATCAGCACATTACTCTTCTAATTCGTCATATAGCAAAAAACTGTTAGCAACAACACTCGTTGAAATACAAAGAAAAGACTGCTCTTATATTAAACTCAGAGCACTAATTGATCCGTGTTCTGAGGCAACTTTAATAAGAACAATCAATAAATTCAATAAAGTGCTATGTTAGTGAAATTGATATCGGAAAAGAACTATCAAAATTGGGAAAGCGAAGAGGTTAGTCCAGAAAAGGTATCGTCAACTGAAGAAATTGAATGTGAGAAATTCTATCAGACAACACATCGTCGTGCGGAAGATGGAAGTTATACGGTTCAATTACCACTCAAGAAACAACCAAATAGATTAGATTTTAATGATTCCAAAGAATTGACCATGGCAAGATTGTATCAAGTAAAACGCAAATTTAACTACGATTCATTACTTGAAAAAATGTATAAAGATTTTATGAATGAATATAGCAAGCTCGGTCATATGGTACTAGCAGAAAATGACGATCAGATTAAATACTACTTACCACATCATTCAGTATTAAAACACGACTGCTCAACCACCAAATTAAGAGTAGTTTTCGACGCCTCCGCTAAACGAAGCACTAAAAAGCACTTAAATGATTGTATGATGACCGGACCTAATTTACTTAGTAGAAATCTTATTAAGATGGCGATAATATAAAATTGTTTTCACAGCTGATATTGAGAAAATGTATCGCCAAATAAAGGTAGATAGGAAAGATCAAGATTACCAAAGAATTCTTTGGCGAAATTCAACAAGAGAGCCAATTAAGGAGTATAAATTAACAACTGTTACATACGGAACTGCTGCAGCACCTTATCTAGCAATTAAAACATTACGTCAACTGGCTGCAGATGACGGTCACTTATTTCCGTTGGCAGCTAAAGCAATTTCAAATGATACATATATGGACGATGTTGTGTCACAAGCAGATGATTATGAAACCGCTGTGAAAAAATCTACTCAACTTATACAACTTCTTAAAGGTGGGAAGCTGAATCTCAGAAAATTGAGCACTAACCATTATAATCTGTTAAGACGAATACCAGAAGAGCTAAGAGAATCTGTAAACAGTATCAATTTTGATGATGGTGAATCAATAAAAGCATTAGGACTTCGCTGGGTACCGACTTCCGACAAATTAAAATTCAATATTAACATTAACCAGACCCAGAAATTATTACTAAACGATGGATATTCTCTGAAGCTGCGCAAATCTCTGATCCAATAGGATTACTTTCTCCTATAACCATTAAAATAAAATTATTGTTTCAAGAAATATGGTTAGAACAATCGTATTGGGATGATGCAGTTTCTGATAAAGTATTAAAGGAATGGCAAAAGATTAAAACTGAATTACCATCTATTGAAAAACTAGAACTTTCCCGTTGGATTGATTATGAAAAATTCGGTAGAAACTTGTGAATTACATGGATTTTCAGGTGCTTCCGAAAAGGTGTACGGTGCAGTCGTATACCCACGGACATTGAAAGCAGATGGTCAAATTACACAATTACACACAATTATCATTGCAAAGATTAGAGTTATATGGCGCCTTATTATTAGCCAGAATGATGAAAGAAATCAAGCACAGTTTAGATATTGACAACATAATGTCATTTGCTTGGATAGATTCTACAATTCTCTTATCGTGGCTACAAGGAGGTCACAAGCAAACACAGTAGATTTAACATAACGAGGAATTTATCGATCAAAATTGCAATATAATTCTTTGTGGTGGGAAGGTTCCGCTTGGCTAATTATCAAACAACTTTAGAAAAAAAATCAAACAATAAACTAAAATCTCATCTGTCAACTATGTCAAACAATCCATTTATTGATATGCTATTATTAAAATATTCATCTTTAACAAAGCTACAAAGAATTTTGGCTTATTGCAAACGTTTTATATCTAATCTCAAACTTACGAAGGAAGATCGTAATAAGGACAATTTAACAACTATCGAAATAAAGACGGCAACAATACATCTAGTGCAAACCACACAAATACAATACTTTAAAGATGAAATCGAATGTCTTTTAAATCATCGTCTAATGAAGAAAATAGCAACTTATTAAACCTTAATCCATTTTTAGATGAAAACAAGCTTCTTCGTGTGGGAGGAAGAATTACAGAATTTGAAACTAGCTACAACCGAAAACATCCATTTATCTTACCATACAAATCCATCTTAACCGATCTTATAATAAATTGGGCTCATAAACACACATGGGGAAACTCAAAGACTCTGGAATATATAAGACAAAATTATTGGACTTTAAACGGCTTAAAGGCAGTAAAAAGTCAAATTCATTACTGTACAGTTTGTCATCGAAACATCAACAACAACGCAACTAATGGGAAATTTACCGAAAAGCAGATTAACAATAGCAAGACCCTTCACTAATTGCGGTGTTGATTATACTGCACCACTTACCTTAAGATCATCGGCGTGGTACAACAACTTCTAAAGGTTATATTGCACTATTTATTTGCTTCAATACAAAGGCTATTCATATAGAAGTGGTGAGCAGTCTAACTTTCATTGCATTTCTAGCAGCTTTTAGACGCTTCATTAGTCGAAGAGGCCCTGTTTCAAATCTTTATAGCGACAACGGAACTAATTTCACAGGAGCTAATAAAATACTAACTAACATCTTTAACAAAAACCTATATCAAAATGAAATATGTGACGCCTTATGTAATGAAGGAACTCAATGGCACTTCATACCGTCAAACTCACCGCAATTTCGGAGGACTTCGGGAAGCAGGAGTAAAATAAACCAAATATCATTTAAAACCCTTTATAAAAGATCACGTGTTCACATATGAAGAGTTAAATACATTGATGACAAAAATAGGGGCGTACCTAAATTCTCGTCCACTCTGTCCGTTAAATAATGACCCAGAGAGCTTACAAGTACTAACTCCTGGCCATTTTTTAATTGGCGGACCACTCCTTTCAGTTCCAGAAGAAGACATCTTAGATAACAAATTAAACTGTTTGAAAAAATGGCAGCTACTTGATCATATGCACCAAAACTTCTGGAGAAGATGGTCTAAAGAGTACATTTGCAGGTTATAATTCAGACCAAAGTGGACGCAATAGCAACCTAATCTCCAAAAGGGAAACATTGTTGTCGTAAAAGAAAACAATCTTCCAGCAACAAGATGGGCTATGGGCAGAGTTATTGAAACAACGGAGGATGATAATGGATTGGTACGGGTTGTTACCTTTAAAACAAAGAACTCAGTGATTAAGCGAGCAATTACCAAGATTTCTCTATTACCAATCGTTGATAACGAAGAAGAAGCTATTAATACGGAAGAAAATTTAACGGTTCAAATTTCATCAGAATCATTAATTGATTATAGATCCAGATCTCTTCAAGATCAGCAAGCAAGAAAAAGGAAAGGAAAGGAAGAACATTCAAGAAATCTTCATAATAAACATACTCCAGCCACAAAGAAACATATGAGCCATAATAAAACTAGTTATTTATATGGTTAGCAATAGTAGTTAGTTTTTTTATTTGTATTAGCATTAGGAGACAATAAAAATACTGTTAAATCTTATACTGATATTTCCTTCAATAATAAACAAGGAATTTACTTTAAAAAGGTTGCAGATACAGATACATATAGCAGTGAGTGGATTTTGTTGGTTCATTTTAATTTAGCTCCATATTATCATCAAATAGAAGGCATTAAAAGCTCAATAAATTACCTGAAAGATGTTTGTGACAAATATACTAGCGATGTGGAATTCGAAGAATATTGTATTTCCATTATATCTCAATTACGTCATCAATATGTAGAAATAGAAAACGAAATATTTTTGAAATGAAATTCGATATTTTTCGATTTCAAGATTTTTTTCAGGCGTTTGTAACATTTGGGGTTTTTTCAACAAAATTTAAATACAAGATATTTTTTTTCGATAAAGTGTCATGCACCTTAACAATTTGCATATACATATAGAATATACAAGAGTTTTAAAAAAAAATGCTTTTTATTATTTTTTTGTTTTAAATCAATTTTTCTCAGAAAACGGAATTTTTGAAAAAAATAAGATTTTTGATAAGAAAAAATAAAATTTATTAAAAAAAAATAAGATTTTGAAAAAGTAAGATATTGAAAAAATAAGATTTTGGCAAATAAGATTAAAAATAAAAAGATTTCGGTCCGCTCCCAATTAATTCATACAATAGAGTAGAATAATATAATAAAGTAAAACTACCATTATTAAAAAAAAACGAGGAAGAATACAGTTGCCTTTGTCAACTCTTAGATACCCGTACGAACCGTTAGTATGTTCACAGCCTGTCACTCTGCTCACAATATTATGTTTTTAATATTTTAGTATTTTAAAATAATTTGGATGAATTTTATAATTTCTAGAACTATGGGTTGTACATATATTCAAACTATATGTTTATATGTACATTCTTCAAAAGCAGATTCTAACCTTTCACATTCTATAGTACCATTTAATACTAAGCGGTAAATGTATATTAAATTTACTTAGTACAAAATAGTAAATATAATTCTAAATATTATATTATATTATATTTAAATATTCCATTGACAGAATAATTTCTTATAAGTACAATAAAATACATATATGTATGTAAATACGGAGCTATATAATATACATCTATACTCTTATCATTCATTCACTAGTGACATATACGATATGTAAATAAACATGATATTATATAAGTATGTATATATATTAATATCATATAAATAAAAATTCTTCAAGCAACCGTTATGTTGTTTATTTATTTACATTTTTATGTACTACGCATTCCTCAACAATTTCAAATTATCGAGTAAAACAAAATGCAAAAAATTTGTTGAAGAAATTTGTTAGAAAATTTGAAAAAATCAAGTAACACTTTCGTCAATTATAAAGTAACCCTATACTATTAAAAAAAGTTATTAACAGAAATAAGAGTATAATATTAAAGCTTTAATTTTTGTGTATTACTTCAAAAAAATTTTAACAGGTGTTCAAGTTACAGGTGATAAAAAATAGGAAATTTTCAGTTTTTGACCCCTTACAGCTCCTAAACGGGGGGTGATACAAAAAAAATTTCTGAAATGACTCATATTTATTTTCAGAGATCTAACTTCTGTCAAAATTTCAAGTTTTCAACTTAAGCCGTTTAGAAGATAGAAGGGTTGAAGTATTTTGCAAAATTTGAGTTTCACATAACGGTAAATTAAGACACCGTATGCCACAAATATATATTTATTGTATATATACTTTTAAAGCTAATAAAAATAGTAATCGTTTGGCGTTTTCAAAATGAAGATATACCTTATACAACTTGTGCTATAACAATTTAAATATAGAGCTTTTTTGAACCTTTGGGGAGCTGTAGCTCCGTAACGGATGGGGCTACAAAAAAAAGTTATTAAAAATAAAATAAATATTTTTATGAGATCTATCAGTAGTTAAAATGTCATAGCTCTATTGCAAAAAAAATGTGGGGATCAAAAAGTTAGGTGTTCGAGAGCTATCCTAAGGCTTGGTCCAAACTCAACCAAAAAAAATAGGGAACCTACAAATTACTCCTAGAATATTTTGTGTAAATTTCAAGATTCTAGCTTTCTTAGTTTTTGAGTTAGCGTGCTGACGGACGGACGGACGGACATGGCTCAAAAGTCTTAGAATTTTTTTCTGATCCGATCCATACCTTTGAAGGTATATCTAGCTCGCTTATTTCGAGGTGTTACAAACGGAGGAGTAATTTTATTATACCCGATCCTATCGTACTGGTATAAACACACATATTACATAATATACATGAAATATATATTTTGATGCTTTAAAAACTATGAAAAAAAACAAATCTATAACACCGAATCATAAACTACATAAATAGTGCATTGAATTATCAATTAAATTAATTTGACATTAGCTTATATTAATGAAAGTGAAAATAATTCTGCAAAATACAGGCAAATGAAAATACTGGAAAATGATAATACAGGAAAATAAAAATACAGGCAAATGAAAATCCAGGCAAATGAAATACAATTAAAAGAAATACAGGCTTTGTTTATGCAAGAAAAAAGAAAAATGTTTAATTTTAATAATATCAAATAAGCACTAATTTCACTTGCTTAGAATATAATTTACAATAATTTTTACTTTAAATTACTTTTAATTGTTATTATTATTTTTGATATGTAATCAAATTTTTGTTAAGTAATAATTTTATATATGAATGTAGGTCAAGAATTAGTATTGTATCAATGTAACTTAAATTTTATTTAATTATTAATGCAACGCTAACAATTTTTATAACTGTTTTCTTTGTATATAAATGAACAGCTTTTTATGTAAAATTCATTCAAATAAAAGATATTAAACTTTTCTTTACAACTCAACAAATGTAAAATTTGTTTTACTTATTCTTTAGCAGAATAAACATTGGTCCTTCGAGCCTAAAAAAAAAACAAAAGAGTTCTACAGAACAAGTGTCTTTAGAAATCAATAATTTATTGTAAAACTAGTGTTTACAATACTATCTATAGAACTAGTGTCTATAGAGATATATAAATAAAAGGGTTGCGCTATAGAACAAGTGTCTATAGACTAATTTCAGGTTTGCTAGCTGTATTATAAAGCTACAAATTAACTACTTAAATATAAATCTACAGAGGTTTTTTCTAAAGCTAAGGTATATGCTGTTGTGTGCTGCCACTACTACAACTACAAATCAATTATCTAAAGCTTTATAAAGGGAGTTTAATTTAGTTTCAGCTCTCATTTAAAAGAAAAAAATGTTTTTAAAACATGGAACAACTTATCAAGGATCAGAAGCTATTATATATAGATGTCGAGATGCTAACTAATTTCAAAATAAATTCTTTAAGTACAAAAACAATTGAGTATGCGTCAGCGAGACTTTAAAAACTAGATGAACTATGGCAAAGAGCTGTAGAAAATGACACGAACATTCAAGCATTTAATGATGATGAACATGCATATTTTAAAACGGAAAGTTTCGCTAAGATGAAAATCATCGTGGAACAGATAAAAAATAAATTAGAGAAAATTCGTGTCAATGCAATAAAGCAAGAAGAAACGGCAGAATCACTTAAGGAAAGAAATGATCTTGTGAGTACGCAAATCGTTTTGATTACAATATTAAAAGGAATTTTGATTACAATATTAAAAAATTGTGCGAATTCAGAATAAAATTAAAACAGAGTTATCTACTACATATATTCATGAAAATTTAAGAACATTGAGAGAAGCTTGGAATGAAATTAACGAAAACCACATTGCAGTTGCAAGCAAGGGTGAACAGGCACATGAATACGTTACTGAAAGAATATGCGAAGAAATTCAAATAAGCTACGAAGAGATAATAATAAATCTGCAAGAAAAGAAGATCACAGAAGAGAATCCACCGAAATTAAATAGAAATAATAAAGAAATAAATTTGCAACTTCCGAAAATTGAGTTACCAAAATTTTCAGGAAGTTTTAACTGGAAGACTTTTAGAGACCTGCTTATGGAATTAATAGAACAAAATAAATATTTAGGAGAAGCTCAAAAATTTCACTATTTAAAAGCAAACTTAAACAACGAACCATTTGAATTGATTAAGTATTTACCAGTTACAGCTGAAAATTATGACACAACATGGCAAATTTTGGACAAACATTACAATAATATAAGATTACTAGCTGCACATCAATTAAAAAATCTGCTAAATCAACCGAACATATTGAAAGAGCCGGCAAAGGCAATAACGCAATTACATGACGTTACAATTGAGAGTCTTCTAGCTATTGAAAACTTACAAATTTCAGTAGAAAATTGGGATCCACTATTAATACATTTCCTTGTGGAGAAATTAGATAAAGAGCCTCATAGACTATATGAGCAATCATTAAATTCACCTCGAGAATTGCAGACATTAAACCATTTTTTCGCGTTTCTGGAAAATCGATTCCAAACATTGGAATCATTAGAAGGAAAAGCTTCAACGGAGCAAAAATTAAGAACATATTATGGAAGTTCTATTAATCATAAATGTGCTATGTGTCATCAGGACCACAAAATTTATTAATGCGAAAAGTTCAAGCGTTATAATGAACAACAAAAATTCGAATACGCTACAAAACATTAGCTAAGCAAAAACTGTTTAATGCTAGAGACGTTCAAATATCAGCACATTACTCTTCTAATTCGTCATATAGCAAAAAACTGTTAGCAACAGCACTCGTTGAAATACAAAGAAAAGACTGCTCTTATATTAAACTCAGAGCACTAATTGATAAGTGTTCTGAGGCAACTTTAATAAGAACAGTCAATAAATTCAATAAAGTGCTATGTTAGTGAGATTGATATCGGAAAAGAACTATCAAAATTTTGGGAAAGCGAAGAGGTTAGTCCAGAAAAGGTGTCGTCAACTGAAGAAATTGAATGTGAGAAATTCTATCAGACAACACATCGTCGTGCGGAAGATGGAAGTTATACGGTTCAATTACCACTCAAGAAACAACCAAATAGATTAGATTTTAATGATTCCAAAGAATTGACCATGGCAAGATTGTATCAAGTAAAACGCAAATTTAACTACGATTCATTACTTGAAAAAATGTATAAAGATTTTATGAATGAATATAGCAAGCTCGGTCATATGGTACTAGCAGAGAATGACGATCAGATTAAATACTACTTACCACATCATTCCGTATTAAAACACGACTGCTCAACCACCAAATTAAGAGTAGTTTTCGACGCCTCCGCTAAACGAAGCACTAAAAAGCACTTAAATGATTGTATGATGACCGGACCTAATTTACTTAGTAGAAATCTTATTAAGATGGCGATAATATAAAATTATTTTCACAGCTGATATTGGGAAAATGTATCGCCAAATAAAGGTAGATAGGAAAGATCAAGATTACCAAAGAATTCTTTGGCGAAATTCAACAAGAGAGCCAATTAAGGAGTATAAATTAACAACTGTTACATACGGAACTGCTGCAGCACCTTATCTAGCAATTAAAACATTACGTCAACTGGCTGCAGATGACGGTCACTTATTTCCGTTGGCAGCTAAAGCAATTTCAAATGATACATATATGGACGATGTTGTGTCAGAAGCAGATGATTATGAAACCGCTGTGAAAAAATCTACTCAACTTATACAACTTCTTAAAGGTGGGAAGCTGAATCTCAGAATTTTGAGCACTAACCATCATAATCTGTTAAGACGAATACCAGACGAGCTAAGAGAATCTGTAAACAGTATCAATTTTGATGATGGTGAATCAATAAAAGCATTAGGACTTCGCTGGGTACCGACTTCCGACAAATTAAAATTCAGTATTAACATTAAACCAGATCCAGAAATTATTACTAAACGATGGATATTCTCTGAAGCTGCGCAAATCTTTGATCCAATAGGATTACTTTCTCCTATAACCATTAAAATAAAATTATTGTTTAAAGAAATATGGTTAGAACAATCGTATTGGGATGATGCAGTTTCTGATAAAGTATTAAAGGAATGGCAAAAGATTAAAACTGAATTACCATCTATTGAAAAACTAGAACTTTCCTGTTGGATTGATTATGAAAAATTCGGTAGAAACTTGTGAATTACATGGATTTTCAGGTGCTTCCGAAAAGGTGTACGGTGCAGTAGTATACCTACGAACATTGAAAGCAGATGGTCAAATTACACAATTACACACAATTATCATTGCAAAGATTAGAGTTATGTGGCGCCTTATTATTAGCCAGATTGATGAAAGAAATCAAGCGCAGTTTAGATATTGACAACATAATGTCATTTGCTTGGACAGATTCTACAATTGTCTTATTGTGGCTACAAAGAGCCCACAAGCAAACCCAGTAGATTTAACATAACGAGGAATTTATCGATCAAAATTGCAATATAATTCTTTGTGGTGGGAAGGTCCCGCTTGGCTAATTATCAAACAACTTTAGAAAAAAAAATCAAACAATAAACTAAAATCTCATCTGTCAACTATGTCAAACAATCCATTTATTGACATGCTATTATTAAAATATTCATCTTTAACAAAGCTACAAAGAATTTTGGCTTATTGCAAACGTTTTATATCTAATCTCAAACTTACGAAGGAAGATCGTAATAAGGACAATTTAACAACTATCGAAATAAAGACGGCAACAATACATCTAGTGCAAACCACACAAATACAATACTTTAAAGATGAAATCGAATGTCTTTTAAATCATCGTCTAATGAAGAAAAATAGCAACTTATTAAACCTTAATCCATTTTTAGATGAAAACAAGCTTCTTCGTGTGGGAGGAAGAATTACAGAATTTGAAACTAGCTACAACCGAAAACATCCATTTATCTTACCATACAAATCCATCTTAACCGATCTTATAATAAATTGGGCTCATAAACACACATGGGGAAACTCAAAGACTCTGGAATATATAAGACAAAATTATTGGATTGGATAAATTGGATAAACGGCTTAAAGGCAGTCAAAAGTCAAATTCATTGCTGTACAGTTTGTCATCGATTTAAAACATCAACAACAACGCAACTAATGGGAAATTTACCGAAAAGCAGATTAACAATAGCAAGACCCTTCACTAATTTCGGTGTTGATTATGCTGGACCATTTACCTTAAGATCATCAGTAAGGCGGTACAACAACTTTTAAAGGTTATATTGCACTATTTATTTGCTTCAGTACAAAGGCTATTCATATAGAAGTGGTGAGCAGTCTAAGTTTCATTGCATTTCTAGCAACTTTTAGACGCTTCATTAGTCGAAGAGGCCCTGTTTCAAATCTTTATAGCGACAACGGAACTAATTTCACAGGAGCTAATAAAATACTAACTAACATCTTTAACAAAAACCTATATCAAAATGAAATATGTGACGCCTTATGTAATGAAGGAACTCAATGGCACTTCATACCGTCAAACTCACCGCAATTTCGGAGGACTTCGGGAAGCAGGAGTAAAATAAACCAAATATCATTTAAAACGAATTATAAAAGATCACGTGTTAGCATATGAAGAGTTAAATATATTGATGACAAAAATAGAGGCGTGCCTAAATTCGCGTCCACTCTGTCCGTTAAATAATGACCCAGAGAGCTTACAAGTACTAACTCCTGGCCATTTTTTAATTGGCGGACCACTCCTTTCAGTTCCAGAAGAAGACATCTTAGATAACAAATTAAACTGTTTGAAAAAATGGCAGCTACTTGATCATATGCACCAAAACTTCTGGAGAAGATGGTCTAAAGAGTACATTTGCAGGTTATAATTCAGACCAAAGTGGACGCAATAGCAACCTAATCTCCAAAAGGGAAACATTGTTGTCGTAAAAAAAATAATCTTCCAGCAACAAGATGGGCCATGGGCAGAGTTATTGAAACAACGGAGGATGATAATGGATTGGTACGGGTTGTTACCTTTAAAACAAAGAACTCAGTGATTAAGCGAGCAATTACCAAGATTTCTCTATTACCAATCGTTGATAACGAAGAAGAAGCTATTAATACACAGGAAAAGGAAGAAAATTTAACGGTTCAAATTTCATCAGAATCATTAATGGATTATAGATCCAGATCTCTTCAAGATCAGCAAGCAAGAAAAAGGAAAGGAAAGGAAGAACATTCAAGAAATCTTCATAATAAACATACTCCAGCCACAAAGAAACATATGAGCCATAATAAAACTAGTTATTTCATATGGTTAGCAATAGTAGTTAGTTTTTTTTATTTGTATTAGCATTAGAAGACAATAAGTTATTTGTATTAGCATTAGGAGACAATACTGTTAAATCTTATACTGATATTTCCTTCAATAATAGACAAGGAATTTACTTTAAAAAGGTTGGAGATACAGATATATATAGCAGTGAGTGGATTTTGTTGGTTCATTTTAATTTAGCTCCATATTATCATCAAATAGAAGGCATTAAAAGCTCAATAAATTACCTGAAAGATGTTTGTGACAAATATACTAGCGATGTGGAATTCGAAGAATATTGTATTTCCATTATATCTCAATTACGTCATCAATATGTAGAAATAGAAAACGCTAACCAATTAATATATCATCAAAATAAGCTTGCTGGAAAACGAAAAAGAGCTGCACTTGGGATAGTTGAAAGTACAGCTGAAAGTTTATTTGGAATTCTAGATGAAGGATGTGCTGAAAAATATCAAGCTCAAATAACTGAATTGAAAGAAAACGACAATAACATTGCAAACCTTTTGCAAAATCAAACTTCTATTACTGATTCTACACTCAATTTAATGAAAAGAGAACAGAAGCAGAATTCTCAACAATTTTCAAGCATTAAAAAGCAATTGTCAGTGTTATAAGACGAAATAAATAGAACTAAACAGCATCAACATATTTTTGGAAAATTCAATTTAGCCGTTTAGTTAAAAATATTAGATTTAAATAGTATCAGGCATATTCAACAAGCTATTATAGGAGCTATTTCAGATATTCATTATGGTAAAATCAGCCATTTTAACACCCACACAGCTTTTCTTAACTTAAAATCATTCGAGATCATATCGCTAAAAATTTGAGGATTCCTGGAGATCAGGATGAAAATCGGATTCTTACATTATATTCATTAATTCAGGCAAAAATACGAGTAACTACTAATAATATACTCTTTGAAATTAAAATACCGATATTTGATGCAGAATATTATAAAATGTATCGATTAATACCAATTCCTATTAATAACTTTAAACAGTTTGTGTACATTGATCCTTCAAGTAAATACCTACTTGTAAATACATATCATGATCGGTATACACCTATGGAAACTGCTGATCTTACATTTTGCCGACATTGGAAATCGGATAATCTTTTATGCAAATTTAATTTACCGCTATATGGCTTGCGACGTAATGTAAGTAAATGTGAAATTGCATTACTTAATATGGAAAACTATTTATCGCCGTTTTGTAAAATAAAAAGTTATGCAATGGTTACAAAATGGATCAGAATGCATACTGCAAATAACTGGATATACTTTTTAAAAGACTACATTCGACCTTTCATGTGGCAATAATTTGCAGCAACTAACACTTGAGGGAAATGGCATAATTCAGCTTCAACCAGCATGTTTTTTGAAACACTCAAGCATGTTTCTATCAACCGACAGCATATTCACAGCCAATATAAGCTCATCATTTTTATTAGAAACAAATATACCAAAAAATATTTCGTATTCTATATTTAATCAAACTTATACCTCTAATTTACTGCCGATGATACAAAATGAAATTACAGACACAGATTTGCAGGCTCTACATTCAATTATTGCGGAACAAAGGTCTCAACTTTCAAATTTGAAGAATAGCAGTTTTCACCACATTCATCATTATACAGTTGCATATTTACTCTTAATAATAGTAATTATCTTGTTGTAGTAATATTATATTGTTGCAGCAACTGTCGAAGCATTAATTTACAAAAGAAGGACGTGTCAGAGCTGAAGGTGACAGTAAAATCCGAGAATTGTAATCTAACAAATCACCCGTTTGGATATTAACCTTTGTGGCGGCAACATGTTATTATAGTTTTAAAGTTGCAAAAATAAAAATAAGAAAAATATGTTATTTTTAGAATATGTGTTGTTTCTCATTGTACTATATTTTGTTGTAAATTGTTGTTAAATATAACAATTAAGACTTATGTATAATAAGTAGGTACACATGTACTTTAAAAATATTTTGCATACTTTTAATTTCTGTTTACCTGGTGTAAAATAAATTGTAAAAACTAGTTTGACTTTCTCAAACAATTTAAAAATTTATGAATGCAAATGCTAAAAAAAAAAGAAAAAATTATGGAATTATTCTGTATGTCTGTTATGTAAGATTTCTTTTTCTACTCTATAAGTACATTGAGAAAATAACCGGAAATCTTTCATTAACTTTATAGTTGATATTACACTTCGTTTTATGTTGTAAGGTAGGAACAAAGATAAGTTAATTGCTTTTGGTATTTATAGTAAACACAAAAATAAAAAAATAAGAACAGATTAAGTTATATGTTTATTTTTATTTTTATTTATCTGAAAAAACTTTTACAATTTTGCGATGATCTGATGTTAAAATTGCTGAAATAGTGAGACCAACTTTTTCTATACGTCTTTGAAATATACTTGTATCACGTGTGTACTCTTCCCAATGACCTTTCCGTGCTGATCTGTAAGCATACTCCCATACATGCATAATGTGAATTTTTTTTTAAATGTTGAAGTGAACTTGTTTAGTTTTGTTATTTAAATTCATATCGTGCAAGTATGAAAATTGAAAATCTTAATCTAACATGTTTTCCTTTAAAAGATACATATATACATTATAGCAATTTTTAACAGCACATCTGAAATTGTTGTTTAATAAGTGTATAGGACAATTTGATTTAAAGTTATCAATCTTTTGTAATGACGGCAAGTTTCTGCTTAAATCTACTATTTTAACACTGTCAATGTACTTTTGAAGAAAAAGTTTTTTTTGTTCTCCTTTAACATAAATTTTTTCAGCTGACTCTAAATAGTGTTTTAATATATATTTTACATCTAAATATTCAACTAAATCGTTATTCCATTTAAGTCCATTAATTTTATTTTCGCAATACTGGTTATTATATTTCATATCCTGATTAAGTTCTTCTGCGGGATACGTTGCTTTGAAGTGATACACAGTTGGAATTAAACTTCCTCAAGCTAACTCTTTTAGAAAATATTGCTTTTCATTTCCTTGCTAAAATTGTAGGTCAACTATTAGAACTTGTTTAACCATATCGATGGTTCATGGAAGAATGTTCCTTAGAATAACTAAATTACGTTTATATTCACTTTGGGAAAAGAGCTTTTCGTATAAATATAGGTTAACAGAGTTAGTTTTTAACTAATACAACTATGCTGTTTCACCCGTTTATTATCATGGTGGCTGGTGACATATTAATAGAATAATTTGGTGTAATCCAGACCAAAATGTCGTTCCAAAATATGTCAAAGATATGGAATATAGTAACACTATTCCAGATTTTAATGATAATCAAAACCCTTTGTTAATTATTATCGATGATATGATGTTAAATTCTCATGATAAGTATGTATGTGATTTATTTACTAGAGGATCACATCATAGAAATTTATCTGTAATATTTGTAACACAAAATCTTTTTCACGAGGGTCAATTTTCAAGAGATATTTCACTTAACTGTAAATATTTAGTTCTTTCCAAAAATCCAACAGATAAATCGCAGATATTACCTCTAGCTCGCCAAATATATCCCAATCAAATTAAAGCATTTGAAAAAGTATATAATGATGTGACGTCAGTCCCATATGGCTATATATTAATAGATCTTACTCAAGACGTTAATGATATATTTCGATTAAGAAGTGATATATTTGGAAAAGCTTTGTGTTATTGTACGAGAGATCAATTAGAACAATTTGGAGAGGAATATGAAACGTTTGAAGACCAATCGACATATATTGCACCTATTAAAAACCTCTAAACCAAAATTCCAGAAAGTAATTATAAAACACTGTGACCCTGAAGTAATAAAAACATTTTGCGAAATTTCTTTAAATATTTTAAAAGGTAATTGTAATCTGAGTAAAAAAGGAACAACCCAATTGCGAAAGTATAAAAAAGAATTAAGATCACTTATTTGCGGGAAAAAATCTATAAATAGCAAAAGAAAAATCATTATTCAACGTGATGGATTTTTAATTACAATTCTTGATACTAAAGAAAAGGTACTCAAACCCGTGCTAAACCAATGTATATAGATGTGGAAACTCAATCGCATTTTCCTGAATACAAGAATGTTGGAATACAAGTTGTTCCTGAAGAAGAAGAAGTATATGAAAAAGAAGCTGATGACGAAGTATTTGATGATGAAATTCAGGAAAATGTTTTAACAAAAGCATTGTCAGCTGCTTCAGTTGGAGAACGTCTTAGAAAAAAAAAAATCAGAAAAACTGGAAAGTTAATATGTTTAATAGGTTTACAAGAAAAGAAGTTGAACGACAGTAGATTTGGTGAATTTTTAATTTTATAAACGATGAAGTTCATTATACACAACCAACTGAGGAGATGCCTAAAAATTGAAGTTACACTACAATATGTGTTAATAAGCCTAAAATAGATATAAAAATGAGATGAAATTACGCTTATACCGACTTTTGACAACATGTTTCAATCAAGTATCTTTTACAGTTAAAGATTTTAAAAAATATAAATCACGTGTAATAGAAGCTTTCAAAACTTTTATAGATAGTGTACAATTGATTCCCATTAGTAAACCAGATATGTTTTTTATATACACAGATATAATTGAACCGCAAAAAATAGGTGATAAAGATACAAGGTGTTTAAGATCTGTTAACATACAAAATTCTTTCACTGATACTGTAAAAGAATTCAGTAATATTCAATATTGCAATGTGAAGAAATCGTTTAATAACATTTCATTACTTTTATGTGCTAAATATGGATACAAAATAAACTTTTCCAATAGTTCAATTAAAATAAAAATTGTATTACATTTAAAAAAAGTATAAATAACAGAGATTTTACAAAACTATATATTATTTTATTTTATTCATTATGGAGAGAGTATACTATAAGTATTATTTAATTCAATTTGGTAGAAGATTTGAAGATATCGGCCCTTTATTATATTCAACCGTATCTTTTCAAAGAGGTAGTGGATTGGGAAGCTTTTTTGGGAGACTTTTTAGATATTTGAAACCATTATTTACTTCAGGGGCTGAAATTTTGAAAAAAGAGGTTATTAACTCTGGCATCAATGCTTTATCTGATATTGTATCTGGTGCAAATGTAAAAGAAGTTATGCAAGATCGTAGTAAAGAGATTGTTAAAAATGTACGACGTGGTGCTGTACGAAAACTGAATGAAATGTATGGTTCTGATAAAAGAAAACGAACAGCTATAAAAAGACCATTCATTAAAAATTTAAACTATTTTACGTCAAAACGACGCAAAGATAATAACAAAAAGAAACAAAAAGATATTTTTAATTAATTATGATTGAGCGTATGAAATCTGAGTTGGATATTTTTAAAACTCAACCCATTCAGTCTAGCATTTTACGATATGAAGAAGTTTCCTACAATCCTATTGCTTCTTTAGACAACCCTTCAACTATTGAATTTGTTTCACTGGGTCATGGCGATACATATAGAGATTTGTCTTCTACATATTTGAGATTAAAAGTACAGATCTTAAAGAAAGATGGAACACAATGGAATAATAAAAAAAATGGTGAAGGAAAAATAACACAACCAAGTGTAGTTAATAAAATTTTACATTCTTTAATAAAACAATGTAATGTTCAATTAAATGGTAAAAATATAACACCATCTGATAGAAATTATCATTATAGAGCTTATATTGAACCTTTATTAAATTATGGTACAGATGCTGTTGCAACTCATTTAGAATGTGCAGGATGGATTTTAGATAAAGCAAATATAGCTAAATCTGATAATAATGGTTCCAAAGAGCGCCAAAAATTGTATCATAATAGCAATGTAGTGGAACTTATGCGTAAACTACACGTAGATATGTTTAATCAACCTACTCTACTTATAAATAATGTTGACATTCGTATAGTTTTAACACTTGAAAAACCAGATTTTTATCTATTTGATGAATCACAATTAAAAATTATAGAAGCCACGCTATTTATGAGACATGTTACCGTTAATCCAAGCGTACTGTTAGCACACAATGCTGTTCTTGGGAAATTCAATGCGTTGAAGTAAAAAGTTTTACAATTCCAATGAACAGCTCGTCAATATCGCCTGATAATGTTTTTATTGGACAGTTGCCAAACAGAATAATTTTTTGTATGACAGAAAATGTGGGTTACTCTGGCAAAAGATCAAAAAACCCATACAATTTTAAACATTTTGATATTTCACAATTTGTGTTAAACGTAAATGGTGTTCAAATACCTAATTCAGCAATTGAAACCAGTTTTTCAGATGAAAATAATTCCTGTACAAGAGCATACAGTACACTTTTTTCAGGAACTGGAATTTACCACAATGATAAAGGTCATCAGATAACAAAGTCTATGTTTAGTAATGGATTTTTTATACTAGCTTTTGATTTAACTCCAGGTGCATCTGGAAATGAAGTATGTCAAGGTTTACTAAACCAGGGTACGGTTAGAATTGAGGCAAGGCTATCAAAACCACTTACATCTACACTCACTGCTATTGTTTATGGAGAATTTGATGCAAGCGTACAAATTGATAAAAATCGAAATATATTCACAAACCTATAAATAGCATACATAAAAGTAAATATGAATATTTGGCAAAATGTCATTGTCTTGTGCACTTCTGGATGTAACATTTTGTTGTGATGATAATAGTACCTTATTTGCGAAAGATATTTGTATAGTTGGTATTAAAGAACCTTGTAAAAAGTTTGTAAAAGAGCTCAAGTAGAAATTTCCAACTAGGGATTTTATAAATGACGATTTTGAAAATTATTCTTTTGGAGCTGTGTATAACGATAGATTAAATAAAGAGCTCTGTCAAACACTTGAAAAATTTAATATTATTATAACAAATCAAAAAATCAAAAAAGAATTTTTAACGAACTACATTAAAGAAAAAACAAAAGTTTATGACTTGTGCCAATTTGATTGATGAATACTTTAGAAATAAGTAATGTATTAAAATGTAATAAGAACACGTAAATTTTTCAAAGGAGTTTTTGCTTTAGATCAATTCCCCAAAATAATTAAAAGACAAACTTTTTTAATTGTAAACACTGATAAAGCAAAAGAACCGGGAACACATTGGTTAGCTATTTATATTCCCAAGAATAGTTGTATTGATGCTTTGTATTGAATACTTTGATTCTTTTGGTAGAAAACCTAATAAATTAGAAATTTTGTGTTACTTAAAAAACAAATATATAATTTTTAATGAGAAACAATTTCAAAGTAACTACTCAGATGTATGTGGACAATATTGTTGTGTCTATACGTCGTATAGATGCTGCAGTTATAGTATGAACGCCTTTTTAAAAAATTTTAATAAAAGAAATTATGTAGAAAACGACAAATTAATTCTAAATACTTTTCAACATGTATTTGGAAAATATAACTCGTTACAAACCTGTGTTCCTAAATCGTATAAATAAAAAGCAACATAAACAATTTTTAGTAAATTTAAAGCAATAGAGGAACCAGGTCAAACGACAAATTTATTGCTAAGTTATACATATTTTCTCAATAAGAGTCATACATAAACATTTCTGTTGGGTTTGATTGTGAATCGCTTGAAGTTTAAAGCATATTTCATCGTATTGGTAAAAAGTCAATTGCTTTAAAATTTCATGAATGGAATAAATTTTATTACCAATTTAACAAAAAATACAAAGGACATTTCGAAAAAGATTATCAACCGAATTGGTCAACTGAAGTATTTAAGATTGATAAAATCAATAATACTTATCCTGTTACATATCAATTATCGGACTATACTGATACGGCAATTTCTGGAAGTTTCTATCAAGCTGAGGTTACACCTGTAAAATACCCAGATACTTACCATGTAGAAAAAATTCTGAAAAAGCAAGGAAAAGAGTTTTTGTTAAATGGCAAGGTTTTGATGACACACATAATACTTGGATAAATAAAAAAGACATTATTTAAATAATTATAAAGTTATTAAGTATTTTTTTACATTTTGCATTTATAGTGATTTGTTTTATAGAAATTCTAACATAATATCAAATTCTAGTTTTATTTGTTTTTATTTTTTAATGTTCTTTTTGCAGTCGTTTATATCCATATGGAAAAGAACTACCATCTTCATTAAATTTCCGTTTTTCTGATTTAGGATAATAGTTTTTTATTTCGCAAACTGTAAGTACTTCGTGTACTTTATTTCTACGAATATTATCTGAAATTACAAACACATTTTCGTTTTCTGCAGGATTTAAAATCGCTTCTTTGATCGTATCAAAATTATTTTTTTGTGAAGCCTGATAACTTAAACGAATTCCTTTTACTTTGCATACAAATTTTCTGCTGCTATCTTTTGTGCAGTACACTTCGTATGCATAATTTTTAGGACTCCACAGACAAACTCTGTTATGTAACTTCCAGCACCAAAGCACTCTAATTCATCTGTCATTTCTCCTACGAATTCCTCTGTTGGGGGGTCAAATTCGTCTTTTCGAGATATATAAATGACAGAATCTGTGTCATAATATAAAACTATATATCAAGCTTCTCCAAATAACTGTAAAGTTTAAGACGAGCTTGTGTTGTTGTGAAAGCTGCTATGCTAACGTTAACAGTTGGTAAAGAAGTTTCAACTTCATCTTTGTATTGCCAACTCACCACTATATTTTTTTCATTTATAGGTAGAATTTGACATAACTCTATAGAAGGATTTGTTAACATTTTATAAAACTCAAACGGCTGATTTAAAATGGTAGTTTGTTGCTGGTTCTCTTTCTGTCCAAATTTTCCCCAAAATGAATTTAAAATTATTTTGGCAAAAGATTTTAAACCGGGATTGTTAACAATTTTATGATATTCTAATTTAATTTCTTCCATATTGAAAAATTTTTTTATATATCTTTCCTTGTCTTTCTCACTTAGACAATCGAGAGGCCAACCTGAAGCTTGTTGTTTTATTTTGATAAATTTATTCATCATGGCGGTAAATAAACCATCAACATTATTCAGTTTATCATCCTTTATCGTTTTATATTCCCAAATCTCATAAATGTTCAGAAGTTGATAGTTCATTTCAATAGCTTTTAAAACTTCATCTATTACCATGTCCCTATTAAAGCTCTTTGATCATTAAAATGTTGACAAAATTCACCTATATGTTTTTCTTCGCTGCAAATTTTGCATAACGAAAACATTAGCTTATTATTTCGTTTAATTGGAAGAACTGGATGTAGTAAATCAGTTGGCGGTAAAATTTTACATTTAATGATCCCATCGACCTTTTCTAAGTTCAGTTTTGAACAAGCATCCTGTCCAACATATATTTTAGGGTGAAAAACTGGAAATTTTCCTCGTTTGCAAACATATGGATACAAAGAACACACATCTATATATTTAATTTTTTCTCCAGCTTTACATTTATAATGTGTATACGTATTTCCGGTTCTTCCTCCATAAAATGCATCTCTGGGGTTTAAAGGTGTAATATTAATTAATGGATGATTTTGCAAGTGGTTCATATTTTTATTATATCTCATTTGTTCACGAAATTCACATTCCCATATTTCAATTAACCTGTATCCAAGACTTTCGAGGTGTTCGTGCCTAACTACCGTTCTTTCATTCTTTTGGTTTAGTGTATCGTTGTTACTATTGAATAAACTCGCATCTCGATTGCTTGTTAAACATTTTGGATGCTCGTGGTAATAACATCCATAAAATTCAAATATTTCTTTGGTTTTTTCACAATAACCATCTACCTTAAAGCCCCCAACAATTTTACCAAATTAATTTGCCGTGAATCTTGTTCCCAAATTAACCAATGTATGGCAATTTGTGAATGTTTATCTCCTAGTCTGTATCCATTTTTAGGAATGATACCTATTGTATTAGGTTTCAGAAAATTTCGACGATATGCGAGGTTACATGCAGATGCTATTGTTGTAGCTTCCAAAAATGGTTCAACTTTGCATTCTTCTAAGAACATTTTCCTAAAACTCACACATGCTTCAGCCAAAATTCTTACGTCACTGGCACAATATTCCTTAATCTTCTTCTGCATATTGAATTTATAGTTCTTATTTTCTTCATACCATTTTAAAAACTCTTCACGTTCACCTTCTTTCATCGTATCATAATATTTCATTTCTGGTAAACATCCATCGTAATTTTCATTTTTTGTCGTGTTGAATAAATGCGGAAAATAACCCTTTTTCAGTGTAGCTGTTAAATTAAATGCTTTTGACAATTTTGCAAGTGCCATTGGGAAATAATTAAGCGAATCTATGAATTTTATATTATCTACTTTCATAAGTATAATTTTTGTTCCTCGCATAATAGTTTTGGTTGAATGGAGGTTTCATTTAAGATATAGTTTAAGATAAATTGGTGATCAAAAGCCTGTCCGTTGTGAGCAATGACAGTAATATGCTAAAATGTGTTTCTCAATTTTAAAATGTACACCATTAAATTGTTTATTATAAATTCCTTTTCAAACTGTTTTTCTCTATAACCGCAACTTTCTCTACAAAAAACTAAGGAATTGTTTTCGATACATATATGACATCGTTGTTGAATGACACATAAATTTGGCTCGTGTTGTTTTATTTCCTTTGACATAATTTTTTCTTGTCTAGTTTCTAAATCATAAAATATGTATAGGAAGCTTTCTTCTTTATTCTTATTCTTACTCTTATTTTTGGCCTGTTGAATGTAACATTGGTGATCTTCTGGAACAAAGTTGAAGCAAATTTTACAGAAAATTTCTCCACATGTATATTTTTTTCCTGATTTATAAACTTTTAGACAGGTTTTGCATTTTCTAATTTCCTCACATAAGCTAATATTGACTGAAGTCGAGGCTTTATGATTCGCAAAACACATTTGACCTCGAAAGGAACGATTGCAGTCCTTACATAATATATTTTTTATATTTTGAGGACATATGGGTGATTTTTGACAAGAAGGACAGCTCTTTGAACATCTATGTTGATTTTGATGATGATGTGGAATGTGACATTGTTCGCAATAATAATCTACAGAAAATGCAGCAGTGAGTGAAACAATTACATTGTAATGATGTCTATTGTGTAACAAATTAATTCTTTTACCGCTATTGCCTCCAGCAAATATTACTTCTCTGCCTTCTGTTCTATATTTATATACAACAATGTTATAATTTTTTAAACTATCCTGGAATTTTTTTAATTCAGGTATTCCACACCTTTCCAAAGGGATAGATAATCCTGATATTTTTATTAGCCACAAAGCTAATTCTGTTTGAAGCTTTCCAGTATCATTGAGCACTTTTTTATATTCTTTATAATTTTCAATTTTTGCTATTGCGACAATAATTGCTCGTGGTAGACATAAATTATCTTCATTTCTGATGGATATTATTCCTTTTTTCTGTATAGATTCCTGCTCAAAATTTATAAATTTTTTACTCCTTCCGCTTCCAACAGGTAACCTGACATACGTAATTTCCAAACAAAATTTGTCCGTACTTAATCCTGTAAATATGAAGAGAAAGTAAATAAAAAATTAGCATATTAAAGTTCTTTAATTTAAAACTATGTTGTACTTACCTTCTGAGTTACTCTGAAAAACTTTCGAAATTATATCCCAAATATCAGAAAATTTTAATTCCCTAGCCAATTTAAAATTTAGGAATGCAGGGCCACGTTCTTCGAAGCTTTCTCCGCAAAATGTAATTCCAATTATATCGCCTGGATACACATTTTTCGTACCATCTTTTACAATATCGTGTAGAGCACCTTTAATCCAATTTATTGGATCTACATTATCTGGTACTAGTTTAATGATAAATTTTATCTTACGATCGCGTATATTATACCGTTTCACAAAAGTCGAACTGACATTCTCAATAGAATATCGTATTATTTCCGAATTTACCTAGCTTGAATTCAAAAATTTTTGTCAAATCAATTTTTTAGACATCTTTTTATATAGAGAAACTAAACACGACTTAACGAATAATATCGATTTTTCCTTCTTATAAGGTTCTAATTAAAAAACATTCTAATGAATTATAGTTCCATAAAAACTAAAACAAAAAAATATTAAGTCTAACCACATCCAACTTAAAATAAAACAGAATTGAAAAAATTCGCAACATTGTAGTCGAAAGACATTTTGCTAAATTATAGTTTAATACAACAAACACAAAAATGCAAACTTAAACCGATCTTAAAATAGAAAAGAATTTAATTTGCAACATTGTAGTAAATTGCTATTTTGATAAATCATAGTTTTACATATTAAAAATAAAATAAAAACAACATGCAATAAATTTCTACTTTTAGAAGATACAAAGGAATAAATACATTATTGCTGAAAAGCAATAACAATTTATTTTAATTTTTTAATTTTAATTTTTAATTTTATTTTTAATTTATTTCAATTTACATTTTTTGATAAATAATTAATCATTTTTAAAATACAAATAGAGTAAAATAAAAATTTAAACAAACAATGAAAATTTTTTGTTCTTAGTTAAATTATCTTTCAGATTGAGGGAAATAAAATGGGTATTTTTAAATTTCATTGAGATGAAAATTTCACTTGAGAAACTATGAGAAAATACAAATAAACCAAGCAAAAATAATAAAATTCTTTTTTCTTTTAAAAGTTCTAGGTCATCTAATCAACAAATTTATTATATAGATTTAATGCTAAATAAAAATTATTTTAACATGTAAGTAAATCTGTTTTTATTTTTATATTCTTATGTTTTCAAAATAGGTACCAAAAGTGATTAACCTGACTTTGAACTTATTTTTTCCATGCAGATAACACAAAATAAAGCTAATAAGTAAGTATCTTACGCATTTTCGAATTCTCGTTTGTCTTCTTTTTATTTATTTTTTCAATAATTTTTTTCATGAACAAAACCGATAAAAATAAAAAATATAATTAATGGTTTTTGTTTCCTTTTTCTTCTTTAAATAAAGAAGGAAGAAAAAATCCGCAAATAGTTATAGGTACACTTCTAAAATCGTATCACTTGTTTTTCAATGTTATTTCTTTATGACAGCAGAAAAACAGGTTACCCAGTTAATCTACATTTTTTTTGTTTTTCTCTTTAAATTTAAGATTTCCGGTTATTTTCTCAATGTTCTTATAGAATAGAAAAAGAAATCTTACATAACAGACATACAGAATAATTCCATAATTTTTTCTTTTTTTTTTTTAGCATTTGCATTCATAAGTTTTTAAATTGTTTGAGAGAGTCAAACTAGTTTTGACAATTTATTTTACACCAGGTAAACAGAAACTAAAAGAATGCAAAATATTTTTAAAGTACATGTGTACAAACTCATTATACATAAGTCTTAATTGTTCAAGGTATTACAACAATTTACAAAAAAATATAGTACAATGAGAAACAACACATATTCTAAAAATAACATATTTTTCTTATTTTAATTTTTGCAACTTTAAAACTATAATAACAACTTTTAATAATTAATCTTCTTTCAATAAAACAAAACTACAAATGAAATACACTTTGTACTTCTTGTTTACGTTTTCGTTTTTATTTTATTATTGTTCATCTTGATATTCAAAAGTATCTATGAATATTTTTGTGCAATAATAAAATCAAGTTTTTTTCGATTCGTTTATATCTATTTTTACCTACATAATATATTTTACTAAGCATGCGAAGAAAAAATAAAAAAATTGATTTGACTTGAAAAAAAAATTATTTTCTTACTATTTGTATGATATCCTATTAAACAGTACCAATCAATTTTTTGAAAAAACCTAATTATCGTAAACTTATTCAGTTCAGTACCACAGTACCAACAACCTTCACTTCCTACTATACAACCACTTGGAACTTATAAGTTATCAACCCACACTTATAACCTATCTTGCAACCAAAACCAAAACAATCAAAACATGTTTTTGACCTACTAACCAAGAATGATCTATAATTAACCCATCAATCAAAATGTAGGTCGTGCGATGTCGGTGCGATATGGCATAATTTTTTCCCATGACAGACTGCCTCTTTATCTACTAACATGTTTATGCAACAAAAAAAATGTTTAATTTTAACAACATCAAATAAGCGCTAATTTCGCTTACTTAGAATAATATTTACTATAATTTTAACTTTAAATTCCTTTTAATTGTTATTATACCCGTACGATAAGATCGGGTATAATAAAATTACTCCTCCGTTTGTAACACCTCGAAATAAGCGAGCTAGATATACCTTCAAAGGTATGGATCGGATCAGAAAAAAATTCTAAGACTTTTGAGCCATGTCCGTCCGTCCGTCCGTCCGTCAGCACGCTAACTCAAAAACTAAGAAAGCTAGAATCTTGAAATTTACACAAAATATTTTAGGAGTAATTTGTAGGTTCCCTATTTTTTTTGGTTGAGTTTGGACCAAGCCTTAGGGTAGCTCCCGAACACCTAACTTTTTGATCCCCATATTGTTTTTGCAATAGAGCTATGAAATTTTAACTGCTGATAGATCTCACAAAAATATTAATTTTATTTTTAATAACTTTTTTTGTAGCCCCAACCGTTACGGAGCTACAGCTCCCCAAAGGTTCAAAAAAGCTCTATATTTAAATTGTTATAGCACAAGTTGTATAAGGTATATCTTCATTTTGAAAAGGTCAAACGATTACTACTTTTATTAGCTTTAAAAGTATATATACAGTAAATATATATTTGTGGCATACGGTGTCTTAATTTACCGTTATGTGAAACTCAAATTTTGCAAAATCCTTCAACCCTTCTATCTTCTAAACGGTTTAAGTTGGAAACTTGAAATTTTGACAGAAGTTAGATCTTTGAAAATAAGTATGAGTAAAAATTTTTTTTGTATCACTCCCCGTTTAGGAGCTGTAAGGGGTCAAAAACTGAAAATTTCCAATTTTTAAACACCTGTAACTTGAACACCTGTTAACATTTTTTTGAAGTAATACACAAAAATTAAAGCTTCAACATTATACTCTTATTTCTGTTAACAACTTTTTTTAATAATATAGGGTTACTTTATAATTGACGAAAGTGTTACTTGATTTTTTCAAATTTTCTAACAAATTTCTTTAACGAATTTTTTCCATTTTGTTTTACTCGATAATTTGAAATTGTTGAGGATATAATGCGTAGTACATAAAAATGTAAATAAATAAACAACATAACGGTTGCTTGAAGAATTTTTATTTATATGATATTAATATATATACATACTTATATAATATCATGTTTATTTACATATCGTATATGTCACTAGTGAATGAATGATAAGAGTATAGATGTATATTATATAGCGCCGTATTTACATACATATATGTATTTTATTGTACTTATAAGAAATTATTCTGTCAATGGAATATTTAAATATAATATAATATTTAAAATTATATTTACTATTTTGTACTAAGTAAATTTAATATACATTTACCGCTTAGTATTAAATGGTATTATAGAATATTTGAAAAAGTTTTGGATTGATAATCGTTATGTGAAAGTTTCGAATCTGCTTTTGAAGAATGTACATATAAACATATAGTTTGAATATATGTACAACCCATAGTTCTAGAAATTATAAAATTCACCCAAATTATTTTAAAATACTAAAATATTAAAAAAATAATATTGTGAGCAGAGTGACAGGCTGTGAACATACTAACGGTTCGTACGGGTATCTAAGAGTTGACAAAGGCAACTGTATTCTTCCTCGTTATTATTTATGCTATGTAATCAAATTTTTGTTAAATAATAATCTTATATATGAATGTAGGTCAAGAATTAATATTGTATCAATGTAACTTAAATTTTATTTATTTAATTAATGAAATGTTAACAATTTTTATAACTGTTTTCTTTGTATAATAACGAACAACTTTTTATGTAAAATTCATTCAAATAAAAAATATTAAACTTTTCTTTACAACTCAACAAATGTAAAATTTGTTTTACTTATTCTTCAGCAGAATAAACAGGCTTGTCATACGTATAAAAATATTGTAGAATAATCCAGGCGATTATTTCAGGTTGGCCGATTTTGTAAGAATTTGTCGGATCAACCTAATAATAATAATAATTAATATGTTGTAATACATAATTAATATATACAATAGAGTAGAATAATAGAATAAAGTAAAAGTGCCATTATTAAAAAAAAACACATATTACATAATACATATCAAATATACCTAATAAGATGAAATACCTTACAATTAAATAAAAATAAAAGTTAACGTCGGAACTATCGGTTATTTTTTCAATTAAAAACGAAAATCTTAAAAGAAATAAGGCTTACATTTTTAAATTGGAATTTGTGAGTATGTCCAATATTCATGTCTCCAATTACTATCACATTTCTATTTTTTTACATTTCGAGTATGTCGTCGTAAATCTTTTAATCGAACAATTCATTTTCATAATGTCAGCAGAATTTAAAGAAATAGAGTCACAAGCTAAAACATCATTTTTATGTAAACCGATATACCACGATATACCAAATTTCGGAAAGAGAAAGAAATTTTGTGTCGTGGAAAAAATTCTCTTTGTTTGTTTATTTGTGCCCGATAAACGTAAAAACCAAAAATCCGATTTCAACTAAATTTTATAGGAACATTTCTACGAGCATTGAAGAAGTTATGGGCTATATTTCGTTTCGGTTCGTTAACCCATTGCGGCCCGAAAGCCTTTTAAAACTTTTTGGTTTTATCATTGTTCTGCCTAAACGGTTTGACCGATTGAGTTGAAAATTTGCGCAAATGTTCTTCTTACCTTTATAGGTGTAGAGAAGAAATTTGGTTTCAATATGTTTACGGATTCGGCCCGGCGGGCTTCCAAAAAAATGTTTGTTTCCGATTTATGTTTAATTTTGTATGATGGTTTTAGGGTCTGAAAAAAAGCCTGTGACAAATTTTTATGAAGTTCTGGTAAACCGTTTGGCCACGAGAGACGAACAAAGTTCATTCAATTTTTTGTTGTCCTGCTTAAACGGTTTAATCAATTGATTTACAAAATTTGCAAAATGGATGCTCTTTAGCAGAAAACCTCACTAGGTTAATTTGGTTACGATACATTAACCCGTTTCGGCACCAGGGCTCAGTGAAGTTTTTTAATTTACTTTGTTGTCACGATAAACGGGTTGACTAATTAAGTTGAAAATTTACAAAAGTGTAGCTCTTCAGCTCAGAAGCTCACTCAAGTCATGTTCAAGATCTAGATTTGGAGTGTGAAAAACAAACTTTGTGTATTAATGTGGATAACCAAAAGTTCAGTGATTCTTTAAATATAAATGATAATGTTTCGTATAAAAATAGAAAGTACATAAGTAAATTAATTCAAAACAAATGGAGGGTCAAAGAGAATCCCAATACGGGCATTTCTTTTGAAATGGTAAGAAAGCTGTCAAAAAATACGCCTTCAACTGCACCCCATGTAGACTAGCCTATTCACAAAAAGTAGAATTTAAAAATTATTAGACGACTTGTTAAAAGGAAAAGTAATTAGAGAAAGTTGTTCACAATCTGGCTGGTGTTAGTTTGGGAAAAAAATATGGCGAAAATAGGATGTGCGTTGATTACCTCTAGCTAAATAAATGCATTTTTCAGGACATCTATCCTTTACAATCATTGAAGATTTGCTCGACAGGTTACGCGATAAAAAACATTTTTCAATTTTAGACATGAAAACCGGATTTCATCACGTGAGAATGGCAGTATACTTCTTTGATAACGCCTTTAGGGCAATTCAAGTATCTTCGAATGCATTCGGCTTAAAAAATGCGCCCTCTGTATTTCAGATATATATGTATTTCAGAGATATTTTTATGCATGATATTTTTAAAGAACTAACTTCAACTGGCAAACTTTTTTCGCATTTGGACGATCTTTTCATTGCAACCGCTACGATTAAAGAACGTCTTTCTATTCTTCATAAAGTTTTTGATTTATCTAAGAAAAATGTTTTAGAGATTCGGTATGAAAAATGTAAATTCCTATAAATAGCTTACTTAGGTTATACGGATTACGGGTATTGGAGCACTTTTCAAAAAGAACTACTGAGGCTGAGTCTAAATTCCATAGCTTTGAAGTCGAAACTCAATCTCATTATTTACGTTTTGAAATTGGTCATTTTTAAGTCTGAACAAGGATTGATTTAATTCTAATTTGTATGACTATTTATATAATAAAGATATTTATAGAATAAAGTTTAACTGTCATTATTAAAAAAAACACATGTTACATAAGATTTATGAAATATACCTAATAATGAATATCCAGTTCTTTTCAAACCATTAACAAGTTAAGTAACGTGTCATTGTAAAACGTACATTTTTATTTTAATTTTTTAAATTCGTTTAATTTTTTTACTTTATGAACAATAATATAATCACAAACAAAAGATTTTAACTTTACATCTTTTTACCATATTATAAAAGTGCTGACTTATAAAATTAAAAAAAATTTTTTTTTGTTTAAACATTTTTAATAATTACTTAAATTAGGTCACTTAAGTTTGTTTACTTTTGTTTTAATTTTAACTTGAATTCTTAAAAAACTGACTTATATTATTAAAACTAATTTTGTTTTGCTGTTAAATTTTTATATATTACTGTTACTAATTAAAATGAATCAAAACAAGTAAATGTAACAGTAAGTCGATGCAACCGACTTATTAATACCCTACACATGAATAATTCGAATTAAATTAACAATTCATAAGTTTTTTTGGCAGCTTCTTGAACTTCTTCCCTTTTGTGTCTTATTAAACTCGAATTTCAAGAACGTAAAAGAGGCATTCTCTTGGGATATGCTTGACACCTTTGTAAAAAACTTCTATCTTTATTAATTTCGAAGATTGTTAGTCCTTGGGAGGTGTGTGTCAGGTACCCGAATTGGAAACTCCAATTCATCGAATCCATCTCAGGAACATAAAGAAAACATGCCAAAATACCATTGTACTAAATTTAAAGGTTCTACTTTTGTTGGTTTTGGAGATATGCTCGTTGCTCTTGTGCTCGTCCGGAAGTTTCCAAAATACGAACCCATGGTTCAAATTCTTTCAAATGTAAGTTTCCAATTTTACAGAAAAGGAAACATAACAGAACACCTTTGTACTAAAAATAAAAGTTCTATCTTTGTTGGTTGTGGAGATATACTCGTTTGATCTGGGGCTCGTCCGGAAGCTTCCAAGATTTGAACCCATAGACCAAATCCTCACAAATTTCAGAAACATAAATCAAACATGAAGGAACACCATTCTGCCTAATTTACAGGTTATATCTTTGTTGCTTTTGGAGATAATATCATTTGCTCTGAGGCTCGTTCGGAAGCTTCCAAATCCAAACCCATGGACCAAATCCTCTTAAATTTCAGAGGCCTAAATCATACATGAAAGAACACCATTCTGCAAAAGTAAAGATTATATCTTTATGGTTTTTGGAGATAATCTCATTTTCTCTGGGGCAGGTTCGGAAGCTTCCTAAATTCAAACCCATGGACCATATCCTCTTAAATTTCAGAGACATAAATCAAACGGGAAGGAGCATTATTGTAAAAAATTTAAAGGTTCTATCTTTGTTGGTTTTGGAGATAATCTCATTTGGTATGGTGCTTGTTCGGAAGCTTCCAAAATCCGAACTCATGGACCAAATCCTCTCAAATTTTAGAGACTTAAATAAAACATGAAAAAACACCACTCTGTCAAATTGGAAGGTTATATCTTTATTGGTTTTGGCGATAATCTCATTTAGTATGGTGCTTGTTCGGAAGCTTCCAAAATCCGAACCCATTAACCAAATCCTCTCAAATTTTAGAGACCTAAATCAAACATGAGAGAACATCATTCTGCCTAATTTAAAGGTTATATCTTTGTTGCTTTTGAAGATAATATCATTTGCTCTGAGGCTCGTTCGGAAGCTTCCAAAAACCGAACCCATGGACCAAATCCTCTCAAATTTTAGAGACTTAAATAAAACATGAAAAAACACCACTCTGTCAAATTGGAAGGTTATATCTTTATTGGTTTTGGAGATAATCTCATTTGGTATGGTGCTTGTTCGGAAGCTTCCAAAATCCGAACCCATGAACCAAATCCTCTCAAATTTTAGGGACCTAAATCAAACATGAGAGAACACCATTCTGCCTAATTTAAAGGTTATGTCTTTGTTGCTTTTGGAGATAATATCATTTGCTCTGAGGCTCGTTCGGAAGCTTCCAAAAACCGAACCCATGGACCAAATCCTCTCAAATTTTAGAGACTTAAATAAAACATGAAAAAACACCACTCTGTCAAATTGGAAGGTTATATCTTTATTGGTTTTGGAGATAATCTCATTTGGTATAGTGCTTGTTCGGAAGCTTCCAAAATCTGAACCCATGAACCAAATCCTCTCAAATTTTAGAGACCTAAATCAAACATGAGAGAACACCATTCTGCCAAATCTAAAGGTTATATCTTTGTTGTTTTTGGAGATACTCTCATTTGCTCTGGGACTGGTTAGGAAGCTTCCAAAATCCAAACCCATGGACCTTATCCTCTTAAATTTCAGAAACATAAATCAAACGGGAAGGAGCATCATTGTAAAAAAGTTAAAGGTTCTATCTTTGTTGGTTTTGGAGATAATCTCGTTTGCTCTGGGCCTCGTTCGGAAGCTTCCAAAATGCAAACCCATGGACCAAATCCTGTTAAATTTCAGAGACATAAATCGAACGACAAGGAACATCATTGTACAAAATTTAAAGGTTCTATCTTTGTTGATTTTGGAGATAATCTTGTTTGCTCTGGGGCTCGTTGGGAAGCTTCCAAAAACCGAACCCATGGACCAAATCCTCTCAAATTTTAGAGACTTAAATAAAACATGAAAGAACACCACTCTGTCAAATTGGAAGGTTATATCTTTATTGGTTTTGGAGATAATCTCATTTGGTATGGTGCTTGTTCGGAAGCTTCCAAAATCTGAATCCATGAACCAAATTCTCTCAAATTTTAGAGACCTAAATCAAACATGAGAGAACACCATTCTGCCAAATCTAAAGGTTATATCTTTGTTGTTTTTGGAGATAATCTCATTTGCTCTGGGACTCGTTAGGAAGTTTCCGAAATCCAAACCCATGGACCAAATCCTCTCAAATTTTAGAGACTTAAATAAAACATGAAAGAACACCACTCTGTCAAATTGGAAGGTTATATCTTTATTGGTTTTGGAGATAATCTCATTTGGTATGGTGCTTGTTCGGAAGCTTCCAAAATCTGAACCCATGAACCAAATCCTCTCAAATTTTAGAGACCTAAATCAAACACGAGAGAACACCATTCTGCCAAATCTAAAGGTTATATCTTTGTTGTTTTTGGAGATAATATCATTTGCTCTGGGACTAGTTAGGAAGCTTCCAAAATCCAAATTCATGGACCATTACCTCTTAAATTTCAGAAACATAAATCAAACGGGAAGGATCATCATTGTAAAAAAGTTAAAGGTTCTATCTTTGTTGGTTTTGGAGATAATCTCGTTTGCTCTGGGGCTCGTTCGGAAGCTTCCAATATACGAATCCATGGTTCAAATTCTTTCAAATGCCAGTTTCCAATTTTATAGAAAAGGAAACATAACAGCACACTCTTGTACTAAAAATAAAGGTTCTATCTTTGTTGGTTGTGGAGATATATTCCTTTGCTCTAGGGCTCGTTTGGAAGCTTCCAAAATCCGGACCCATGAACTAAATCCTCTCAAATTTCAGAGACTTAAATAAAACATGAAAGAACACCACTCTGCCAAATCTAAAGGTTATATCTTAGTTGGTTTTGGAGATAATCTCATTTGCTCTGGGGCTCGTTCGGAAGTTTCCAAGATCCGGACCCATGAACCAAATCCTCTCAAATTTCAGAGTATTAAATAAAACATGAAAGAACACCAATCTG
This sequence comes from Poecilobothrus nobilitatus, assembly GCA_947095535.1. Classification (NCBI taxonomy): domain Eukaryota; kingdom Metazoa; phylum Arthropoda; class Insecta; order Diptera; family Dolichopodidae; genus Poecilobothrus; species Poecilobothrus nobilitatus. The sequence continues at coordinate 238,775,286 of OX352772.1, forward strand.
TCAAATTTGAAGGTTATATCTTTATTGGTTTTGGAGATAATTTCATTTGCTCTGGTGCTCGTTCGGAAGTTTCCAAAATCCAAACCCATGGACCAAATTCTCTCAAATTTTAAAGACTTAAATAAAACATGAAAGAACACCATTCTGCCAAATTTAAAGGTTATATCTTAGTTGGTGTTGGAGATAATCTCATTTATTCTGGGGCTCGTTCGGAAGCTTCCAAGATCCGGACCCATGAACCAAATCCTCTCAAATTTCAGAGACTTAAATAAAACATGAAAGAACACCACTCTGTCCAATTTGAAGGTTATATCTTTATTGATTTTGGAGATAATCTCATTTGCTCTGGTGCTCGTTCGGAAGTTTCCAAAATCCAAACCCATAAACCAAATCCTCTTAAATTTCAGAGACATAAATCGAATGGGAAGGAACATCATTTTACAAAATTTAAAGATTCTATCTTTGTTGGTTTTGGAGATAATCTCGTTTGCTCCGGAATCATTCGGAAGCTTCCAGAATCCGAACCCATGAACAGATTTTCTAGCTTAGCCTTCCTTTCATAATTAGTAAACTACTATATAAATTTCATCAAGATAGCTTTATTAGTTTTTGAGTTATCGTGCAAACGGACGGACGGACGGACATCGTTAAATCGACGTGGAGGTGTTCCTGATGCAGAATATATATACACGTCCATATCTAACTCGCTTCCTTTTGGTGGTTACAAACACCATACCAAAGCTAATATACCCTATACTTTAGGTGTAGTGTATAATAAATGCAGTGCCGTACTCTGTACTATTACAGATTCTAAAACAGATGTCGTCGCATGCAATGGCATCTGTAACAGAAAGTTTCATGGGGTTTGCATTAATGCCCCCAGGGGCTGGCAAACATGTAACACGTTTATTTCGCATCATTTTGTTTGCGAAAGTTGCTTAGATTTAAACCAGCCTATTCATATTCTTAAAGACGAGTTGATGGTTTACTTAAATGATATAAAAAGCGACTGCCAAGGTTGCACGGCCAAAGCAGTGGATGCTCTAAAAAGTAATTCGGTATGCTTTAACGATATGGCCAAAAGCTACGATAGCTTTAACCAGGCATTATGCAGTTTTCTTTCTGACCGAAAAAAATATTTAAATAATACACAAACAGATCTGGTTCATGACATGGCTGGTTGGCATTCGAGAAGTAGTTGAACTTATGAAGGACGATTTAAATCGCATGAACTTATCTCTTCTCGCTATGGGTTCGGAGAAACAATTACGTAATCATAGCCAGAAGGAAACTCAATGCGATGTGAGTGAGTTAATTAAACAATAGCTTGATAAATTAAGTAAACCATCCATAGTTTATAAAGACGTATTTATCCAAACTGACAATATCACACCTAGCACAAAGGCAAAGAGCAAAAAAAATAAAGCAAAACTTTTAGAAATTAGAAAATTCCACAATTAGAAAATTCCGCGATATTAGAAGTAAAGATGCGAAAAGCAAATTAGATAATAAGTTAAATATTAATGATAATAGTAATAAAAAATATTATATTATAAGTAATAAAATTAATAAAAATAAAAATAGAAATAATAATAATAATAATGATAAAAATAGGAATAATAATAATAAAAATATTTCTCGTAATAATATAAAAACGAGGAAGAATACAGTTGCCTTTGTCAACTCTTAGATACCCGTACGAACCGCTAGTATGTTCACAGCCTGTCACTCTGCTTACAATATTATTTTTTTAATATTTTAGTATTTTAAAATAATTTGGGTGAATTTTATAATTTCTAGAACTATGGGTTGTACATATATTCAAACTATATGTTTATATGTACATTCTTCAAAAGCAGATTCTAACCTTCCACATAACGATTATCAATTCAAAACTTTTTCAAATATTCTATAGTACCATTTAATACTAAGCGGTAAATGTATATTAAATTTACTTAGTACAAAATAGTAAATATAATTTTAAATATTATATTATATTATATTTAAATATTCCACTGACAGAATAATTTCTTATAAGTACAATAAAATACATATATGTATGTAAATGCGGCGCTATATAATATACATATATACTCTTATCATTCATTCACTAGTGACTTATACGATATGTAAATAAACATGATATTATATAAGTATGTATATATATCAATATCATATAAATAAAAATTCTTCAAGCAAACGTTATGTTGTTTATTTATTTACATTTTTATGTACTACGCATTATATCCTGAACAATTTCAAATTATCGAGTAAAACAAAATGCAAAAAAAAATTAGTTAAAGAAATTTGTTAGAAAATTTGAAAAAATCAAGTAACTCTTTCGTCAATTATAAGGTAACCATATATTATTAAATAAAGTTGTTAACAGAAATAAGAGTATAATGTTGAAGCTTTAATTTTTGTGTATTACTTCAAAAAAATGTTAACAGGTGTTCAAGTTACAGGTGTCTAAAAATTGGAAATTTTCAGTTTTTGACCCCTTACAGCTCCTAAACGGGGGGTGATACAAAAAAAATTTCTGAAATGACTCATACTTATTTTCAAAGATCTAACTTCTGTAAAAATTTCAAGTTTCCATCTTAAACCGTTTAGAAGATAGAAGGGTTAAAGGATTTTGCAAAATTTGAGTTTCACATAACGGTAAATTAAGACACCGTATGCCACAAATATATATTTATTGTATATATATTTTTAAAGCTAATACAAGTAGTAATCGTTTGGCGTTTTCAAAATGAAGATATACCTTATACAACTTGTGCTATAACAATTTAAATATAGAGCATTTTTGAACCTTTGGGGAGCTGTAGCTCCGTAACGGGTGGGGCTAAAAAAAGTTATTAAAAATAAAATTAATATTTTTGTGAGATCTATCAGCAGTAAAAATTTCATAGCTCTATTTCAGAAAAAATGTGGAGATCTAAAAGTTAGGTGTTCGAGAGCTACCCTAAGTTTTGGTCCAAACTCAACCAAAAAAAATAGGAAACCTACAAATTACTCCCAGAATATTTTGTGTAAATTTCAAGATTCTAGCTTTCTTAGTTTTTGAGTTAGCGTGCTGACGGACGGACGGACGGACGGACATGGCTCAAAAGTCTTAGAATTTTTTTCTGATCCGATCCATACCTTTGAAGGTATATCTAGCTCGCTTATTTCGAGGTGTTACAAACGGAGGAGTAATTTTATTATACCCGATCCTATCGTACGGGTATAATAATATCTAAAAATAATAAAATTGTTTCTGATAATAGTAATTCTAATTCTAGCATTAACGTTAATAATTTAACTGTTCATCCTAATAATAGTTCAACCGTTGACAAGTCATTAAACTCTAGCACAACAGACACAAATAATTCCCTAATCATAGTGACCACTAACTCAGACACTTACACTACTTCAAACATAAATCAGAACAACAAATCTCATAACCACAATACTATTCAGAACAGTAATAACAATATAAACGCCTTTAATACTGCATCACTAACTAAAGATCCTGAAATTACCAATTCTAATTGTGTTTCGATAACTGAACCTCCTCCTTCTTCCTCAACTTCACCAAATGTTCCTTCTACTTCTAAATTCATAAACTTTGTTCAAGGTGAAACTCTTCAACCTTCAATTATTAACCCGCTTTTACCACCGATAACAAGAATGACACAACAATCTCTTGCCAACAACGACTATATAGTCGTTCTTCCTAGGCTAAGAGAAGATAAAGTCTATAACATGGTCAGATTATATTTGTCATACTTGTTTGATGATAAATATAATACTGTGTGAGAAGGTAAGACCAGAACAAGTATAAAAGTTTTAATTTATAACGAAGATTTACCAACCGAATACAAAGAATTATATAAATTATATATAAAATTTCACGAAACTAAAGGATAAACTATCTTCCAAAGATGTCTCAGACAACTTAAAGGCACATCGCAGTCATTGTAATAGTAATTATTACAATCACTTACAAGTTTCGAATGATAATTACAATAAATTTTTTTGTTGCCAATAAATAATTTAAATAAGATTTCTACATCTTTGATAGATTCTTCAATTTTGATAAATTTATCAATATATTATCAAAATGTCAGAGGTTTTAGAACAAAAAAAAGTCAAGTCTTACTTAATTCAATAAGTTTAAATTTTGACGTATTTGCATTAACTGAAACTTGGCTAAATTCTTCTATTAAAAATCTTGAGCTTTTCGATAGCTCATATTCTGTTTTTAGAAAATATAGAAATGCTGAACCTAATGTATCTAATAGTTACATTCCTAAAGGGGGAGGATGTATTGATTGCCGTCAAAAACTCTTTTAATGCAAATGAAACTCCTATTTCGAACGCAGACGGTCTTGAAATAATAGGTGTGAATATAAAATTTTCAAACAAAAATGTAAATATTGTTAACATATACATTCCACCTTCTTCGAATTTAAATATTTGTATTACTCTTTTAAATGTAATAGATTCGATTTGCTGTAATTCAGGTCCTAATGATAAGTTAATTTTATGTGGAGATTTTATTCTCCCTCATATTACATGGATTAATCATGACGAAGAATCTTTTTTGATTCCGAATTTTTCGGTGAGTGAAACTGATTCGCAATTTATTGATGGATTAAGTACCAACAATTTACAACAGGTTTCCCACCATCGTAATTTTAAAGATAAGCAATTGGATTTAATATTTACCTCTGATTGGTATACTATCACTTTCTGTGACTCGGTGTTATCACTTGTTGCGTTAGACCCTTATCACCCTTCAATAAGTTTTACCTATTGTTTAACTAATTCCGTAAATCTTGAAGCAGCATATTCTTATAGTTTTAATTTCAATAAAACCAACTTTCCCGGACTAATAAATTTCTTAAATACCTATGACTTCACTTTTTTATACCCTACACCTAAAGTATAGGGTATATTAACTTTGGTATGGTGTTTGCAACCACCAAAAGGAAGCGAGTTAGATATGGACATGTATATATATTCTGAATCAGGATCACCTCCTGAGTCGATTTAACGATGTCCGTCCGTCCGTCTGTGCGTTCGCACGATAACTCAAAAACTAATAAAGCTATGTAGATGAAATTTATATAGTAGGTTACTAATTACGAAAGGAAGGCTAAGTTCGAATCTGGACAAAATCGGTCCGTGGGTTCGGATTCTGGAAGCTTCCGAATGATTCCGGAGCAAACAAGATTATCTCCAAAACCAACAAAGATAGAACCTGTAAATTTTGTACAATGATGTTCCTTCCCGTTCGATTTATGTCTCTGAAATTTAAGAGGATTTGGTCCATGGGTTTGGATTTTGGTAGGTTCCGAACGAGCCCCAGAGCAAATGAGATTATTTCCAAAAACAACAAAGATATAACCTTTAAATTCGGCAGAATGGTGTTCTTTCATATCATTATCTTACATTTCATGTCTCTGAAATTTAAGAGGATTTGGTCCATGGATTTGGGTTTTGGAAGCTTCCGAACGAGCACCAGAGCAAATGAGATTATCTCAAAAACCAATAAATATATAACTTTAAATTTGGCAGAGTTGTGTTCTTTCATGTTTTATTTAAGTCTCTGAAATTTGAGAAGATTTGGTTCATGGGTTCGGATTTTGGAAGCTTCCGAATGAGCCCCTGAGCAAACGAGATTATCTCCAAAATCAACAAAGATAGAACCTTTAAATTTTGTACAATGATGTTCCTTCCCGTTCGATTTATGTCTCTGAAATTTAAGAGGATTTGGTCCATGGGTTTGGATTTTGGAAGCTTCCGAACGAGCACCACATCAAATGAGATTATCTCCAAAACCAATAAAGATATAACTTTAAATTTGGCAGAGTGGTGTTCTTTCATGTTTTATTTAAGTCTCTGAAATTTGAGAGGATTTGGTTCATGGGTTTAGATCTTGGAAGCTTCCGAACGAGCCCTAGAGCAAACGAGTATATCTCCACAACCAACAAAGATAGAACCTTTAAATTTTTTACAATGATGTTCCTTCCCGTTTGATTTCTGTCTCTGAAATTTAAGAGGATATGGTCCATGGGTTTGGATTTTGGAAGCTTCCGAACGAACTCCAGAGGAAATGAGATTATCTCCAAAAACAACAAAGATATAACCTTTAAATTTGGCAGAATGGTGTTCTTTCATGTTTGCTTGAGGTTTCTGAAATTTGAGAAGATATGGTCCATGGGTTCGGATTTTGGAAGCTTCTGAACGAGCCCCAGAGCAAATGAGATTATCCCCAAAACAAACTAAGATTTAACCTTTAAATTTGGCAGAGTGGTGTTCTTTCATGTTTTATTTAAGTCTCTGAAATTTGAGAGGATTTGGTTCATGGGTTTGGATCTTGGAAGCTTCCGAACGAGCCCTAGAGCAAACGAGTATATCTCCACAACCAACAAAGATAGAACCTTTATTTTTAGTACAAGGGTGTGCTGTTATGTATCCTTTTCTATAAAATTGGAAACTGACATTTGAAAGAATTTGAACCATGGATTCGTATATTGGAAGCTTCCGAACGAGCCCCAGAGCAAACGAGATTATCTCCAAAACCAACAAAGATAGAACCTTTACATTTTTTACAATGATGTTCCTTCCCGTTTGATTTATGTCTCTGAAATTTAAGAGGATATGGTCCATGGGTTTGGATTTTAGAAGCTTCCGAACGAACGCCAGAGGAACTGAGATTATCTTCAAAAACATTAAGGATATAACCTTTAAATTTGGCAGAATGGTGTTCTTTCATGTTTGATTTAGGTTTCTGAAATTTGAGAAGATTTGGTCCATGGGTTCGGATTTTGGAAGCTTCCGAACGAGCCCCAGAGCAAACGAGATTATCTCCAAAATCAACAAAGATAGAACCTTTAAATTTTGTACAATGATGTTCCTTCCCGTTCGATTTATGTCTCTGAAATTTAAGAAGATTTGGTCCATGGGTTCGGATTTTGGAAGCTTCCGAACGAGCCCCAGAGCAAACGAGATTATCTCCAAAATCAACAAAGATAGAACCTTTAAATTTTTTACAATAATGCTCCTTCCCGTTTGATTTATGTCACTGAAATTTAAGAGGATATGGTCCATGGGTTTGGATTTTGGAAGCTTCCAAACGAGCCTCAGAGAAAATGATATTATCTCCAAAAGCAACAAAGATATAACCTTTAAATTAGGCAGAATGGAGTTCCTTCATGTTTGATTTATGTTTCTGAAATTTGGGAGCATTTCATGGGTTCAAATGTGTTCATGGTTTCATGGAAATTTGGGAGGCGGTCCATGGGTTCAAATCTTGGAAGCTTCCGGACGAGCCCCAGAGCAAACGAGTATATCTCCACAACCAACAAAGATAGAACTTTTATTTTTAGTACAAAGGTGTTCTGTGATGTTTTCTTTTCTGTATAATTGGAAACTGACATTTGAAAGAATTTGAACCATGGATTCGTATTTTGGAAACTTCCGGACGAGCACAAGAGCGACGAGCATATCTGCAAAACCAACAAAAGTAGAACCTTTAAATTTAGTACAATGGTGTTCTGGCATGTTTTCTTAATATTCCTGAGATGGATTCGATGAATTGGAGTGGCAATTCGGGTACCTGACACACACCTCCCAAGGACTAACAATCTTCGAAATTAATAAAGATAGAAACTTAAAATTTTTTACAAAGGTTTCAAGCATATCCCAAGAGGATGCTTCTTTTACGTTCCCGAAATTCGAGTTAAATAAGACAGAAAAGGGAAGAAGTTCAAGCACCTGCCAAAAAAACTTATGGATTTTTAATTTAATTCGAATTATTCAGGTGTAGGGTATTAATAAGTCGGTTGCATCGACTTACTGTTACACTTACTTGTTATTTAATAATATAGACCTAAATCAAATGACAATTAGGTTTTATGAAATTATGTTCGAAGGTTTTACTCAATTCGTTCCTATTTCAAAAAAAAAATCTTTCGAATCTGGCCCACCATGGTTCACAAAGGAGCTTAGATCTCTCAGAAATAAGAAAAACAAAGCCTGGCGTAAATATCTCAAATCAAAAGATATTAATGACTATAACAATTTTGTCATACTTTTTGATAATTTTAAAACGTCATCCGATATTCCTTACAATAATTATATAAATCAAATGGCAAGTAAACTAAAATCTGATCCGAAAAAATTTTGGAAATTCATAAATTCTAAATGTAATTGTGATGATTACCCTACATTTATGAAATGATTTATGCCAAATGAAAATTATTTCTCCTTTTTGGACAGTTGTCAAAAAACGTCTTTTAATGACATAAATATAAATGAAGAAATAGTTTCCAAATATCTAAATAAACTTGGTGATAATACTTTTCCCGTCCCTGATGGTATACCGGAAATAATTCTGAGCAAGTGTTCTAACATTCTCACTACGCCTTTAACATTACTCTTCAAAAACTCATTAAATTCCGGACTTTTTCCTCCTTTTTGGAAAATGTCTTATATCAAACCAATTCACAAAAAGAATGCTAAAAATGAAATTACTAACTATCGTCCCATAGCCAAATTATCTTCTATTCCAAAATTATTTGAACTAATTATAACGGATTCAATTTATAATCACTGTTCTAATCTTTTAATTGATAACCAACATGGTTTTGTAAAACAAAAATCTACTGTGACAAACCTAGTTGAAACAACGTCCCTCCTCCTCAATAACATGGAAGAACGTTTTCAAATAAATGTTGTTTATACTGATTTTAGTAAAGCATTTGATCTATTGCCACATAGTATTATATTACTAAAACTAAAAAAATATGGCTTCCCAGAGTTTTTCCTAAAGTGGATATATAGTTATTTGTGTGATCGCTCTTATAGTGTTATATTCAAAAATGTGATTTCAGAACCATTCGTGGCAAATTCCGGTGTTCCACAAGGTAGCCACCTTGGTCCCTTACTTTTTATTTTATCTGTAAATAATGTTACTTCTATCATACTTCTAATTGTGAGCTTCAAGTTTACGCTGATGATATGAAAATCTTAAAAAAGATTACATCTAATAAGGACGCCGTCCTTATGCCGAATGACCTTCAAAACTTTAACAATTGGTGCGTTAATAATTGTCTACTACTTAATGTAAATAAATGCGCATTGTTATCTTATACACGTCGTTCTAGTCCTATTTATTCCAACTATAACTTGGATGGTATTAGTTTACCTAAAGTTACTTCAATAAAAGACTTAGGGGTGTATTTTGATTTCCAACTTAGTTTTAAAATTAATTATAATAATATTATAAATAAAGCTAATTCATTATTGGGGTTTGTTAAACGTTCTTCTAAGAAATTTTCAGATCCCTATGTTCTTAAATCGTTGTACACTTGTCTTGTAAGACCGAACCTGGAATATGCTAGTCAGGTTTGGTCTCCATTTTACATGGTACACATTGATAGGATCGAGGCAGTACAGAAAAACTTTCTTAGATTTGCCTTACGCCACTTGCCATGGTCAAATCCTATTATTTTGCCACCAAATGAACAAAGGCTAAAGTTAATTGATTTGTGTACTTTAAGTTTTAGACGTCAGGTTTCTGATGTTATTTTCATTACAGAGATTGTCAAGGGTTATGTTAAATCTACTTTAATTTCTAGTAAAATTAATATTAGAAATCTTCAACGCCTTCGTTCTTGCAATTTGTTTAAAACCTATAATCATAGGACTAATTATGGCAAATTTGAACCTATTAATAGGATGCTTATTATAGGTAACAAACATAAACTTAACATTGACTTTACACTTTCAAAACATTCCCAAAAGCAAAAATTATACAATCGCTATTAATATTAGGATTGTTTTTTTTGTTTTTGTTTCTTGTTGCACTGTAAAGTATATACCTATGTATATGATTTTTAATTTTAATCTTAGTTCTAAGTTTATTTATACTTAACAATTATAAAATTTTTATTATAACTTTTATTGTATTTAATAATTTATTATTGTTTACTAGTTATTATATATATTATAAATTTTATGTAAACTGTTTGTGCTAAGCAGTATAAATAAATAAATAAATAAAAAAATAAATATGAAATACATAATAATTAAATAAAAATTATAAGTTAACGTCGAAACTTTCGGTTTTTTCAATTAAAGAAAAAAATCTTAAAAGAAATAAGGCTTACATTTTTAAATTCGAATTTGTAAGTATGTCAATATTCATGTCTCCAATTACTATCACATTTCTATTTTGTTATATTTTAAGTACATGTCGTAAAAATTTTAATCGAACAATTCATTTTTATAATGTCACCAGAATTTAAAGAAATAGAGGCACAACCTGTAATATCATTTTTATGTAAACCGATATACCACCTGATGCATAATGATCATTACAATTGGAAATTAAACTATAACCTTGTAGGTTATAGTTGAATTGTTCATTGGTACAAATCCAAATTTCGGAAAGAACTATAATAGTAGGAAGATTAACTAGAGTTTCTAGGTGGGAAAGAAAAACATCAAAATTGTCCTCAGACTACAAATATTTTGGTGTATGTAATAAAGTTATTTACGAAAGTGTCATTATATTCTCAAATATTGAATTGGAAGAGGAAGAAAAATTTGATTAAGAAAATTATTCATTTACTTGCAATTATATATTTTTTAAAGAATCAAATTGTTTTATTAAAATTCTATTATTTTCCTCTTTCTTTCTCAAATACATATACCCGTTAAAAATTTGGTTTTAGGGTCTGAAAAAAAGCCTGTGACAAATTTTTATGAAGTACTGGTAAACCGTTTTGCCACGAGAGACGAACAAAATTCATTCAATTCTTTTGTTGTCCTGCTTAAACGGTTTAATCAATTGATTTAAAATTGATTGCAAAATGGCTGCTCTTTAGTAGAAAAGTTTACTAGGTTAATTTGGTTACGATACATTAACCCGTTTCGGCACCAGGGCTCAGTGAAGTTTTTTAATTTACTTTGTTGTCACGCTTAAACGGGTTGACTAATTAAGTTGAAAATTTACAAAAGTGTAGCTCTTCAGCCCAGAAGCGCACTCAAGTCATGTTCAAGATCTAGATTTGGAGTGTGAAAAACAAACTTTGTGTATTAATGTGGATAATCAAAAGTTCAGTGATTCTTTAAATATAAATGATAATGTTTCATGTAAAAATAGAAAGTACATAAGTAAATTAATTCAAAACAAATTGAGGGTCAAAGATAATCCCAACACGGGCATTTGTTTTGAAATGGTAAGAAAGCTGTCAAAAAATACGCCTTCAACTGCACCTTACGTAGACTAGTCTATTCACAAAAAGTAGAATTTAAAAATTATTAGACGACTTGTTAAAAGGAAAAGTAATTAGATAAAGTTGTTCACAATCTGGCTAGTGTTAGTTTGGGAAAAAAAATGGCGAAAATAGGATGTGCGTTGACTACCTGTAGCTAAATAAATGCATTTTTCAGGACATCTATCCTTTACAATCATTGAAGATTTGCTCGACAGGTTACGCGATAAAAAACATTTTTCAATTTTAGACATGAAAACCGAATTTCATCACGTGAGAATGGCAATATACTTCTTTTATAACGCGTTTAGGGCAATTCAAGTATCTTCGAATGCCATTCGGCTTAAAAAATGCGCCCTCTGTATTTCAGAGATATTTTTATGCATGATATTTTTAAAGAACTAATTTCAACTGGCAAACTTTTTTCGTATTTGGACGATTTTTCCATTGCAACCGCTACGATTAAAGAACGTCTTTCTATTCTTCATAAAGTTTTTGATTTATCTAAGAAAAATGTTTTAGAGATTCGGTATGAAAAATGTAAATTCCTATATAATGAAATAGCTTACTTAGGTTATACGGATTACGGGTATTGGAGCACTTTTCAAAAAGAACTACTGAGTCTAAATTCCATAGCTTTGAACTCGAAACTCAATCTCATTATTTACGTTTTGAAATTGATCATTTTTAAATCTTAACAAGGATTGATTTACAATAGGGATTATATAAATTTCAATTCAATAAATAGTCCTAATTCATTAATTTCCGACTTGCATCTTTCTGACAATGACATTTTTGAAGCATTAAAGAACCTTGACACCAAAAAAGGTTCTGGTCCTGACTTAATCCCACCGACCTTTATGTATAATTGTGCTCAATATCTTGTTCACCCACTGCATACTATTTTTAATTGGTTATTATCGACAGGGATTTTTCCAGATGTATGGAAATCTTCCTTTTTGACTCTTATTCATAAAAAGAGTGATAAAGCATCAGTGGTAAACTACCGTCGTATAGCTATTTAATCGACTATATCTAAAATGTTCGAAAAAATTCTTGTCGGTAAAATTATGCCAATTACCGATACAAAACTTAATGAGCAACAGCATGACTTTAGAGAAGGCCGTTCTACTACTACGAACCTTATGATATATACATCTGAAATTTTGAATCAAATGGAAAAAGGGTACCAAGTTGATGCAATTTACACAGATTTCAGCAAAGCTTTTGATCGTATTGATTGCATCATTTTGTTTAAAAAAACTTGCCACGTTTGGTATATCTGGTTCTTTCCTTTTATGGCTCCATTCTTATCTTACTGGAAGAACTCAAAATGTACCGCAAGGTAGTTATTTAGGTCCACTATTGTTTAATATATTTATTTCTGACTTATCTGACAAATTAGGTGATATTCCGCACATTGCGTTTGCAGACGACTTAAAAGTATATCAAGTCTTTAAAAATAGTTCTGATATAACGTTACTGCAGTCAAAACTCGATAATTTACAAGAATGGTGCTCATTGAACAATTTGGAATTAAATGCACAGAAATGTAAATCCATAAATTTCACTCGTAAACGATTTTCTATCCTTAACGACTCCTATATAATTCAAAACGATATACTTAGCTTTAACTTACACTATGACTTCATGATCTCTAAATCAAATAAAATGTTGGGATTTGTTAAAAGAAGAGCGAAAGAATTTAACAATATAGCAGTGACAAAAGCTCTCTACTGTTCCCTAATACGATCTATTTTAAAAAATGGTAACATTATTTGGGATCCAGTTTTTCAAATAAATTCTGATAGAATTGAATCAGTTCAAAAACAATTTCTCTTATTTGCTTTAAGAATTCACTTTAATCCTTCCGACTATGCTAATCTTCCCAGTTACAATATAAGACTTAAATCTTTAAACATGCTAACCTTGTCATCTCGAAGGAAAATTTCTTCATCTTGCTTCACCTACAATGTTCTTTATGACAATATTCACATTGAATATTTGAAAAATAATTTTATCGTAAATGATGGGGTAAGGCAAACAAGATACACGAAATTCTTAGTTGAAACTCGTAGTACAAACTCAGTACAAACTTAGTACAAACTCATAGAACAGAATACGGAAGAAATGAACCAATTAACAGATGTTGCACTATCTTCAATAAGCTCAGTCATCTTTTTTCTTCATTAATTTCAAAAAGAACATTTAAATCTAAATTACACCAACATTTTTCCCTTCAATGACCTTACACAACTTTTTTTTTTTTAAGTCATTCTAACTCATAATTATACATTTAAATTTTTAAAGTGCATTTTGTTTAAGTCATCAATTTTTGTATTAAAGTTATTAAAGTATTATGTCATATTGTAAAAATTAAAGTTTTGTTACGAATTTAAGTACTGTTTTGTATTTAATGTCAATGTTAAAAAAGAAAAAAGTAAAAATTGAAAAGTAATAATTTAATTTAAAAAATTTTTTTAAGTTAAGTTAAGCGCCCTGTAATCATATTTCATGTTTTTGTTTTCTTTTTTTTGTGTATTATATCATTGTTAAAAAAAAAGAAATATAAAAAAAAAGAATTGTATTCATAAAATATGCACATACCTTGCTTGGTATTTACAATAAAATAAAATATAAATTGAGTTTTCTGCGATATTTTTGAGTGTTCCTTTATCCCTTTTGATCTTTAAAACGGTGCTATGAATTAAGTTAGAAAGGAACTAACTTCGAAAACAAAAATGTATTAAGTTTGTACTTATTTACATTTTAATTTTTCTAACTTAATTGCTAATGAATTAAGTTAGAAAAATTAAAAATGAAATAAGTACGAAACGTTACTTTTTCTAACTTTATTCACAATAATAATTCCGCTTTTTCAAAATAAAAATTTTTGCAACTTTGTATCAGGTAGTTTTTAGAAGAGATACAAAATTTCATGTTTCTAAATATATGAATATGTACTTATATTAAATTTATTTTTTAATTAATTAAAAAACTATTTTTTTTTGTAAAATCTAATATAATATTAGGAAGAAATTTTTTTGTTTGTTTGTATGTTTATGCCCGATTCACGTAAAAACCACCAGTCCGATTGCAACCCAATTTTAAAGGTCCGAGAGCCTTTTAAAGTTTTTTGGTTTTTTTATTATCTTGCCTAAACGGTTTGACCGATTGAGTTGAAAATTTGCGCAAATGTTCTTCTTAGCTTTATGGGTGTAGCGAAGAAATTTGGAATGTGTCCTATTTTGTATGGTGGTTTTAAGGTCTGAAAAAAAGGCTTTGGGAAATTTTTATGAAGTTCTGGTAGCCCGTTTGGGAACGAGTGTCGAAAGAAGTTCATTATATTTTGTTGTTATCCTGCTTAAACGGTTTAATCAAATGATTTGAAATTTCGCAAAATTGTTGTTCTTTAGCAGAAAACCTCACTAGGTTAATTTGGTTACGATCCATTAACCCGTTTCGGCACCAGGGCTCAGCGAAGTTTTTCAATTTACTTTGTTGAAGCTCTTAAATTTTTTGACCAATTAAGTTGAAAATTTATAAAAGTGTAGCTCTTCACCGCAGAAGCTCACTCAGTTGATTTGGTTACGATCTGTTAACCCGTTGCGGCACCAGAGCTCAGTGAAATTTTTTAATTTACTTTGTTGTCGCGCTTAAACGGTTTGACCAATTAAGTTGAAAATTTATAAAAGTGTAACTCTTCACCCCAGAAGCTCACTCAGTTGATTTGGTTACTATATGTTAACCTGTTCCGGCACCAGGGCACAATGAAATTTTTTAATTTCTTTGCTCTCGCGCTTAAACGGTTTGTCCAATTTAGTTGAAAATTTATAAAAGTGTAGCTCAGTTGATAGGTAGGCACTTGGGCTAGACAGGTTAGTAGGTCAAGGACAACAGGAAGTAGGTAAACGACATAAAAGTACGTCAGACAGGCGGCGGCAACCGTCAGACAAGTCTAGTTGTTTATAAAGATTGTATACTTGTTTTAAGTAATAGATAAACATGGAAATAGTAAGAAAAAATGCTTTTTTTATGCTTGCCTTTTTGAGATGACTTTTTTTCTTGTTTTTTTTTTTTCATTTTTTTATGATAAGTATTTAAAGAAAACGAAAGACAAACCATTAATTAATTGTTATGTAAGAATGTTGAAAAAAAATATAAATAAAAAGAAAAAAAAAAGTGAATCAAAAATATCTAACGTGGTACAGGTTTACTTCTTATTCATATATACTTGGCTTCAGTAATAGGCGTATATGAAAAGTTGAAAGAAAAAATGCTTGATAAATGGAAAAATAAAAAAAAGTTTAAACGTGCAAGATAGAACAATTTTAAAAGGTACAACGCATCTTTAAAATACATAAAGAAAAAGTGCAAACCTGTTTTTCTGTCTGCATAATGATCAAACCTTTGAAAAAAATGATGCGTTTTTAGATGTACCTAACTATTTGTTTTGTTTTTTTCTACCTTAAGTATTTAAAAAAGAGGAAAGAAAATAAGTAATAGTTGTTGTCAGTGTGTCGTGTAAAATATTTTTTGTTAGTACGAATGTTGAAAAAATATGAACGAAAAAAAGACAAACAGGAAATTAAAGCTATAGAAGTACTTAACGATTAACATGTTGCTTAGGTGCATTGTATGTTGCATAATCTGCGAAGAAAAAAAAGAATAAAAACCCAAGTCAGGTTAATTGCATTTGGTGCCTATTTTTGAAAACAAGAATATAAAAATAAAACAGATTTATTTACATGTTCAAAAAATTTTTAATTAACTAGAAATATTTTACAATTTTATAGAAATCTGAGTTGAAAAATTTTTTAGGATGATAAAATTTTAAGATTTCAGAAATAGTGAAATTCAATTTTTTTATACGTCTTTGAAATCTAATTTTGTATATAAATTTGAAAAGTTTTAATTTCACAATTTTTTTTTTAAAGATGCATGTAGACATTAAAACCATTTTTTACGGCACATCTGAAACTGGTGTTTGTATAATTTATACTCGTAGGACATGTTGATTTAAAATTTTCAATCTTTGATAATGACGGTAAGTCTCTCCTTAGATCTTCTATTTTAACGCTGTTAATGTACTTTTCAAGAAATTTTTATTTTTGCTCTCCTTTAACATACATTTTTTCAGCTGATTCTAAATAGTATTTTAATAAAGGTTTTATGTCTAAATATTCAACGAAGACGTTATTCCATTTAAGTCCATTTATTCTATTTTATAGTGGTTATACTGGTTATTATAATTTCCCTCTGTACTAAGTTCTTCTGCAGGGTATTAAGTAAGTAAGATGTTAAACAATTTTCTTTCCAGCTTAACTTCTTTTCAACGTACTTTTCCAGAATGTCTTTTGAATTTATTTAACTCCTTTATTTATACTAACAAAATTAGCTCTTTTTAGTATTATGTACTTAGTACATAATATAACGATTGATTAAATTTCAAATTGGAGATAATTCGCTAACTTTCTAGTTTAAATCAAGAATCGAATCATAAATAGAAATTAAAACAAGCTTGAAATCAAATTGCACTAATACAATGTACTGAAATTACAAAGTTTGAAAAGTAGTGATTAGTTATTATGTTGCCAAAACTGAAGATTTTGAGAATTGATCATTAAATAAAACAAATAAGCAAAGCAAAGCTAAACAAAATGTTTACTCTTTGAAAGTAATAAAAAATAAGATTAATTAAATTATAGCTATAAAGCTAATAATAGCTAATAATATAGCTAACTAGTTTCGAAATTCGAATATTTTTATTTATGTATGTGTATTCTGTATTATATATTTTACAGAATATGTACTTGTATAACCTTCTGTAATATTGCAGAATATGTAATATTTTTTTTGTATTTTATAATTTATAATTTTTCTTTTTAATAATGTTTTTGTAAATAAAATAAGCAAAACCAATATTGATATTTGATATCTCGTATTTTTGAATACTTACGTATTACCTACATATATTTAAAAGTAAAAAAAAGTAAAGAATGTAACAAAAGAACTGTTTTTTTTTTAATTGTCAAGATTTTGTCCAAAACAATTATCCTTTTTTCCAGGTTTTTTTTTCAAGATTTTGGTTTTGAAGACTTTCTATGTTCTATTTCAAGATTTTGGCTTTCAATATTTTAATTTTCAAGATATCTGCCGTGACCTCTAAATTGTACATATAATAAATTTGCGGAACTGATAATGGCTTCTAAATGTCGTCCATAAAATTATAAAAACATTAATCTAGGCAATGTTTATTAGATATGGGAGTAGTGCATTGAATTATCAATTAAATTAATTTGACAAAAGTGAAACTAATTCTGCAAAATAAAAGCAAATGAAATACAGGCAAATGGTAATACAGGCAAATGAAAATCCAGGCAGATGAAATACAGTCAAAAGAAATACAGGCTTGCGATAGTTAGCCATTATTTACTTTAAACTAAAGTTATATACGTATAAAAATTTTGTAGAATAATCGAGGCGATTATTTCAGGCTGGCCGAGTTTGTAAGAATTTATCGGATCAACCTAATAATAATAATTAATATTTTGTTATAGATAATAAATTCATACAATAGAGTAAAATAATAGAATAAAGTAAAACTGTCATTATTATAAAAAAAACACATGTTACATAAAATATATGAAATATACCTAATAATATGAAATACCTAATAATTAAATAAAAATTATAAGTTAACATCGAAATTATCGGTTGTTTCAATTAAAGAAAAAAATCTTAAAAGAAATAAGGCTTACATTTTTAAATTGGGTAAGTATATGTCAATATTCATGTCTCCAATTACTATCACATTTCTAGTTTTTTACATTTTGAGTATGTCGCCGTAAAACTTTTAATCGAACAATTTATTTTTATAATATCAGCAGAATTTAAAGAAATAGAGGCCAAACCTGTAAAATCATTTTTATGTAAACCGATATACCACCTGATGCATAATTATCATTACAATTGGAAATTAAACTATAACCTTGTATGTTATAGTTGATTTGTTCATCGATATAAATCCAAATTTCGGAAAGAACTGTAATAGTAACAAGTAAATGTAACAGTAAGTCGATGCAACCGACTTATTAATACCCTACACCTGAATAATTCGAATTAAATTAAAAATCCATAAGTGTTTTTGGCAGCTGCTTGAACTTCTTCCCTTTTCTGTCTTATTCTTCTCGAATTTCAAGAACGTAAAAGAGGCATCCGCTAGGGATATGCTTGACACCCTTGTATAAAATTTTAAGTTTCTATCTTAATTATTTTCGAAGATTGGTAGTCCTTGGGAGGTTTGTGTCAGCTACCCGAATTGCCACTCCAATTCATCGAATCCATCTCAGGAACATAAAAAAAACTTGCCAGAACACCATTCTATTAAATTTAAAGGTTCTACTTTTGTTGGTTTTTGAGATATGCTCGTTGCTCTTGTGCTCGTCCGGAAGTTTCCAAAATACGAACCCATGGTTCAAATTCTTTCAAATGTCAGTTTCCAATTTTACAGAAAAGGAAACATAACAGAACACCTTTGTACTAAAAATAAAAGTTCTATCTTTGTTGGTTGTGGAGATATACTCGTTTGCTCTGGGGCTCGTCCGGAAGCTTCCAAGATCTGAACCCATGGAGCAAATCCTCACAAATTTCAGAAACATAAATCAAACATGAAGGAACACCATTCTGCCTAATTTAAAGGTTATATCTTTGTTGCTTTTGGAGATAATATCATTTGCTCTGAGGCTCGTTCGGAAGCTTCCAAATCCAAACCCATGGACCAAATCCTCTTAAATTTCAGAGGCCTAAATCATACATGAAAGAACACCATTCTGCAAAAGTAAAGATTATATCTTTATTGTTTTTGGAGATAATCTCATTTTCTCTGGGGCAGGTTCGGAAGCTTCCTAAATTCAAACCCATGGACCATATCCTATTAAATTTCAGAGACATAAATCAAACGGGAAGGAGCATTATTGTAAAAAATTTAAAGGTTCTATCTTTGTTGGTTTTGGAGATAATCTCATTTGGTATGGTGCTTGTTCGGAAGCTTCCAAAATCCGAACCCATGGACCAAATCCTCTCAAATTTTAGAGACTTAAATAAAACATGAAAAAACACCACTCTGTCAAATTGGAAGTTTATATCTTTATTGGTTTTGGAGATAATCTCATTTAGTATGGTGCTTGTTCGGAAGCTTCCAAAATCCGAACCCATTAACCAAATCCTCTCAAATTTTAGAGACCTAAATCAAACATGAGAGAACATCATTCTGCCTAATTTAAAGGTTATCTTTGTTGCTTTTGGAGATAATATCATTTGCTCTGAGGCTCGTTCGGAAGCTTCCAAAAACCGAACCCATGGCCCAAATCCTCTCCAATTTTAGAGACTTAAATAAAACATGAAAAAACACCACTACGTCAAATTGGAAGGTTATATCTTTATTGGTTTTGGAGATAATCTCATTTGGTATGGTGCTTGTTCGGAAGCTTCCAAAATCCGAACCCATGAACCAAATCCTCTCAAATTTTAGGGACCTAAATCAAACATGAGAGAACACCATTCTGTCTAATTTAAAGGTTATATCTTTGTTGCTTTTGGAGATAATATCATTTGCTCTGAGGCTCGTTCGGAAGCTTCCAAAAACCGAACCCATGGACCAAATCCTCTCAAATTTGAGAGACTTAAATAAAACATGAAAAAACACCACTCTGTCAAATTGGAAGGTTATATCTTTATTGGTTTTGGAGATAATCTCATTTGGTATGGTGCTTGTTTGGAAGCTTCCAAAATCCGAACCCATGAACCAAATCCTCTCAAATTTTAGGGACCTAAATCAAACATGAGAGAACACCATTCTGCCTAATTTAAAGGTTATATCTTTGTTGCTTTTGGAGATAATATCATTTGCTCTGAGGCTCGTTCGGAAGCTTCCAAAAACCGAACCCATGGACCAAATCCTCTCAAATTTTAGAGACTTAAATAAAACATGAAAAAAAACCACTCTGTCAAATTGGAAGGTTATATCTTTATTGGTTTTGGAGATAATCTTATTTGGTATGGTGCTTGTTCGGAAGCTTCCAAAATCTGAACCCATGAACCAAATCCTCTCAAATTTTAGAGACCTAAATCAAACATGAGAAAACACCATTCTGCCAAATCTAAAGGTTATATCTTTGTTGTTTTTGGAGATACTCTCATTTGCTCTGGGACTAGTTAGGAAGCTTCCAAAATCCAAACCCATGGACCATATCCTCTGAAATTTCAGAAACATAAATCAAACGGGAAGGAGCATCATTGTAAAAAAGTTAAAGGTTCTATCTTTGTTGGTTTTGGAGATAATCTCGTTTGCTCTGGGCCTCGTTCGGAAGCTTCCAAAATGCAAACCCATGGACCAAATCCTGTTAAATTTCAGAGACATAAATCGAACGACAAGGAACATCATTGTACAAAATTTAAAGGTTATATCTTTGTTGATTTTGGAGATAATCTCGTTTGCTCTGGGGCTCGTTGGGAAGCTTCCAAAAACCGAACCCATGGACCAAATCCTCTCAAATTTGAGAGACTTAAATAAAACATGAAAAAACACCACTCTGTCAAATTGGAAGGTTATATCTTTATTGGTTTTGGAGATAATCGCATTTGGTATGGTGCTTGTTCGGAAGCTTCCAAAATCTGAACCCATGAACCAAATCCTCTCAAATTTTAGAGACCTAAATCAAACATGAGAGAACACCATTCTGCCAAATCTAAAGGTTATATCTTTGTTGTTTTTGGAGATAATCTCATTTGCTCTGGGACTCGTTAGGAAGTTTCCGAAATCCAAACCCATGGACCAAATCCTCTCAAATTTTAGAGACTTAAATAAAACATGAAAGAACACCACTCTGTCAAATTGGAAGGTTATATCTTTATTGGTTTTGGAGATAATCTCATTTGGTATGGTGCTTGTTCGGAAGCTTCCAAAATCTGAACCCATGAACCAAATCCTCTCAAATTTTAGAGACCTAAATCAAACATGAGAGAACACCATTCTGCCAAATCTAAAGGTTATATCTTTGTTGTTTTTGGAGATAATCTCATTTGCTCTGGGACTAGTTAGGAAGCTTCCAAAATCCAAATTCATGGACCATATCCTCTTAAATTTCAGAAACATAAATCAAACGGGAAGGATCATCATTGTAAAAAAGTTAAAGGTTCTATCTTTGTTGGTTTTGGAGATAATCTCGTTTGCTCTGGGGCTCGTTCGGAAGCTTCCAATATACGAATCCATGGTTCAAATTCTTTCAAATGCCAGTTTCCAATTTTATAGAAAAGGAAACATAACAGCACACTCTTGTACTAAAAATAAAGGTTCTATCTTTGTTGGTTGTGGAGATATATTCGTTTGCTCTAGGGCTCGTTTGGAAGCTTCCAAAATCCGGACCCATGAACTAAATCCTCTCAAATTTCAGAGACTTAAATAAAACATGAAGGAACACCACTCTGCCAAATTTAAAGGTTATATCTTAGTTGGTTTTGGAGATAATCTCATTTGCTCTGGGGCTCGTTCGGAAGTTTCCAAGATCCGGACCCATGAACCAAATCCTCTCAAATTTCAGAGTATTAAATAAAACATGAAAGAACACCACTCTGTCAAATTTGAAGGTTATATCTTTATTGGTTTTGGAGATAATTTCATTTGCTCTGGTGCTCGTTCGGAAGTGTCCAAAATCCAAACCCATGGACCAAATTCTCTCAAATTTTAAAGACTTAAATAAAACATGAAGGAACACCATTCTGCCAAATTTAAAGGTTATATCTTAGTTGGTGTTGGAGATAATCTCATTTATTCTGGGGCTCGTTCGGAAGCTTCCAAGATCCGGACCCATGAACCAAATCCTCTAAAATTTCAGAGACTTAAATAAAACATGAAAGAACACCACTCTGTCCAATTTGAAGGTTATATCTTTATTGATTTTGGAGATAATCTCATTTGCTCTGGTGCTCGTTCGGAAGTTTCCAAAATCCAAACCCATAAACCAAATCCTCTTAAATTTCAGAGACATAAATCGAATGGGAAGGAACATCATTTTACAAAATTTAAAGATTCTATCTTTGTTGGTTTTGGAGATAATCTCGTTTGCTCCGGAATCATTCGGAAGCTTCCAGAATCCGAACCCATGAACAGATTTTCTAGCTTAGCCTTCCTTTCATAATTAGTAAACTACTATATAAATTTCATCAAGATAGCTTTATTAGTTTTTGAGTTATCGTGCGAACGGACGGACGGACGGACATCGTTAAATCGACTCAGGAGGTGTTCCTGATGCAGAATATATATACACGTCCATATCTAACTCGCTTCCTTTTGGTGGTTACAAACACCATACCAAAGCTAATATACCCTATACTTTAGGTGTAGTGTATAATAAATGCAGTGCCGTACTCTGTACTATTACAGATTCTAAAACAGATGTCGTCGCATGCAATGGCATCTGTAACAGAAAGTTTCATGGGGTTTGCATTAATGCCCCCAGGGGCTGGCAAACATGTAACACGTTTATTCAGCATCATTTTGTTTGCGAAAGTTGCTTAGATTTAAACCAGCCTATTCATATTCTTAAAGACGAGTTGATGGTTTACTTAAATGATATAAAAAGCGACTGCCAAGGTTGCACCGCCAAAGCAGTGGATGCTCTAAAAAGTAATTCGGTATGCTTTAACGATATGGCCAAAAGCTACGATAGCTTTAACCAGGCATTATGCAGTTTTCTTTCTGACCGAAAAAAATATTTAAATAATACACAAACAGATCTGGTTCATGACATGGCTGGTTGGCATTCGAGAAGTAGTTGAACTTATGAAGGACGATTTAAATCGCATGAACTTATCTCTTCTCGCTATGGGTTCGGAGAAACAATTACGTAATCATAGCCAGAAGGAAACTCAATGCGATGTGAGTGAGTTAATTAAACAATAGCTTGATAAATTAAGTAAACCATCCATAGTTTATAAAGACGTATTTATCCAAACTGACAATATCACACCTAGCACAAAGGCAAAGAGCAAAAAAAATAAAGCAAAACTTTTAGAAATTAGAGAATTCCACAATTAGAAAATTCCGGGATATTAGAGGTAAAGATGCGAAAAGCAAATTAGATAATAAGTTAAATATTAATGATAATAGTAATAAAAAATATTATATTATAAGTAATAAAATTAATAAAAATAAAAATAGAAGTAATAATAATAATAATGATAAAAATAGGAATAATAATAATAAAAATATTTCTCGTAATAATATAAAAACGAGGAAGAATACAGTTGCCTTTGTCAACTCTTAGATACCCGTACGAACCGCTAGTATGTTCACAGCCTGTCACTCTGCTTACAATATTATTTTTTTAATATTTTAGTATTTTAAAATAATTTGGGTGAATTTTATAATTTCTAGAACTATGGGTTGTACATATATTCAAACTATATGTTTATATGTACATTCTTCAAAAGCAGATTCTAACCTTCCACATAACGATTATCAATTCAAAACTTTTTCAAATATTCAATAGTACCATTTAATACTAAGCGGTAAATGTATATTAAATTTACTTAGTACAAAATAGTAAATATAATTTTAAATATTATATTATATTATATTTAAATATTCCACTGATAGAATAATTTCTTATAAGTACAATAAAATACATATATGTATGTAAATGCGGCGATATATAATATACATATATACTCTTATCATTCATTCACTAGTGACATATACGATATGTAAATAAACATGATATTATATAAGTATGTATATATATCAATATCATATAAATAAAAATTCTTCAAGCAAACGTTATGTTGTTTATTTATTTACATTTTTATGTACTACGCATTATATCCTCAACAATTTCAAATTATCGAGTAAAACAAAATGCAAAAAAAAATTAGTTAAAGAAATTTGTTAGAAAATTTGAAAAAATCAAGTAACTCTTTCGTCAATTATAAGGTAACCATATATTATTAAATAAAGTTGTTAACAGAAATAAGAGTATAATGTTGAAGCTTTAATTTTTGTGTATTACTTCAAAAAAATGTTAACAGGTGTTTAAAAATTGGAAATTTCCAGTTTTTGACCCCTTACAGCTCCCAAACGGGGGGTGATACAAAAAACATTTCTGAAATGACTCATACTTATTTTCAAAGATCTAACTTCTGTAAAAATTTCAAGTTTCCATCTTAAACCGTTTAGAAGATAGAAGGGTTAAAGGATTTTGCAAAATTTGAGTTTCACATAACGATAAATTAAGACACCGTATGCCACAAATATATATTTATTGTATATATATTTTTAAAGCTAATACAAGTAGTAATCGTTTGGCGTTTTCAAAATGAAGATATACCTTATACAACTTGTGCTATAACAATTTAAATATAGAGCATTTTTGAACCTTTGGGGAGCTGTAGCTCCGTAACGGGTGGGGCTAAAAAAAGTTATTAAAAATAAAATTAATATTTTTGTGAGATCTATCAGCAGTAAAAATTTCATAGCTCTATTTCAGAAAAAATGTGGCGATCTAAAAGTTAGGTGTTCGAGAGCTACCCTAAGTTTTGGTCCAAACTCAACCAAAAAAAATAGGAAACCTACAAATTACTCCCAGAATATTTTGTGTAAATTTCAAGATTCTAGCTTTCTTAGTTTTTGAGTTAGCGTGCTGACGAACGGACGGACGGACGGACATGGCTCAAAAGTCTTAGAATTTTTTTCTGATCCGATCCATACCTTTGAAGGTATATCTAGCTCGCTTATTTCGAGGTGTTACAAACGGAGGAGTAATTTTATTATACCCGATCCTATCGTACGGGTATAATAATATCTAAAAATAATAAAATTGTTTCTGATAATAGTAATTCTAATTCTAGCATTAACGTTAATAATTTAACTGTTCATCCTAATAATAGTTCAACCGTTGACAAGTCATTAAACTCTAGCACAACAGACACAAATAATTCCCTAATCATAGTGACCACTAACTCAGACACTTACACTACTTCAAACATAAATCAGAACAACAAATCTCATAACCACAATACTATTCAGAACAGTAATAACAATATAAACGCCTTTAATACTGCATCACTAACTAAAGATCCTGAAATTACCAATTCTAATTGTGTTTCGATAACTGAACCTCCTCCTTCTTCCTCAACTTCACCAAATGTTCCTTCTACTTCTAAATTCATAAACTTTGTTCAAGGTGAAACTCTTCAACCTTCAATTATTAACCCGCTTTTACCACCGATAACAAGAATGACACAACAATCTCTTACCAACAACGACTATATAGTCGTTCTTCCTAGGCTAAGAGAAGATAAAGTCTATAACATGGTCAGATTATATTTGTCATACTTGTTTGATGATAAATATAATACTGTGTGCGAAGGTAAGACCAGAACAAGTATAAAAGTTTTAATTTATAACGAAGATTTACCAACCGAATACAAAGAATTATATAAATTATATATAAAATTTCACGAAACTAAAGGATAAACTATCTTCCAAAGATGTCTCAGACAACTTAAAGGCACATCGCAGTCATTGTAATAGTAATTATTACAATCACTTACAAGTTTCAAATGATAATTACAATAAATTTTTTTGTTGCCAATAAATAATTTAAATAAGATTTCTACATCTTTGATAGATTTTTCAATTTTGATAAATTTATCAATATATTATCAAAATGTCAGAGGTTTTAGAACAAAAAAAAGTCAAGTCTTACTTAATTCAATAAGTTTAAACTTTGACGTATTTGCATTAACTGAAACTTGGCTAAATTCTTCTATTAAAAATCTTGAGCTTTTCGATAGCTCATATTCTGTTTTTAGAAAATATAGAAATGCTGAACCTAATGTATCTAATAGTTACATTCCTAAAGGGGGAGGATGTATTGATTGCCGTCAAAAACTCTTTTAATGCAAATGAAACTCCTATTTCGAGCGCAGACGGTCTTGAAATAATAGGTGTGAATATAAAATTTTCAAACAAAAATGTAAATATTGTTAACATATACATTCCACCTTCTTCGAATTTAAATATTTGTATTACTCTTTTAAATGTAATAGATTCGATTTGCTGTAATTCAGGTCCTAATGATAAGTTAATTTTATGTGGAGATTTTATTCTCCCTCATATTACATGGATTAATCATGACGAAGAATCTTTTTTGATTCCGAATTTTTCGGTGAGTGAAACTGATTCGCAGTTTATTGATGGATTAAGTACCAACAATTTACAACAGGTTTCCCACCATCGTAATTTTAAAGATAAGCAATTGGATTTAATATTTACCTCTGATTGGTATACTATCACTTTCTGTGACTCGGTGTTATCACTTGTTGCGTTAGACCCTTATCACCCTTCAATAAGTTTTACCTATTGTTTAACTAATTCCGTAAATCTTGAAGCAGCATATTCTTATAGTTTTAATTTCAATAAAACCAACTTTCCCGGACTAATAAATTTCTTAAATACCTATGACTTCACTTTTTTATACCCTACACCTAAAGTATAGGGTATATTAACTTTGGTATGGTGTTTGCAACCACCAAAAGGAAGCGAGTTAGATATGGACATGTATATATATTCTGAATCAGGATCACCTCCTGAGTCGATTTAACGATGTCCGTCCGTCCGTCTGTGCGTTCGCACGATAACTCAAAAACTAATAAAGCTATGTAGATGAAATTTATATAGTAGGTTACTAATTACGAAAGGAAGGCTAAGTTCGAATCTGGACAAAATCGGTCCGTGGGTTCGGATTCTGGAAGCTTCCGAATGATTCCGGAGCAAACAAGATTATCTCCAAAACCAACAAAGATAGAACCTGTAAATTTTGTACAATGATGTTCCTTCCCGTTCGATTTATGTCTCTGAAATTTAAGAGGATTTGGTCCATGGGTTTGGATTTTGGTAGGTTCCGAACGAGCCCCAGAGCAAATGAGATTATTTCCAAAAACAACAAAGATATAACCTTTAAATTCGGCAGAATGGTGTTCTTTCATATCATTATCTTACATTTCATGTCTCTGAAATTTAAGAGGATTTGGTCCATGGATTTGGGTTTTGGAAGCTTCCGAACGAGCCCTAGAGCAAACGAGTATATCTCCACAACCAACAAAGATAGAACCTTTATTTTTAGTACAAGGGTGTGCTGTTATGTATCCTTTTCTATAAAATTGGAAACTGACATTTGAAAGAATTTGAACCATGGATTCGTATATTGGAAGCTTCCGAACGAGCCCCAGAGCAAACGAGATTATCTCCAAAACCAACAAAGATAGAACCTTTACATTTTTTACAATGATGTTCCTTCCCGTTTGATTTATGTCTCTGAAATTTAAGAGGATATGGTCCATGGGTTTGGATTTTAGAAGCTTCCGAACGAACCCCAGAGGAACTGAGATTATCTTCAAAAACATTAAGGATATAACCTTTAAATTTGGCAGAATGGTGTTCTTTCATGTTTGATTTAGGTTTCTGAAATTTGAGAAGATTTGGTCCATGGGTTCGGATTTTGGAAGCTTCCGAACGAGCCCCAGAGCAAACGAGATTATCTCCAAAATCAACAAAGATAGAACCTTTAAATTTTGTACAATGATGTTCCTTCCCGTTCGATTTATGTCTCTGAAATTTAAGAAGATTTGGTCCATGGGTTTGGATTTTGGAAGCTTCCGAACGAGCCCCAGAGCAAACGAGATTATCTCCAAAATCAACAAAGATAGAACCTTTAAATTTTTTACAATAATGCTCCTTCCCGTTTGATTTATGTCACTGAAATTTAAGAGGATATGGTCCATGGGTTTGGATTTTGGAAGCTTCCAAACGAGCCTCAGAGAAAATGATATTATCTCCAAAAGCAACAAAGATATAACCTTTAAATTAGGCAGACTGGAGTTCCTTCATGTTTGATTTATGTTTCTGAAATTTGGGAGCATTTCATGGGTTCAAATGTGTTCATGGTTTCATGGAAATTTGGGAGGCGGTCCATGGGTTCAAATCTTGGAAGCTTCCGGACGAGCCCCAGAGCAAACGAGTATATCTCCACAACCAACAAAGATAGAACTTTTATTTTTAGTACAAAGGTGTTCTGTGATGTTTTCTTTTCTGTATAATTGGAAACTGACATTTGAAAGAATTTGAACCATGGATTCGTATTTTGGAAACTTCCGGACGAGCACAAGAGCGACGAGCATATCTGCAAAACCAACAAAAGTAGAACCTTTAAATTTAGTACAATGGTGTTCTGGCATGTTTTCTTAATATTCCTGAGATGGATTCGATGAATTGGAGTGGCAATTCGGGTACCTGACACACACCTCCCAAGGACTAACAATCTTCGAAATTAATAAAGATAGAAACTTAAAATTTTTTACAAAGGTTTCAAGCATATCCCAAGAGGATGCTTCTTTTACGTTCCCGAAATTCGAGTTAAATAAGACAGAAAAGGGAAGAAGTTCAAGCACCTGCCAAAAAAACTTATGGATTTTTAATTTAATTCGAATTATTCAGGTGTAGGGTATTAATAAGTCGGTTGCATCGACTTACTGTTACACTTACTTGTTATTTAATAATATAGACCTAAATCAAATGACAATTAGGTTTTATGAAATTATGTTCGAAGGTTTTACTCAATTCGTTCCTATTTCAAAAAAAAAATCTTTCGAATCTGGCCCACCATGGTTCACAAAGGAGCTTAGATCTCTCAGAAATAAGAAAAACAAAGCCTGGCGTAAATATCTCAAATCAAAAGATATTAATGACTATAACAATTTTGTCATACTTTTTGATAATTTTAAAACGTCATCCGATATTCCTTACAATAATTATATAAATCAAATGGCAAGTAAACTAAAATCTGATCCGAAAAAATTTTGGAAATTCATAAATTCTAAATGTAATTGTGATGATTACCCTACATTTATGAAATGATTTATGCCAAATGAAAATTATTTCTCCTTTTTGGACAGTTGTCAAAAAACGTCTTTTAATGACATAAATATAAATGAAGAAATAGTTTCCAAATATCTAAATAAACTTGGTGATAATACTTTTCCCGTCCCTGATGGTATACCGGAAATAATTCTGAGCAAGTGTTCTAACATTCTCACTACGCCTTTAACATTACTCTTCAAAAACTCATTAAATTCCGGACTTTTTCCTCCTTTTTGGAAAATGTCTTATATCAAACCAATTCACAAAAAGAATGCTAAAAATGAAATTACTAACTATCGTCCCATAGCCAAATTATCTTCTATTCCAAAATTATTTGAACTAATTATAACGGATTCAATTTATAATCACTGTTCTAATCTTTTAATTGATAACCAACATGGTTTTGTAAAACAAAAATCTACTGTGACAAACCTAGTTGAAACAACGTCCCTCCTCCTCAATAACATGGAAGAACGTTTTCAAATAAATGTTGTTTATACTGATTTTAGTAAAGCATTTGATCTATTGCCACATAGTATTATATTACTAAAACTAAAAAAATATGGCTTCCCAGAGTTTTTCCTAAAGTGGATATATAGTTATTTGTGTGATCGCTCTTATAGTGTTATATTCAAAAATGTGATTTCAGAACCATTCGTGGCAAATTCCGGTGTTCCACAAGGTAGCCACCTTGGTCCCTTACTTTTTATTTTATCTGTAAATAATGTTACTTCTATCATACTTCTAATTGTGAGCTTCAAGTTTACGCTGATGATATGAAAATCTTAAAAAAGATTACATCTAATAAGGACGCCGTCCTTATGCCGAATGACCTTCAAAACTTTAACAATTGGTGCGTTAATAATTGTCTACTACTTAATGTAAATAAATGCGCATTGTTATCTTATACACGTCGTTCTAGTCCTATTTATTCCAACTATAACTTGGATGGTATTAGTTTACCTAAAGTTACTTCAATAAAAGACTTAGGGGTGTATTTTGATTTCCAACTTAGTTTTAAAATTAATTATAATAATATTATAAATAAAGCTAATTCATTATTGGGGTTTGTTAAACGTTCTTCTAAGAAATTTTCAGATCCCTATGTTCTTAAATCGTTGTACACTTGTCTTGTAAGACCGAACCTGGAATATGCTAGTCAGGTTTGGTCTCCATTTTACATGGTACACATTGATAGGATCGAGGCAGTACAGAAAAACTTTCTTAGATTTGCCTTACGCCACTTGCCATGGTCAAATCCTATTATTTTGCCACCAAATGAACAAAGGCTAAAGTTAATTGATTTGTGTACTTTAAGTTTTAGACGTCAGGTTTCTGATGTTATTTTCATTACAGAGATTGTCAAGGGTTATGTTAAATCTACTTTAATTTCTAGTAAAATTAATATTAGAAATCTTCAACGCCTTCGTTCTTGCAATTTGTTTAAAACCTATAATCATAGGACTAATTATGGCAAATTTGAACCTATTAATAGGATGCTTATTATAGGTAACAAACATAAACTTAACATTGACTTTACACTTTCAAAACATTCCCAAAAACAAAAATTATACAATCGCTATTAATATTAGGATTGTTTTTTTTGTTTTTGTTTCTTGTTGCACTGTAAAGTATATACCTATGTATATGATTTTTAATTTTAATCTTAGTTCTAAGTTTATTTATACTTAACAATTATAAAATTTTTATTATAACTTTTATTGTATTTAATAATTTATTATTGTTTACTAGTTATTATATATATTATAAATTTTATGTAAACTGTTTGTGCTAAGCAGTATAAATAAATAAATAAATAAAAAAATAAATATGAAATACATAATAATTAAATAAAAATTATAAGTTAACGTCGAAACTTTCGGTTTTTTCAATTAAAGAAAAAAATCTTAAAAGAAATAAGGCTTACATTTTTAAATTCGAATTTGTAAGTATGTCAATATTCATGTCTCCAATTACTATCACATTTCTATTTTGTTATATTTTAAGTACATGTCGTAAAAATTTTAATCGAACAATTCATTTTTATAATGTCACCAGAATTTAAAGAAATAGAGGCACAACCTGTAATATCATTTTTATGTAAACCGATATACCACCTGATGCATAATGATCATTACAATTGGAAATTAAACTATAACCTTGTAGGTTATAGTTGAATTGTTCATTGGTACAAATCCAAATTTCGGAAAGAACTATAATAGTAGGAAGATTAACTAGAGTTTCTAGGTGGGAAAGAAAAACATCAAAATTGTCCTCAGACTACAAATATTTTGGTGTATGTAATAAAGTTATTTACGAAAGTGTCATTATATTCTCAAATATTGAATTGGAAGAGGAAGAAAAATTTGATTAAGAAAATTATTCATTTACTTGCAATTATATATTTTTTAAAGAATCAAATTGTTTTATTAAAATTCTATTATTTTCCTCTTTCTTTCTCAAATACATATACCCGTTAAAAATTTGGTTTTAGGGTCTGAAAAAAAGCCTGTGACAAATTTTTATGAAGTACTGGTAAACCGTTTTGCCACGAGAGACGAACAAAATTCATTCAATTCTTTTGTTGTCCTGCTTAAACGGTTTAATCAATTGATTTAAAATTGATTGCAAAATGGCTGCTCTTTAGTAGAAAAGCTTACTAGGTTAATTTGGTTACGATACATTAACCCGTTTCGGCACCAGGGCTCAGTGAAGTTTTTTAATTTACTTTGTTGTCACGCTTAAACGGGTTGACTAATTAAGTTGAAAATTTACAAAAGTGTAGCTCTTCAGCCCAGAAGCGCACTCAAGTCATGTTCAAGATCTAGATTTGGAGTGTGAAAAACAAACTTTGTGTATTAATGTGGATAATCAAAAGTTCAGTGATTCTTTAAATATAAATGATAATGTTTCATGTAAAAATAGAAAGTACATAAGTAAATTAATTCAAAACAAATTGAGGGTCAAAGATAATCCCAACACGGGCATTTGTTTTGAAATGGTAAGAAAGCTGTCAAAAAATACGCCTTCAACTGCACCTTACGTAGACTAGTCTATTCACAAAAAGTAGAATTTAAAAATTATTAGACGACTTGTTAAAAGGAAAAGTAATTAGATAAAGTTGTTCACAATCTGGCTAGTGTTAGTTTGGGAAAAAAAATGGCGAAAATAGGATGTGCGTTGACTACCTGTAGCTAAATAAATGCATTTTTCAGGACATCTATCCTTTACAATCATTGAAGATTTGCTCGACAGGTTACGCGATAAAAAACATTTTTCAATTTTAGACATGAAAACCGAATTTCATCACGTGAGAATGGCAGTATACTTCTTTTATAACGCGTTTAGGGCAATTCAAGTATCTTCGAATGCCATTCGGCTTAAAAAATGCGCCCTCTGTATTTCAGAGATATTTTTATGCATGATATTTTTAAAGAACTAATTTCAACTGGCAAACTTTTTTCGTATTTGGACGATTTTTCCATTGCAACCGCTACGATTAAAGAACGTCTTTCTATTCTTCATAAAGTTTTTGATTTATCTAAGAAAAATGTTTTAGAGATTCGGTATGAAAAATGTAAATTCCTATATAATGAAATAGCTTACTTAGGTTATACGGATTACGGGTATTGGAGCACTTTTCAAAAAGAACTACTGAGTCTAAATTCCATAGCTTTGAACTCGAAACTCAATCTCATTATTTACGTTTTGAAATTGATCATTTTTAAATCTTAACAAGGATTGATTTACAATAGGGATTATATAAATTTCAATTCAATAAATAGTCCTAATTCATTAATTTCCGACTTGCATCTTTCTGACAATGACATTTTTGAAGCATTAAAGAACCTTGACACCAAAAAAGGTTCTGGTCCTGACTTAATCCCACCGACCTTTATGTATAATTGTGCTCAATATCTTGTTCACCCACTGCATACTATTTTTAATTGGTTATTATCGACAGGGATTTTTCCAGATGTATGGAAATCTTCCTTTTTGACTCTTATTCATAAAAAGAGTGATAAAGCATCAGTGGTAAACTACCGTCGTATAGCTATTTAATCGACTATATCTAAAATGTTCGAAAAAATTCTTGTCGGTAAAATTATGCCAATTACCGATACAAAACTTAATGAGCAACAGCATGACTTTAGAGAAGGCCGTTCTACTACTACGAACCTTATGATATATACATCTGAAATTTTGAATCAAATGGAAAAAGGGTACCAAGTTGATGCAATTTACACAGATTTCAGCAAAGCTTTTGATCGTATTGATTGCATCATTTTGTTTAAAAAAACTTGCCACGTTTGGTATATCTGGTTCTTTCCTTTTATGGCTCCATTCTTATCTTACTGGAAGAACTCAAAATGTACCGCAAGGTAGTTATTTAGGTCCACTATTGTTTAATATATTTATTTCTGACTTATCTGACAAATTAGGTGATATTCCGCACATTGCGTTTGCAGACGACTTAAAAGTATATCAAGTCTTTAAAAATAGTTCTGATATAACGTTACTGCAGTCAAAACTCGATAATTTACAAGAATGGTGCTCATTGAACAATTTGGAATTAAATGCACAGAAATGTAAATCCATAAATTTCACTCTTAAACGATTTTCTATCCTTAACGACTCCTATACAATTCAAAACGATATACTTAGCTTTAACTTACACTATGACTTCATGATCTCTAAATCAAATAAAATGTTGGGATTTGTTAAAAGAAGAGCGAAAGAATTTAACAATATAGCAGTGACAAAAGCTCTCTACTGTTCCCTAATACGATCTATTTTAAAAAATGGTAACATTATTTGGGATCCAGTTTTTCAAATAAATTCTGATAGAATTGAATCAGTTCAAAAACAATTTCTCTTATTTGCTTTAAGAATTCACTTTAATCCTTCCGACTATGCTAATCTTCCCAGTTACAATATAAGACTTAAATCTTTAAACATGCTAACCTTGTCATCTCGAAGGAAAATTTCTTCATCTTGCTTCACCTACAATGTTCTTTATGACAATATTCACATTGAATATTTGAAAAATAATTTTATCGTAAATGATGGGGTAAGGCAAACAAGATACACGAAATTCTTAGTTGAAACTCATAGTACAAACTCATTACAAACTTAGTACAAACTCATAGAACAGAATACGGAAGAAATGAACCAATTAACAGATGTTGCACTATCTTCAATAAGCTCAGTCATCTTTTTTCTTCATTAATTTCAAAAAGAACATTTAAATCTAAATTACACCAACATTTTTCCCTTCAATGACCTTACACAACTTTTTTTTTTTAAGTCATTCTAACTCATAATTATACATTTAAATTTTTAAAGTGCATTTTGTTTAAGTCATCAATTTTTGTATTAAAGTTATTAAAGTATTATGTCATATTGTAAAAATTAAAGTTTTGTTACGAATTTAAGTACTGTTTTGTATTTAATGTCAATGTTAAAAAAGAAAAAAGTAAAAATTGAAAAGTAATAATTTAATTTAAAAAATTTTTTTAAGTTAAGTTAAGCGCCCTGTAATTATATTTCATGTTTTTGTTTTCTTTTTTTTGTGTATTATATCATTGTTAAAAAAAAAGAAATATAAAAAAAAAGAATTGTATTCATAAAATATGCACATACCTTGCTTGGTATTTACAATAAAATAAAATATAAATTGAGTTTTCTGCGATATTTTTGAGCGTTCCTTTATCCATTTTGATCTTTAAAACGGTGCTATGAATTAAGTTAGAAAAAAACTAACTTCGAAAACAAAAATGTATTAAGTTTGTACTTATTTACATTTTAATTTTTCTAACTTAATTGCTAATGAATTAAGTTAGAAAAATTAAAAATGAAATAAGTACGAAACGTTACTTTTTCTAACTTTATTCACAATAATAATTCCGCTTTTTAAAAATAAAAATTTTTGCAAATTTGTATCAGGTAGTTT
Organism: Poecilobothrus nobilitatus; assembly: GCA_947095535.1. Taxonomy (NCBI): domain Eukaryota; kingdom Metazoa; phylum Arthropoda; class Insecta; order Diptera; family Dolichopodidae; genus Poecilobothrus; species Poecilobothrus nobilitatus. The sequence continues at coordinate 238,810,489 of OX352772.1, forward strand.
TTAGAAGAGATACAAAATTTCATGTTTCTAAATATATGAATATGTACTTATATTAAATTTATTTTTTAATTAATTAAAAAACTATTTTTTTTTGTAAAATCTAATATAATATTAGGAAGAAATTTTTTTGTTTGTTTGTATGTTTATGCCCGATTCACGTAAAAACCACCAGTCCGATTGCAACCCAATTTTAAAGGTCCGAGAGCCTTTTAAAGTTTTTTGGTTTTTTTATTATCTTGCCTAAACGTCAAGATAATCTTGACGTTTATTATCTTGACCGTCAGACAAGTCTAGTTGTTTATAAAGATTGTATACTTGTTTTAAGTAATAGGTAAACATGGAAATAGTAAGAAAAAATACTTTTTTTATGCTTGCCTTTTTGAGATGACTTTTTTTCTTGTTTTTTTTTTTCATTTTTTTATGATAAGTATTTAAAGAAAACGAAAGACAAACCATTAATTAATTGTTATGTAAGAATGTTGAAAAAAAATATGAATAAAAAGAAAAAAAAAGTGAATCAAAAATATCTAACGTGGTACAGGTTTACTTCTTATTCATATATACTTGGCTTCAGTAATAGGCGTATATGAAAAGTTGAAAGAAAAAATGCTTGATAAATGGAAAAATAAAAAAAAGTTTAAACGTGCAAGATAGAACAATTTTAAAAGGTACAACGCATCTTTAAAATACATAAAGAAAAAGTGCAAACCCGTTTTTCTGTCTGCATAATGATCAAACCTTTGAAAAAAATGATGCGTTTTTAGATGTACCTAACTATTTGTTTTGTTTTTTTCTACCTTAAGTATTTAAAAAAGAGGAAAGAAAATAAGTAATAGTTGTTGTCAGTGTGTCGTGTAAAATATTTTTTGTTAGTACGAATGTTGAAAAAATATGAACGAAAAAAAGACAAACAGGAAATTAAAGCTATAGAAGTACTTAACGATTAACATGTTGCTTAGGTGCATTGTATGTTGCATAATCTGCGAAGAAAAAAAAGAATAAAAACCCAAGTCAGGTTAATTGCATTTGGTGCCTATTTTTGAAAACAAGAATATAAAAATAAAACAGATTTATTTACATGTTCAAAAAATTTTTAATTAACTAGAAATATTTTACAATTTTATAGAAATCTGAGTTGAAAAATTTTTTAGGATGATAAAATTTTAAGATTTCAGAAATAGTGAAATTCAATTTTTTTATACGTCTTTGAAATCTAATTTTGTATATAAATTTGAAAAGTTTTAATTTCACAATTTTTTTTTTAAAGATGCATGTAGACATTAAAACCATTTTTTACGGCACATCTGAAACTGGTGTTTGTATAATTTATACTCGTAGGACATGTTGATTTAAAATTTTCAATCTTTGATAATGACGGTAAGTCTCTCCTTAGATCTTCTATTTTAACGCTGTTAATGTACTTTTCAAGAAATTTTTATTTTTGCTCTCCTTTAACATACATTTTTTCAGCTGATTCTAAATAGTATTTTAATAAAGGTTTTATGTCTAAATATTCAACGAAGACGTTATTCCATTTAAGTCCATTTATTCTATTTTATAGTGGTTATACTGGTTATTATAATTTCCCTCTGTACTAAGTTCTTCTGCAGGGTATTAAGTAAGTAAGATGTTAAACAATTTTCTTTCCAGCTTAACTTCTTTTCAACGTACTTTTCCAGAATGTCTTTTGAATTTATTTAACTCCTTTATTTATACTAACAAAATTAGCTCTTTTTAGTATTATGTACTTAGTACATAATATAACGATTGATTAAATTTCAAATTGGAGATAATTCGCTAACTTTCTAGTTTAAATCAAGAATCGAATCATAAATAGAAATTAAAACAAGCTTGAAATCAAATTGCACTAATACAATGTACTGAAATTACAAAGTTTGAAAAGTAGTGATTAGTTATTATGTTGCCAAAACTGAAGATTTTGAGAATTGATCATTAAATAAAACAAATAAGCAAAGCAAAGCTAAACAAAATGTTTACTCTTTGAAAGTAATAAAAAATAAGATTAATTAAATTATAGCTATAAAGCTAATAATAGCTAATAATATAGCTAACTAGTTTCGAAATTCGAATATTTTTATTTATGTATGTGTATTCTGTATTATATATTTTACAGAATATGTACTTGTATAACCTTCTGTAATATTGCAGAATATGTAATATTTTTTTTGTATTTTATAATTTATAATTTTTCTTTTTAATAATGTTTTTGTAAATAAAATAAGCAAAACCAATATTGATATTTGATATCTCGTATTTTTGAATACTTACGTATTACCTACATATATTTAAAAGTAAAAAAAAGTAAAGAATGTAACAAAAGAACTGTTTTTTTTTTAATTGTCAAGATTTTGTCCAAAACAATTATCCTTTTTTCCAGGTTTTTTTTTCAAGATTTTGGTTTTGAAGACTTTCTATGTTCTATTTCAAGATTTTGGCTTTCAATATTTTAATTTTCAAGATATCTGCCGTGACCTCTAAATTGTACATATAATAAATTTGCGGAACTGATAATGGCTTCTAAATGTCGTCCATAAAATTATAAAAACATTAATCTAGGCAATGTTTATTAGATATGGGAGTAGTGCATTGAATTATCAATTAAATTAATTTGACAAAAGTGAAACTAATTCTGCAAAATAAAAGCAAATGAAATACAGGCAAATGGTAATACAGGCAAATGAAAATCCAGGCAGATGAAATACAGTCAAAAGAAATACAGGCTTGCGATAGTTAGCCATTATTTACTTTAAACTAAAGTTATATACGTATAAAAATTTTGTAGAATAATCGAGGCGATTATTTCAGGCTGGCCGAGTTTGTAAGAATTTATCGGATCAACCTAATAATAATAATTAATATTTTGTTATAGATAATAAATTCATACAATAGAGTAAAATAATAGAATAAAGTAAAACTGTCATTATTATAAAAAAACACATGTTACATAAAATATATGAAATATACCTAATAATATGAAATACCTAATAATTAAATAAAAATTATAAGTTAACATCGAAATTATCGGTTGTTTCAATTAAAGAAAAAAATCTTAAAAGAAATAAGGCTTACATTTTTAAATTGGGTAAGTATATGTCAATATTCATGTCTCCAATTACTATCACATTTCTAGTTTTTTACATTTGAGTATTGTCGCCGTAAAACTTTTAATCGAACAATTTATTTTTATAATATCAGCAGAATTTAAAGAAATAGAGGCCAAACCTGTAAAATCATTTTTATGTAAACCGATATACCACCTGATGCATAATTATCATTACAATTGGAAATTAAACTATAACCTTGTATGTTATAGTTGATTTGTTCATCGGTATAAATCCAAATTTCGGAAAGAACTGTAATAGTAACAAGTAAATGTAACAGTAAGTCGATGCAACCGACTTATTAATACCCTACACCTGAATAATTCGAATTAAATTAAAAATCCATAAGTGTTTTTGGCAGCTGCTTGAACTTCTTCCCTTTTCTGTCTTATTCTACTCGAATTTCAAGAACGTAAAAGAGGCATCTGCTAGGGATATGCTTGACACCCTTGTATAAAATTTTAAGTTTCTATCTTAATTATTTTCGAAGATTGGTAGTCCTTGGGAGGTTTGTGTCAGGTACCCGAATTGCCACTCCAATTCATCGAATCCATCTCAGGAACATAAAGAAAACTTGCCAGAACACCATTCTATTAAATTTAAAGGTTCTACTTTTGTTGGTTTTTGAGATATGCTCGTTGCTCTTGTGCTCGTCCGGAAGTTTCCAAAATACGAACCCATGGTTCAAATTCTTTCAAATGTCAGTTTCCAATTTTACAGAAAAGGAAACATAACAGAACACCTTTGTACTAAAAATAAAAGTTCTATCTTTGTTGGTTGTGGAGATATACTCGTTTGCTCTGGGGCTCGTCCGGAAGCTTCCAAGATCTGAACCCATGGAGCAAATCTTCACAAATTTCAGAAACATAAATCAAACATGAAGGAACACCATTCTGCCTAATTTAAAGGTTATATCTTTGTTCCATTTGGAGATAATATCATTTGCTCTGAGGCTCGTTCGGAAGCTTTCAAAATCCGAACCCAAGGACCAAATCCTCTCAAATTTCAGAGACCTAAATCATACATGAAAAAACACCATTCTGCTAAAAGTAAGGGTTATATCTTTATTGGTTTTGGAGATAATCTCATTTGCTCTGGGGCTCGTTCGGAAGCTTCCAAAACCAAACCCATGGACCAAATCCTCTTAAATTTGTGAGGCATAAATCAAACACGAAAGAACATCATTTTACCAAATTCAAAGGTTCTACCTTTGTTCGTATTGGATATAATCTCATTTGCTCTGCGGCTCGTTCGGAAGCTTCCAAAATTCGAATCCACGGTTCAAATTCTTTCAAATTTAAACCCATGGCCAAATCCTCCCAAATTTCAGAGACCTAAATCAAACATGAAAAAACACCATTCGGCCAAATTTAAAGGTTATATATTTGTTGTTTTTGGAGATAATCTCATTTTCTCTGGGGCTCGTTCGAAAGCTTTCAAAATCCAAACCCATGGACCACATCCTCTTAAATTTTAGAAACATAAATCAAACTGGAAGAAACATCATTATAAAAAATTTAAAGGTTCTATCTTTATTGGTTTTGGAGATAATCTCGTTTGCTCTCGGGCTCGTTCGGAAGCTTCCAAAACCCGAACCCATGGACCAAATCTTCTCACATTTCAGAGACTTAAATAAAACATGAAAGAACACCACCCTGCCAAATTTAAAGGTTATATCTTTGTTGGTTTTGGAGATAATCTCATTTGCTCTGGTGCTCGTTCGGAAGCTTCCAAATCCAAACCCATGGACCAAATCCTCTTAAATTTCAGAGGCCTAAATCATACATGAAAGAACACCATTCTGCCAAAAGTAAAGGTTATATCTTTATTGGTTTTGGAGATAGTCTCATTTGCTCTGGGGCTCGTTCGGAAGCTTCCAAAACCAAACCCATGGACCAAATCTTCTTAAATTTCAGAGACATAAATCGAACGGGAAGGAACATCATTGTACAAAATTTAAAGGTTCTATCTTTGTTGGTTTTGGAGATAATCTCATTTGCTCTGGTGCTCGTTCGGAAGCTTCCAAAACCCAAACCCATGGACCAAATCTTCTTAAATTTCAGAGACATAAATCGAACGGGAAGAAACATCATTGTACAAAATTTGAAGGTTCTATCTTTGTTGCTTTTGGAGATAACCTCGTTTGCTCCGGAATCATTCGGAAGCTTTCAGAATCCGAACCCATGGACGGATTTTGTCCAGATTCGAACTTAGCCTTTCTTTCGTAATTATTAACCTACTATATAAATTTCATCAAGATAGCATCATTATTTTTTGAGTTATCGTGCGTACCGACGGACGGACGGACGGACATCGCTAAATCGACTCCGGCGGTGATCCTGATTCAGAATATATATACATGTCTATACCTAACTCGCTTCCTTTTGGTGGTTACAAACACCATACCAAAGTTAATATACCCTATACTTTAGGTGTAGGGTATAATAACTAGAGTTTCTAGGTGTGAAAGAAAAACATCAAAATTTTCCTTAGACTACGAATGTTTTGGTGTATGTAATAAAGTTATTTATGAAAGTGTCACTTATATTCTCAAATATTGAATTGGAAGAGGAAGAAAAATTTAACTCAGAAAATTATTCATTTACTTGCAGTTATATATTTTTTAAAGAATCAAATTGTTTTATTAAAATTCTACTATTTTCCTCTTTTTTTCTCAAATACATATACCCGTTAAAAACTTATAATGATTAGTTTTTTTTTTAATTTTTGTGTTTCTTTATATAATTTACTATTTAAACTATTAAAACTACTTTAATATAAATTGAGTTTTCTGCGATATTTTTTATTTTTTCTTTATTTTTTCTGTTCTTTAAAACGGCGCTTTGAATTATGTTAGAAAAGAACTAACTTCGAAAACAAAAACGAATTAAGTTTGTAATTGTACTTATTTAATCTTTAATTTTTCGAACTTAATTGATTTTGAATTAAGTTAGAAAATTAAAAATGAAATAAGTACGAAACCTTACTTTTCTAACTTAATTCACAATAATAATTCCGCTTTTTAAAAATAAAAAATTTGGCATTTTTGTAATCAGGAAGTTTTTGGAGCGATACAAAATTTCGTGTTTCTAAATATATGAATATGTACTTATATTAAATTTATTTTTTAATTAATTAAAAAAATTTTTTTTTTTTGTAGAATTTAATATAATATAGCGAAAAAATTCTTTTTGTTTGTTTGTATGTTTATGCCCGATTCACATAAAAACCACCACTCCGATGGCAAACAAATTTTACAGGAGGATTTCTACGAGCCTGGAAGGAATTATAGGCTATATCGCCTATAGTTTGTGGTTCATTAACCCATTACGATCCGAGAGCTTTTTAAAGCTTTTTGGTTTTTTTATTCTCCTGCCTGGTTGGTTGGTCAAACCATTTACCAATTGAGTTGAAAATTTGGGCAAATGTTCTTTTTATCTTTATGGGTGTAGGAAAGAAATTTGGGTGCAATGTGTTACCCAGATTCGGCCGGACGGGCTTCCAAAACATTTTTTGTCCGATTTATGCCCAATTTTGTATGGTGGATTTATGGTCTGAAAAAAAAAGGATTTGAGAAATTTTTATGAAGTTCTGGTAACCAGTTTAGGCACGGGTGCCGAAAGAAGTTCATTATATTTTGTTGTTATCCTGCTTAAACGGTTTAATCAAATGATTTGAAATTTCGCAAAATTGTTACTCTTTAGCAGAAAAGCTCACTAGGTTAATTTGGTTACGATCCATCCGTTTCGGCACCAGGGCTCAGTGAAGTTTTTTTAATTTGCTTTGTTGTCGCGCTTAAACGGTTTGACCAATTAAGTTGAAAATTTATAAAAGTGTAACTCTTCACCCCAGAAGCTCACTCAGTTGATTTGGTTACTATATGTTAACCTGTTCCGGCAATAGGGCCAAATGAAATTTTTTAACCTCTTTGTTCTCGCGCTTAAACGGTTTGTCCAATTGAACTGAAAATTCACAAACGTGTAGCTCAGTTGATAGATAGGCACTTGGGCTAGACAGGTTAGTCGGTCAAGGTCACCATTAAGTAGGTAAAGGTCACCATCAAGGTCATTAAAGTAGGTCAGACAGGCGTCGGCGACCGTCGGACAAGCCTAGTTGTTTATAAAGATTGTATACTTGTTTTAAGTAATAGGTAAACATGGAAATAGTAAGAAAAAATGCTTTTCTTTATGCTTGCGTTTTTGAGATGACATTATTTTTTGTTTCTTTTTTTTCGTTTTTTTTATGGTAAGTATTTAAAAAAGAGGAAAGACAAACCATTAATTAATTGTTATGTAAGAATGTTGAAAAAAAATATGAATAAAAAGAAAAAAACAGTAAATCAAAAATATCTAACGTGGTACAGGTTTACTTCTTATTCATATATACTTGGCTTAAGTAATAGGCGTATACGAAAAGTTGAAAAGGAAAATGGTTGATAAATGTAAAAAGAAAACAAGTTTAAACATACAAGATACAACAATTTTAAAAGGTACAACGCATCTTTAAAATACATAAAGAAAAAGTACAAACCTGTTTTTCTGTCTACATAATCTTAATCTCATAATCAAACCATTGGAAAAAATGATGCGTTTTTAGATGTACCTAACTATTTGTGTTGTTTTTATCTACCTTAAGTATTTAAAAAAGAGGAAAGAAAATAACTAATAGTTGTTTTCAGTGTGTCGTGTAAATATGAATGAAAAGAGGACAAACAGAAAATTAAAGCTATGGAAGTAACATGTTTCTTAGGTGCACTGTATGTTGCATAATAGTAGGTAATCCTGCACTTGGGGATGAGAAACAATCATGCCATATCGCACCGAAGACCACTCCCACTGACCTATATTTTGATTGATGGGATTAATGTAGGTTATTCTTGGTTAGTAGGTCAAAAACTTGTTTTGTTTGTTTTGGTTTAGGTTATAAGCATGGATTGTTAACTTATAAGTTGCAAGTGATTGTATAGTAGGAAATGAAGGTTGTTGGTACTGTAGAAGTTGTTAGGCAAGGTTAATGAACTGAACAAGTTTAGGATAATTAGGTTTTTCAATAAATTCATTGATACTTTGTAATAGGATATCATACAAATAGAAAGATGATTTTTTTCAGGTCAAAGCAAGTTTATTTTTTTAAATTGCGCAAAATCGCATGCTTAATAAAATATACCTACATACGTAAAAGGAGATATAAAAGAAACGAAAAAAACTTGTTTTTATTATTTAAAAAGAAAAATATTCATAGGTACTTTTGAATACCAAGATGTAAATAATAAAAATAAAAACAAACCGTAAACAAGAAGTACAAAGTGTAGTTTGGCTTATAAAGAAGATTAATAATTGTTAAAAGTTGTTATTATAGCTTTAAGGTGCAAAATAAAAATAAGAAAAATATGTTACCTATTTTAGGATATGAGATGTTTCTCTATATTCTATATTTTATTCTAAGTACATATGAACTTAAAAAATATTTTGTATTCTTCTAATTTCTGTTTACCTGGTGTAAAATAAATTGCTAAAACTAGTTTGACTCTTTTAAACAATGTTAAAATTTATGAATGCAGTAAAAAAGTAAAAATAAAAACAAAAGAAAGAAAAAAATTATATAATTATAGGTGCATCTGTTATATAGGATTTCTTTTTTCTGCTCTATAAGAAGATTGAGAAAATAACCTGAAATCTTCGATTTTACTTTGTTTTGTTATTATTACGTTCCATTCTATGCTGTAAGAAATGAAAAAATAAAAAAATAATAAAAATCAAAAAGAAGTTATTGCTTTTGGTCCTATTTTGTAAACATAAGATACAAATAAAAGACATTTTTATGTTAAAAATCTTTTATTAAATTTTTTATTATTATATTTTTATATAAATCTAAGTTGAAAAATTTTTTACAATAACCAGATGTTAAGATTTTAAAAATTTTAAATTATTATGTAAACAAATTTGAATGATTTACTTATCAACACGTGATTTTTTCCTATTATATCCATACGGTAAAAAACTACCATCTTCATTAAATTTTCGTTTTTCCGATTTTGGTTGATATTTTTTTATTTCAGGAATCGTAAGTACATCGTGATTTTTATTTCGACGAATATTTTCTGAAATGACGTATGTGTGTGTACTATTCAATGAATTTAAAACTGCTTCCTTTATGCTATTAAAATTAATTTTTAGTGAAGCTTCATAACTAAGAGAGAATCCTTTAACTTTACAAACAATTTTTTCGGTATTATCTTTTGTACAGTAAATTTTGTAGACGTAGTTCTTGGGACCACCACTTACAAATTGTGTAATATAACTCCCTATACCATAATACTCTAACTCATCTGTCATGTCTCTTATAAATTCTCCTGTTTGTGGTTCATATTCTCCTTCTCGACTAATATACAACACCGAATCGGTGTCATAATAATATACTCTACTATCTAGCTTCTCTAGATAACTGTAAAGTTGAAGACGAGCATGTGTTGTTGTATAAGCATAAGTATCGCTGACAGTAGATAAAGAAGTTGCTGCTTCGTCTTTATACTTCCAGCTAGCCATTATGTTTTCTTCATTTACTGGAAATATGTGACATACTTCTACAGAGGAGTTTGTTATTAACTCGTAAAGTTTAAAAGGTTGATTTATAATGGTGGTTTGTTGTTGATTTTCCTTTTGCCCAAATTTTCTCCAGAATGACTTTAAAATAATCTTAGCAAAAGATCTTAAACCAGGGTTATTTACTACTTTATCGTAATCTAATTTAATTTCCTCCTTTTCAAAAAAACTGTCAATATATTTTTCCTTTTCTTTTTGAGTCTGACATTTTATTGGCCATCCAGAAGATTCTTGTTTAATCTTCATAAATTTGTTCATCATTTTAGTGAATAAACCATCAATACCATTGCCATTGTCATATTTTACTGTTTCGTATTCCCAAACTTCATAAATATTTAAAAGTTTATACCCTGCTTTTTTAATTTCATCAATTATCCAAGTTCCTACTAATGCTCTTTCGTCGTCTGTATGTTGACAGTATTTTCCTTGATATTTTTTTTCACTACAAGTGTTACATAGTGAGAACATCAATTATTTTGTTTTAACACGGGGTGTAATAGATTTGTTGGAGGTAAGAATTTACATTTAATAATACCGTCAATAGTCATTATGTTCAACTTGGAGCAGACATCTTCTCCAATATAAATCTTAGGATGACTTATGGGAAATTTCCCTCGTTTGCAAACATATGGATACAAGGAACACACATCTATGTATTTAACTTTTTCTCCTTGTTTACATTTATAATATGTGTAAGTATTTCCCGTTCTTCCACCATAAAATGCATCACGGGGATTTAAAGGAGCTAAATTAATTAATGAATGATTTTCGAAATATCTCATATTTTCATTGTGTCTCATTAGCTCTCGGAATTCACATTCTCACATCTCAATAACTTTATATTCACATGATTTCATAAACTTTGATCTCATTAATGTTTTTTCATATCGTACATTCAAAGTATCGCCAGACTTATCGTGTAATGGTATATCTCTCTGGTTTGTTAAGCATTTTGGATGTCCATGACAATAGCACCCGTAAAATTCAAATATTTTTTTAGTCTCTTCGCAAAAACCATCGACTTTAACATTTCCAATTTGTTTTTCTTTTCCATTAAATGCACATTGCAAATCAATTTTTCTCAAATCTTTTTCCCAAATAAGTCATTGCATGGTAATTTTTGACTGATTGTCTACCATCCTATATCCTTTTCTTGGTATAATACCTATATTATTCGATTTGAGAAAGTTTCTTCTACATACAAGATTACAGGCCGAAGCTATTGTTGTTACTTCTAAAAACGTTTCCACATTACATTCTTCTATAAAAAATTTCCTGAAAACCAGACATGCTCTAGTTAGAATTTCAACATCATTTATACAGTATTCTAAAATATCTTTCTCCATATTAAATTCTGAGTTTCTATTTTGTTCATACTACATTAAAAATTCATTACGCTCATCTGCTTTCATTGTATTAGAGTTATAGTATTTAATTGCTGGAAGTGGCCAATGTAATTTTCATTTTCCAATTTATTAAATAGATGCGGAAAATACCTCTTTTTCAAATTGATTGATAAATTAAAAGCTTTTGGTAATTTTGCCAAGGCCATAGGAAAGTAATTCATAGAATCTATAAATTTAATATTATCAATTATCATAACAATAATTTTTGTACCTCGCACAATTAACTTTGGTTTAAGTACAGTTTTATTGAGTATATAATTCAGAATAAATTGATGGTCAAACGCCTGACCATTATGAGCAATTATGACAATCTTTTTGAATTCCTTTCTTAATTTTAAAATAAATTCCATGAAATCCTCTATCACATTTTTCGTTTTAAAAATTCTCTCTCTTAATTTACATTTTCCACAGAAGTATAGAGAATCAATGTTAATACCTTTAAAGCATCTTAGCTGAGCCATACATAAACTTGGAACATGTTCTTTTATTTTTGTAGAGCTAATTTCTTCTTGTCTTGTTTCTAAATCATAAAATACGTAAATGCAATTTTCAAAATTTACTTCTGTTTCGTCTTGCTGAATGAAGCATTTATGGTTTTCAGGAACATGATTATCGCAAATCTTACAAAAATATTCTCCACATATATGAGTCCTACTGCTTTTATGAACTTTAAAACAAGATTTGCATTTTCTAATTTCTTCACAGATGCTTCTATTTTTTGAACTGGAAGCCTTATGGCTTTCAAAACATGTTTGACCACGAAATGAGCGATTACACTGCATACATAAAATATTTTTAACATTAAGTTAACAAGCTGGTCAGTTTTGACAGCAAGGGCAACTTTTCGAACATCTATGTTCATTTTTCTTAGAATACGGAATATGACATTCTTCACAATAAAATGATGTGCAAAAAGCAGCTGTTAGTGAGGTTATTACATTGTAATGATTATTATGATATAACAAGTTAATTTTTTTCCCATTATTCAATCCTTCAAATATTATTTCTGCACCCCTTGTTCCATATTTATATACAACAATCTTGTGTTTGTGTAAACATTTTTGAAATTGATTCAATTCACGAATTCCGCAACCTTCAGATGGAATTGTTATTTTTGATTTTTCTAATAATTTTAAAGCTGTTAAAGTTTGAACTTTTCCTATATTTTTTCGAATTTTTTCATAATCATTAAATTTTTCAATTTTAGCTATTGAAACAACAAGTGCACGCGGTAAACATAAATTATCGCTATTTTTTATTGTTATTATTCCTCTCCTTTTTAAGCATTCCTCATCAAAATTTGAATATTTATTACTTCTTCCTCTACCAACGGATAATTTAACATGGGTAACTGTTAAACAAAAAGTGTCTGTACTTAAACCTGTAGACGTAAAATAAAAATAGTTTATAATAAATGAAGCCAAAAATGTATTATAAATAACTACCTTCAGAATTACTTTGGAAAATATTAGAAAGTACATCCCAAACTTCGCCAAATTTTAGTTCATGAACGGATCCAAAACTGATATGCGCAGGACCTTGATGTTCAAAGCTCTCTCCACAAAATGTTAACCCAATCTTATCCCTGGAATTCACATCTTTCACAGCAATGTTGATTATTTGATGTATAGCATCCTTAATCCAGCTAATTGGTTCTCTATTGTCAGGTACGGTATTGTCAGGTATTGAATTACAAATTTTATTTTGTGCCCGTTCATATTAAACCGTTTAACAAATGTCGAATTTTCACTTTCGATTATATAAGGTGTTATAGTTTCGGTAAGAAACTTTTGTAAAATAATTTTTTTCGACATTTTCTTTATACGAATTTAGATGTTAAATGCTTGAATAACAGAATAATATTAAATTTTTAATACAGATTCACTCCGTTAAATGAACAATTACATTGTAATCAAAGGTCGCTTTAATAAATTATAGTTGTTTAACTAGAATCCCATCTTAATCCCATCTTAAAATAGAAAGAATTGAAAATATAATTTGCAACATTGTAAAAAAAACATTCTGACAATTAATTATAGTTCTGTAAAACAATAATAAAACGCAAACTTAGCCCTATCTTAAAATGGAGAATTGAAAATATAATTTGCAACATTGTAATTTTCAAACTAGGATTTAATTTAAAACTTATCTTAAAGTTGTAAATTGTAATCAAATGACGATTTAATAAATTATAGTTCATTTAACTAGTATCCCATCTAAATCTTAGCTTAAAATAGAAAGAATTGAAAAACAAAAAGCAATCTAAATTTATCTTCAATACATTTTAATTAGTATAAATACATCGGGATTTTATACAAAAAATATCAGTTTAATTTCAAACAAGCAAGATGTGGCACATGAATATTTAAACTCCTTCATGACTGTAGAAGAGGCTGCAACTGGTACAACTGCTACTACTAGTACAGCAGTGCGTCTTCCTGCAAAAAGGAGAAAGGCGAAAAATGAAGATGACGCTTCTACTCATCTTCATCAACAACAACAACTACATCAACAGCATCATCATCAACAACAACAACAACAGCAACAACAGCAACATGAACAGGAACTACAACAACAGCGACTACAGCAACAACAAGATTATCAGAGTAAGGCAACATCAAATCCCATCAGAAAAAGGAAACTGGTGGAATTATTGATTTTAAAAAAAAAAATTTTTTTTAATTTTTAAAAGTTAAAGATATGGAGCCAAGGTAGACTCTATAAAATAAATAAAATTGAAACGTTAAACACCGTTTACGGTCGAAAATGGGTGTTCGAGACCTTAAATAATATTATATTTATACCACATCAAAAAGTTGGGGTATTTGAAGATAATGATTTCCGTGAGGAAATCGAAAAAAATTAATATTTCCTCATAAATGAGGAAAGCCGATTAAATTTAAAAGAAGAACGTGGTGATTTTGAATTCGCCACAAATCAGTAATAGTTTTAGACTAATTTTATATAAAAAATTTTATTTAATAAAAAAAATTTTATTTCAAAGAAATTTTCTACTGTTTTAATTTTATTTTCATTTTTCAGATGTTAAGATTTTATTTCATTTTTCAGATGTTAAGATTATATTTTATTTTTCAGATGTTTTCAAGTTTTATTTTCAGGTGCTTATTAGAGTTTTATTTTAGAGATATTAAACAATATTTGCTGAATTTATCCAAGTATTATGTGTGTCAACAAAACCTAGTTATTTAACAAAAACTCTATTTCCTTGCTTTTTCAGAATTTTTTCTACAAGATAAGTATCTGGGTATTTTACAGGTGTAAGCTCAGCTTGATAAAAATCCCCAGAAATTGGCGTATCAGTATAGTCCGATAATTGATATGTAACAGGATAAGTATTATTGATTTTATCAATCTTAAATACTTCAGTTGACCAATTCAGTTGATAACCTTTTTCGAAATGTCCTTTATATTTACTTATTCTTACAAAATTTCCAGTTTTATATTTACTTTTTTGAAAAATTTTAGGCTCAGTATATACATTCCGCAGTATATTTTTTTCGTTTTTCTTTGTAATTTTTTCAGGAGGAAGTTTTGTTGTGCTATGTTTTGTTGAATTATATTCTTTTATTAATAATTGTATAATAGGTAACCATTTATAATTCCCCTTTAAACTAAATTTTTTCCACATAGAATTTTTCAATGTACGGTTAAATCGTTCAACAATTGATGCTTTTAATTCGCTAAATGTGTGATAATGATTGATTCATTTTTCTTTCATATAATTTTGAAATTGTAAATTAAAAAATTCCTTGCCTTGATCAGAGTGAATATTTTTTGGTATAACTTTAGCTCTAATAATAATTGTTTTTAAGGCATTTAAAACATTTTCAGCATTTTTTGTTTTCACAGATTCAGCATAGGCATATTTGGAAAAAGTATCAATGACCGTCAGCATATATTTATAACCATTATTGAATTTTCGTTATAAAATGACACGTGGCAAATCATTTCGACTAAATCGATTCGCCACGTGTCATTTAGACCTTTCTGTTTGAATTTTCTTCTAAGAAATTTACGTCTTGCCTGTCTATGAATTTCAATCACTATTTGAGCTCTTGACATTTTGTTTTAAAAATGTTAAAGGTAATGTTATAATAACTATTATTCATAAAATGATAGACCAAAGCATGGCTTAAACTAATCATGTAATTGAGTTTAATTTGCTTTTATACTTTTCTACATGAGTATATAACTCAACTTTTATTTTCAAATTTAATTCATTTCCATTCTGACTGCTCAACAACTCACTGAAATGCTGCCTGATTCCACATCATTTCCATTTAAAGAAACTGTAGATGATGTAAATACACAAGGTCAGATACAAGCAAATGAAATTACGTCCACCATGGACGGCGAAGATTTAGCAGAAACTGAGGAATTTATACCACCGTTCCAGATAGTTGAATTAGAAAACGAAGAAGAAGAAGTGAAAGAAGAAATTGAGGAAGGTGAGGAAGCAGTTCCATTTAATGAAATTTGGGACATAAATAATCAGCAGGGAGATCTTGATTATTTCAATTATTTAATAATCCGAAATAATTTTAATTAAATAATCTAATGAAAGGTGTACAGAAAAATATTTGTCTATCTAAAACATATAAATAAAAAATAAAAATTTTTATATTATTTGTTGTGATTTATTTTGTTTGTTTTATGTAGTAAATTACAGATTTGTTCCTTTAAAATTACAGGAATTTCAAAAAATAACCTTGAATAATTGTACATTAAAACATTGTACATTAAAACGTTGTATTGGTACATAAATTTCTCTTTCTAACCTAAATACTTGTTGTCCGACACATAAATTTAGATATTCCCGAACATAGTCTTTTACATTTAACTCAGCAGATTTATAATAGGTCATCACTGCGTGAAGAAAATCACTTAAATTGTAAAATTGCTCTGCTTTTTCTTTGTTAATACTTATACTTTGCCCGTTCGCTGATTTTAGCCCATGATGAAAGTTCTGTTTTATATCTTTTATTATCACCTTATCGAGTTTTTGTTAAATTCGTAATAAAATTTATTCCATTATGATATTTTAAGACAATTGACTTTTTACCAATGCGGTGAATTATACTTGAGGCTTCAAATGACTCACAGTCAAATCCAGCAGCAAATTTTTAATGTATGACTCTTATTGAGAAAATATGTGTAACTTAGCAATAAATTTGTGTTCTGACCTGGTGCTTCCATTCCTTTAATTTTACTAAAACCTGTTTATATTGTTTTTATTATTTATACGTTTTAGGAACACAAATTTGTAATGAGTTATATTTTCCAAATACATTTTGAAAGGTACTTAAAATATACTTATCGTTTTCTAGTTGATTTCCTTTATCAATTTTTTTTAAAAAAGCGTTCATACTAGAACCGCAACATCTATACCACGTATAAACACAACAATATTGCCAACAGACATCTGAATAGTTACTTTGTAACTGTTTCTTATTAAAAATTATACATTAGTTTTTTAAGTAACTTAAAATTTCTAATTTATATGATTTTCTAACAAACGAATCAAAATATTCAACACAGCTATTCTTTGGCTTAAAAATAGCTAACCAATGTATTCCCGGATCTTTTGATTTATCAGTGTTTACAATTAAAAAAGTTTGTTTTTCAAATATTCTGGGGAGTTGATCCAGAACAAAAACTCATTTAAAAAAATTACGTGTGTGTTTGTTACATCTTAATACGTCACTTATCTCTAGGGTATTCATCAATTAAATTGACTCAAGTCATATACTTTAGTTGTTTCTTTAATATAATTTGATAAAAACTCTTTTTTGATTTTGTTATTTGTTATAATAACATCAAATTTTTCTAGTATTTGACAGAGCTCTTTATTTATTTTATCGTTGTACACAGTTCCAAAAGAGTAATTATCAAAATTATCATTTATAAAATCCCTAGTTGGAAATTTATACTTCAACTCTTTTACAATCTTTTTACAAGGTTCTTCAAAACCAACTATACAAATATCTTTCGCAAACAAGGTATTATTATCATCACTACAAAATGTTACATCCAGAAGTGCACAAGACAGTGACATTTTGTCAAATAATCAAATTTACTTTTATGTATGCTATTTATAGGTTTGAGAATATATTTCGGTTTTTATCAATTTGTAAACTTACATCAAATTCTCCATAAACAATAGCAGTCAGTGTAGATGTAAGTGGTTTTGATAGCCTTGCCTCAATTCTAACTGTACCTTGATTTAGTAGACCTTGACACACTTCATTTCCTGATGCATCTGGAGTTAAATCAAAAGCTAGAATGAAAAACCCATTACTAAACATGGTTTTTGTTATCTGATGACCTTTATCATTATGGTAAATTCCAGTTCCTGAAAAAAGTGTACTGTATGCTCTTGTACAGCAATTATTTTCATCTGAAAAACTGGTTTCAATTGCTGAATTAGGTATTTGAACACCATTTACGTTTAACACAAATTGTGAAATATCAAAATGTTTAAAATTGTATGGGTTTTTGACCTTTTTCCAGAGTAACCTGTATTTTCTGTCATGCAAAAAATGATTGTGTTTGGCAACTGTCCAATAAAAACATTATCAAGTGATGATGAACTATAATGGTAAAAGTTTTTACCTCTACCCGTTTGTAATTGTATTTGGCATTAGTTTTTTCCAATATAATACATTATGTGCTAATAGCACACTAGGATTAATTGTTACATGTCTCATATATAAAGTGGCTTCTAAAATTTTCTGTTGAAATTCATCAGTATCATCTGCAAAGAGGTAAAAATCTGGTTTTTCTAAAGTTAGGATAACTCGAACATCGACATTGTTTATGAGAAGTGTAGGTTGGTTAAACATATCTAAATGTAGTTTCCCCATAAGTTCCACTACATTGCTATTTTGGTATAATTTTTGACGTTCTTTTGAACCACTATTATCTGTACCACACTCCAAATGCGTTGTAGCGGCATCCGTACCATAATTTAACAATGATTTAATAAAAGCTCTGTAATGATAATTGCCATCTGATGGAGACATATTCTTTCCATTTAGTTGAACATTGCATTGTTTTATTAATGAATGTAACATATTATTAACCACACTTGGTTGTTGTATAGGTGTTCCATCAGTTTTTTTATCTTTATTCTATTGAGTTCCATTTTTTTTTAAAATTTGCACTTTTAATTTTAGATATGTCGAAGACAAGTCTCAATTTGTATCACCGTGCCCTAGTGAAACAAATTCTATGACAGATGGATTATCTAAACAAGCAATAGGGTTATAGGAAACTTCTTCAGATCGTAAAATTCTTGACTTAATAGGCTGTGTTTTAAAAATATCAAGCTCTGATTTCATACATTCAATCATAATTATTCAAAAATATCTTTTTGTTTATTTTTGTTATTAACTTTGCGTCGCTTCGACGTAAAATAATATAAATTATTAATAATAATAATTTTATAGGTTTTCTTCGTTTTCTTTTGCCTTGTCCATACATTTCATTGAGTGTCCGAACCACACCTCGTCTTACATTTTTCATTATTTCTTTACTTCGATCTTGAACCACTTCTTTTACATTTGCACCTGTGGCAATATCAGATAATGCATTAATACCACAGTTAATAACCTCTTTTTTTAATATATGAGGTCCAGACGTAAATATTGGTTTTAAATATTTAAAAAGACCACCGAAAAAGCTCCCTAACCCTCGTCCTCTTTGGTAAGGTACAATTGAGTGTAACAAAGGACCAATATCCTCAAGACCTTTTCCTGCTTGAACTAAATAATATTTGTAGTACGCTCTCTCCATAATGAATAAAATAAAATAATATATAGTTTTGTAAAATCGCTTTTATTTATACTTTTTTAAAATGTAATACAATTTTTGTTGGAATTGAACTATTGGAAAAATTTATTTTGTATCCATATTTATCACATAAAAGTAATGAAATGTTATTAAATGATTTCTCCACATTGCAATATTGAATATTACTGAATTCTTTTACAGTATCAGTGAAAGATTTTTGTATGTTAACAGATCTTAAACACCTTATATCTTTATCACCTATTTTTTGTGGTTCAATTATGTCTGTGTATATAAAAAACATATCTGGTTTACTAATGGGAATCAATTGTACACTATCTATAAAAGTTTTGAAAGCTTCTATTACACGTGATTTCAATTTTTTAAAATCTGTAACTTTAAAAGATACTTGATTGAAACATGTTGTCAAAAGTCCTTCGAGGGTATAAGCGTAATTTGCTCTTATTTTTATATCTATTTTAGGCTTAGTAACACATATTGTGGTGTAACTTCAATTTTTAGGCATCTCCTCAGCTTTTGTTGGTTGTATATAATGAACTTTTTGTATAAAATTAAAAATTCCCCAAATCAACTGTCGTTCAACTTCTTTTCTTGTAAACCTATTAAGTGGGCGTATATTTTGAATTAGTGTTGGTAGTAGAAAAACTTTCCAGTCGCATATCATTTGTTTTTCTATGTATGAAATATATGATGTTCCAACTCCTATCATATCTTTCTGCATACCTTTAATAAATATTTGAGTACTTTTTTCCCATTCTTCACCATACACATTTGGAACGAAATCATTAACATACATTTCTGAAATACCGACTTTCCACCTTGAATCACACATGTATTTATTCATTTTATTTGTAAAAGATGATAATGAATTTTCTGGATAATAGTTCATAGATGAATCACTGAGTAAAGTGACATAAAATTCATCATTTACTTGTATGTTGTCCATGAGCTTGTAGCTTTATTTTTACGAATTGGAAAATTAAGTTCTGTTGACCCTAAAACACGTCTTGATGAATTATTCAACTCTTTGCTATTTATAGTTTTTTCTTTTGTCGTTGGTGGGCTTGGGCTATCTAAAGGAACAGTTATAATGTCTCCTGTATCAGTTTCAAAAATTTGTACATTTTGATTTCTAACTGATTTTCTTTTTCTAAGACGTTCTCCAACTGAAGCAGCTGACAATGCTTTTGTTAAAACATTTTCCTGAATTTCATCATCAAATACTTTGTCATCAGCTTCTTTTTCATATACTTCTTCTTCTTCAAGAACAACTTGTATTCCAACATTCTTATATTCAGGGAAATGCGATTGAGTTTCCGCATCTATATACATTGGTTTTGCACGAGTTTGAGTACCTTTTATTTCCGTAATTTTTATTTTTTCCTCTTTTTTTCTAGGAAGTTGTCGTTTTTTATTTCTTATTTTAAATAAATTTTGTCTGTATAAATACCATTTTTGAGTATCCAGATGTTTATTTAACAATATTTTTTTCATATTTTGATCCAATTCATTGAGTTCAATGTCTGCAGTTTGCTTCATTCTTTCATAAATCTCAGGTTTTAAAATTATCATTTTATTAAATGTTGTATTATTCATTTTATAAAATTTCCGATTATCCCTGATAGCATTGCACCAAGAAATGTAGGTTAAAATCCACCACGTTGAATAATAATTTTTCTTTTGCTATTTATAGATTTTTTCCGGCAAATAAGTGATCTTAATTCTTTTTTATACTTTCGTAATTGGGTTGTTGCTTTTTTACTCAGATTACAATTACCTTTTAAAATATTTAAAGAGATTTCGCAAAATGTTTTTATTACTTCAGAGCCACAGTATTTTATAATTACTTTCTGGAATTTTGGTTTAGAGGTTTTTAATAGGTGCAATATATGTCGATTGGTCTTCAAACCAATATTTCATATTCCTCCCCAAATTGTTCTAATTGATTTCTCGTACAATAACACAAAGCTTTTCCAAATATATCACTTCTTAATCGAAATATATCATTAACGTCTTGAGTAAGATCTGTTAATATATAGCTATATGGGACTGACGTCACATCATTATATACTTTTTCAAATACTTTAATTTGATTGGGATATATTTGGCGAGCTAGAGGTAATATCTGCGATTTATCTCTTGGATTTTTGAAAAGTACTAAATATTTACAGTTGAGTGAAATATCTCTTGAAAATTTACCCTGGTGAAAAACATTTTGTGTTACAAATATTACAGATAAATTTCTATGATGTGATCCTCTAGTAAATAAATCACATACAAACTTATCATGAGAACTTAACATCATATCATCGATAATAACTAACAAAGGTTCTTGATTATCAATAAAATCTGGAATAGTGTTACTATATTCAACATCTTTCATATATAGTGGAACAGCATTTTTGCCTGGATTACATCAAATAATTCTATTAATATGTGGTAGTATATTTTCTTCTTTATATTTTATTAAATTACGAATAAATGTGGTTTTACCACAGCAGGATGGCCCCGCCACCATCATTGTAAATGGGTGAAACAACATAGTTGTATTAGTTAAAACAATCATTGCTAACCTATATTTATATGAACAGCTCTTTTTCGAAATGAATATAAATGTAAATTTAGTTATTTCATTGAACATTCTTTTACAAACCTTCGACATGGTTAAACAAGTTTTTATAGTTGATCTACAATTTTTGCAAGGAAACGAAAAACAATATTTCCTAAAAGAGTTAGTTATACTTGAAAAAGGAAGTTTAATTCCAACTGTGTATCATTTCAAAGCACGGTACCCGCAGAAGAGCTTAGTCAAGATGTGAAATATAATAACCAGTATTGCGAAAATAAAATAAATGGACTTAAATGGAATAACGGTTTAGTTGAATATTTAGATGTAAAATGTATATTAAAACACTATTTAGAGTCAGCGGAAAAAATTTATGTTAAAGGAGAACAAAAAAAACTTTTTCTTCAAAAGTACATTGACAGTGTTAAAATAGAAGATCTAAGCAGAGACTTGCCATCATTACAAAAGATTAAAAACTTTAATTCAAATTGTCCTATACACATATCAAACAAGAGTTTTAGATGTGTTGTTAAAAATTGTTTTAATGTATATATGCATCTTTTAAAAGAAAAAATGTTAGATTAATACCTTCAATTTTCATACTTGCACAATATAAATTTAAATAAATAAAAAAAGTTTACTTCAACATAAAATAAGAAATTCACGTTATGCATGTATGGGTCTATGCTTACAGATCAGCAAGGAAAGGTCATTGGAAAGACTACGCACGTGGTAGAAGTAGATTTCAAAGACGTATAGAAAAAGTTGGTCTCGCTATTTCTAAAATCTTAACATCTGATCATCTTAAAAAAATTTTCCAACACAGATTTCTGTAAAATTGTAAAATATTTTCAAATACAAAATTATTTCAAACATATAAATAAATTTGTGTTATTTTTGTTTTCAAATAGGTACCAAAAGCAATTAACTTGCCTTTTTGATTCCTTACAGTATAGAATGTAACGCAATAATAACAAAACCAAGTAAATCAAAGATTTCCGATTATTTTTTCAATGTTATTATAGAACAGAAAAAATCTTACATAACAGATGCACCTATAATTCCATATTTTTTATTTTTTATTTTGCAGCTTTAAAACTATAATAACAACTTACAACAATTATCGATCTTCTTTAATAAACAAAAATACACTTTGTACCTACTTCTTGTTTACGTTTTGTTTTTATTTTTATTATTTACATCTTGGTATTCAAAAGTACCTATGAATATTTTTCTTTTTAAATAATAAAAACAAGTTTTTTTCGTTTCTTTTATATCTCCTTTTACGTATGTAGGTATATTTTATTAAGCATGCGATTTTGCGCAACTTAAAAAAATAAACTTGATTTGACCTGAAAAAAATCATCTTTCTATTTGTATGATATCCTATTACAAAGTATCAATGAATTTATTGAAAAACCTAAATATCCTAAACTTCTTCACTTCATTAAACTTGCCTAACAACTTCTACAGTACCAACAACCTTATTCATTTCCTACTATACAACCACTTGCAACTTATAAGTTAACAACCCATGCTTATAACCTAATAGGTTAATAGGTCAGGTTAATTGCATTTGGTGCCTATTTTTGAAAACAAGAATATAAAAATAAAACAAATTTATTTACATATCCAAAAAATTTTTAAATAACTAGAAATATTGTACAATTTTGTAGAAATCGGAGTTGAAAAATTTTTTACGATGATAAAATGTTAAGGTTGCAGAAATAGTGAAATTTAATTTTTCTATACGTCTTTGAAATCTAATTCTGTATATAAATTTGAAAAGTTTTAATTTCAATTTTTTTTTAAGAGATGCATGTAGACATTAAAACAATTTTTTACAGCACATCTGAAACTGGTGTTTGTATAATGTACAGGACATGTTGATTTAAAATTTTCAATCTTTGATAATGAGGGTAAGTCTCTGCTTAGATTCCTTATTTTAACGCTTTCAGGAAAATTTTTTTTTCCTCTCATTTAACATACATTTTTTCAGCTAATTGTAAATAGTTTTTTAACATAGGTTTTATGTTCAAATATTCAACTAAACCGTTATTCCACTGGTTATTATAATTTCCCTCTGGACTAAGTTCTTCTACAGGGTATGGTGGTTTGAAGTTATATACAGTAGGAATAAAACTTCCTTCTTCTAGTATAGGTAGCTCTTTTAGGAAATACTGTTTTCTCGTAAAAATTTTAGGCCAACTACGAAAATTTTTAAGTTTACGAAAGAAAGTTCATTCGAATAACTAAATTTACATTTATATTCACTTCCGAAAAAGAGCTTTTCCTGTAAATATAGCTAGCCAGTACATACATAGATTAGCTCTGTTTTATCGGGGGCCACTATTGATCCACGCGCCATGCATCTATTTTTGCTAGTGCTGTGTTTAGAATCGCTTCTCTGGTCGCATATTGTCACTGAGTCAATAAAATGATATTATCTGCATATATGCAGATTATCAGCCTCGGGACTGCAGCGAGTTTTTTGTCCAGTTTGTTTGCATATATGTTAAACAGCTGGTCCGACAACAGGGAGGTCTGTGGGATTCCGCAATTAAGTTTTTTAGTGCCGCTTAGTAGTATAGAAATGCCGTTTCTGGCACAATGGGGGTAATTAGTTTGTTTTTTTCTCACGGTATGTTAGCGAGTACGATGTGTTATGAATGTTAATTAGGTTTGTGGTTTTTATGAATATTATGAGTTTTAATTCAATATGATTGAGCAAAGAAGTTTGTGGTTAATGTTTATTATTGATATTTGGAAACAGGTGATGAGTCAGAGAAATTTGAAGGTGATGGAAACAGGGGTTTAGTCAGAGAAATTTGAAGGTGATAAAAACAGGGGTTGAGTCAGAGAAATTTTAATTTATATTATTATATTGTTATTTATATTATATATGATAGTAATGTTGAAATGAAAGAAATAAATTTATGAGTCAATATGAGACTAGGTTATTTTTGTATGCGTAATAGCGCTTCGCAAGGTGTTTTTTCAATTATTGCGGATCCGTTAATTATAAAATGATAATTAATTTTATATAAAAATGGACAATATTTTTTTTATAGATCACATAATTGCTTAAGTAATCAATAAATCAATTAAATAAAATAATATTAAAAAAAAAAAAAAAAAATGAATTTTTTAAATAATATTAACAGCAGATTCACAGCAACACCAACTATCAAAGTTGGTGTTATGAAACTACATAAATGCTATAGAGTGCTAGGATTGAAAAAATGCAATACCAAAATTTGGAGAACGCATCTTAGCGACATTGGAAAAATTTTAAATATTTTTACCAATTCGCTATAATAAATTGAAAGATGAGGAGTTACTCAAATTGAGTAATTCCAGATATGGAGTTATTAATATTGGCCCCGCAGGAAAATCCTACAATCTAAAGTTTATTAATATAGAGGAAGGTGACGATGAGGATGATAATGATGATGGTGATAGCAGCATTATGGAATAAAAAAAATTATTTTATATTATGTTTTTTATTTCATTTAATAAAAAAAATTAAAACTTAAAATTAAAACTTAAATTTGTTTTTTTACAGGTTAATTTTTGTAACTCTTAATAACTTTACAGGTTTATTTATTTATTACAGGTTTAGTTTTTCAGGTTGCTTTTGTACTGCTTAGTGAATTTTTTTTATTCACTTTTGATTTCTGTGAATTGAAAGAATTGATTTCTGTGAATTGATTTGTGTTCCATTTCCTTGTAGATTCTGATATGTGTTAACTAATTTTGTATAAGTATTTGATGATTGATTTTTATTCAAAGCCTTTTTTATTTTATCCATATTAATTTATTGTTAGTAGTAAAATGAATAAGTTTTAATAATTTTTCTTCTTAAATACTTTCAAATTGCTTAAATCATCGATTTTATTAAGTAAACATTTTCTAAAGAACAGCATCCAATGATTAAATGTGCACCGTTGAAATTTTTTTTGTTTTGCTGTTTTATTAATATCTTAAGACTTGTTGAAACTTGTTCATTTAAATCGATTATATTATCAGAGACTACATTAGTCTTTGATATTATGTTTCTCATTTAAAATATTAGAAAGCCATTGTTTTGATCTTCTTCTTTAACATAGATTTTTGTTTGGTTGGATATAAAAATTTTTAAAAAATTGATGATATCACAAAAATGGGTTTTACCGTCAGACCATTGTAAGCCGTGATGATTTTTAGTAAGCCATTTATTTGTGTATTTTGGGTTTGTATTCAAATAATGATAACCATAAGGTAGTTTTATTATGAAATATTCAATATCATCATTTGATGAAAGAATAGCAATTTCTTTTAAAATGAATTTATTATTATTATCTCGAAAACCTTGTATATCAATTATTACATATTCCATTTTTTTCAGAAGAATTAAATTGATTAAATTCAATATATATAAGTATAAAGTTTGTAAACTAAAAACTTATACAGTGTAATGCAATCATAAAAAATATCTCACCAATAAATGGGGGAATTCCAAAAATACAGCAAGTTTTTTAATGTTGTGTTTTTTTTGTAGATCATTTATTTTTATTTAGAAATTTAAATAATTTTATTTCCTTCACCTGTTAACGGTTTAAACTCTACTAAGCGATCATGAATAATTAGACAGTAAGCGGTAGTTCTTTCTCGAATTCTTTTCATAGTTTTCAATTCATTTTTTATATCAACTGGACCCCTCTTAGGATCTTCATTTTGGTAACGGGTGTCAATTATAAAAATTGGAGATGAATTTTTAAAATTCTCCCATGAAACTAAAGGTTCTGATGTTTGATGATTGTAGTAAGCACTTCGAAAATTCGAGTATGCTTCATATGCTAAATCATAAAGATTTTTTGAAAATTCTGAATTTATATCTTTATATGGATATACTTGAGAATTTAAATACACTTTTAAATTAGAAACATCACAATTATTAAATTTTGAAGGGTCTTTTGAAAGATTTTCATCGATATTTTGTTGATCAGTTTGTAGAGCGAAAATAATAAAACGAGATTTTTCTAATTGTGAAGATGATTTAACATTCCAAATGAAGTGATTTGCTGGCGGTAATGATCGATTTTCGTTTAAGTCCGAACTTCTAAATCCCATTTTCATAACAGAACCATTACCAATACTTTTATATAATTTGTCTTTTGGTTCATCCATCAAATTAACATGTTGAACTCTCCAGCCTAGTTTTGTAATAGTAATATCAGGCTTCTCAGTAGCATTGAAACATATTAATGAATTGTTGTTGCTTCCAGCGCGTGTTAATATCACTTCATGTTGTGCTATTAGGAATGTAGTTTTTATAATCTTCCACAAATCCTAATAATCTCTTTAACGGAATGTAAAAACTGAAATAATGCTCTTCCAACTGAACTGATGTTTTTGGCGACCAACTTGAATTGAATAAAGCACTGCTTTCGTTTTCATTAAGTGAAATATAATTTTTTAATGCTGAAGTTATACCAACCTTATTATTATGATCATTCTCCTTCTCATTAAGCGTATAAGCAATTCTCTCAAATAGAAATGGTGCAGCATTATTAACTAGTTTAGTATTTTTAAGAGTCGTTCTATCATGATTTGATAGATATCCTTCTATATAAATAAGACTTGTTTAAGGTAATATATTTAAATTCTGGTTTTGTATTACTATTCTTATATTACTATTGGTGTTGGTATTGGTTATGTTGAATAGATAATGTGTATGCCAGTGAGTACTAATTATAGTTTCATCAAAAACAGGTTCACCAAAAAGGTGTATTAGATTCATTTGAATTGGTATCCAAGTAATTTTAAATATTGCTGATTTTCGACGGTTAATTTTTTTTTTGATTTGTAGTGTTGTGTTCCTTCTCCTCCTGCTGACTTTGATACATTGAAATGTGAAGATCAACACTGAGAATATATATCAGAATCTTGATTTTGATTAAATACTAACATTTTAAACTTTTAAATGCAATGTAATTGTTATTGTTTCTCCTCAAAAATTAATTAAATTTCCATTCTGATCGTGTAATTTAATAGTGACAGATCTTATCTGATCAAAAGTTACTGGTAGATAAATTTGCATCAAATTCTCTATAAACAATAGCAGTCAGTGTAGATGTAAGTGGTTTTGATAGCCTTGCCTCAATTCTAACTGTACCTTGATTTAGTAGACCTTGACACACTTCATTTCCTGATGCATCTGGAGTTAAATCAAAAGCTAGAATGAAAAACCCATTACTAAACATGGTTTTTGTTATCTGATGACCTTTATCATTATGGTAAATTCCAGTTCCTGAAAAAAGTGTACTGTATGCTCTTGTACAGCAATTATTTTCATCTGAAAAATTGGTTTCAATTGTTGAATTAGGTATTTGAACACCATTTACGTTTAACACAAATTGTGAAATATCAAAATGTTTAAAATTGTATGGGTTTTTTGACCTTTTTCCAGAGTAACCTGTATTTTCTGTCATCCAAAAAATGATTGTGTTTGGCAACTGTCCAATAAAAACATTATCAAGTGATGATGAACTATTCTGTGGAATGGTAAAAGTTTTTACCTCTACCCGTTTGTAATTGTATTTGGCATTAGTTTTTTCCAATACAGCATTATGTGCTAATAGCACACTAGGATTAATTGTTACATGTCTCATAAATAAAGTGGCTTCTAAAATTTTCAGTTGAAATTCATCAGTATCATCTGCAAAGAGGTAAAAATCTGG
Organism: Poecilobothrus nobilitatus; assembly: GCA_947095535.1. Lineage (NCBI taxonomy): Eukaryota > Metazoa > Arthropoda > Insecta > Diptera > Dolichopodidae > Poecilobothrus > Poecilobothrus nobilitatus. The sequence goes on from OX352772.1 coordinate 238,838,737, forward strand.
TTTTTCTAAAATTAGGATAACTCGAACATCGACATTGTTTATGAGAAGTGTAGGTTGGTTAAACATATCTAAATGTAGTTTCCCCATAAGTTCCACTACATTGCTATTTTGGTATAATTTTTGACTTTCTTTTGAACCACTATTATCTGTACCACACTCCAAATGCGTTGTAGCGGCATCCGTACCATAATTTAACAATGATTCAATATAAGCTCTGTAATGATAATTGCCATCTGATGGAGACATATTCTTTCCATTTAGTTGAACATTGCATAGTTTTATTAATGAATGTAACATATTATTAACCACACTTGGTTGTTGTATAGGTGTTCCATCAGTTTTTTTATCTTTATTCCATTGAGTTCCATTTTTTTTTAAAATTTGCACTTTTAATTTTAGATATGTCGAAGACAAGTCTCAATATGTATCACCGTTCCCTAGTGAAACAAATTCTATCACAGATGGATTATCTAAACAAGCAATAGGGTTATAGGAAACTTCTTCAGATCGTAAAATACTTGACTGAATAGGCTGTGTTTTAAAAATATCAAGCTCTGATTTCATACATTCAATCATAATTATTCAAAAATATCTTTTTGTTTATTTTTGTTATTAACCTTGCGTCGCTTCGACGTAAAATAATTTAAATTATTAATGAGAGGTCTTTTTATAGGTTTTCTTCGTTTTCTTTTGCCTTGTCCATACATTTCATTGAGTTTCCGAACTACACCTCGTCTTACATTTTTCATTATCTCTTTACTTCGATCTTGAACCACTTCTTTTACATTTGCACCTGTGGCAATATCAGATAATGCATTAATACCAGAGTTAATAACCTCTTTTTTTAATATATTAGCTCCAGACGTAAATATTGGTTTTAAATATTTAAAAAGACCACCGAAAAAGCTCCCTAACCCTCGTCCCCTTTGGTAAGGTACAATTGAGTCTAACAAAGGACCAATATCCTAAAGACCTTTTCCTGATTGAACTAAATAATATTTGTAGTACGCTCTCTCCATAATGAATAAAATAATATAATATATAGTTTTGTAAAATCGCTTTTATTTATACTTTTTTAAAATGTAATACAATTTTTGTTGGAATTGAACTATTGGAAAAGTTTATTTTGTATCCATATTTATCACATAAAAGTAATGAAATGTTATTAAATGATTTCTCCACATTGCAATATTGAATATTACTGAATTCTTTTACAGTATCAGTGAAAGAATTTTGTATGTTAACAGATCTTAAACACCTTATATCTTTATCACCTATTTTTTGCGGTTCAATTATGTCTGTGTATATAAAAAACATATCTGGTTTACTAATGGGAATCAATTGTACACTATCTATAAAAGTAAAGCTTCTATTACACGTGATTTCAATTTTTTAAAATTTGTAACTTTAAAAGATACTTGATTGAAACATGTTGTCAAAAGTCCTTCGAGGGTATAAGCGTAATTTGCTCTTATTTTTATATCTATTTTAGGCTTAGTAACACATATTGTGGTGTAACTTCAATTTTTAGGCATCTCCTCAGCTTTTGTTGGTTGTGTATAATGAACTTTTTGTATAAAATTAAAAATTCCCCAAATCAACTGTCGTTCAACTTCTTTTCTTGTAAACCTATTAAGTGGGCGTATATTTTGAATTAGTGTTGGTAGTAGAAAAACTTTCCAGTCGCATATCATTTGTTTTTCTATGTATGGAATATATGATGTTCCAACTCCTATCATATCTTTCTGCATACCTTTAATAAATATTTGAGTACTTTTTTCCCATTCTTCACCATACACATTTGGCACAAAATTACTAACATACATTTCTGAAATACCGACTTTCCACCTTGAATCACACATGTATTTATTCATTTTATTTGTAAAAGATGATAATGAATTTTCTGGATAATAGTTCATAGATGAATCACTGAGTAAAGTGACATAAAATTCATCATTTACTTGTATGTTGTCCATGAGCTTGTAGCTTTATTTTTACGAATTGGAAAATTAAGTTCTGTTGACCCTAAAACACGTCTTGATGAATTATTCAACTCTTTGCTATTTATAGTTTTTTCTTTTTTCGTTGGTGGGCTTGGGCTATCTAAAGGAACAGTTATAATGTCTCCTGTATCAGTTTCAAAAATTTGTACATTTTGATTTCTAATTGATTTTCTTTTTCTAAGACATTCTCCAACTGAAGCAGCTGACAATGCTTTTGTTAAAACATTTTCCTGAATTTCATCATCAAATACTTTGTCATCAGCTTCTTTTTCACATACTTCTTATTCTTCAAGAACAACTTGTATTCCAACATTCTTATATTCAGGGAAATGCGATTGAGTTTCCGCATCTATATACATTGGTTTTGCACGAGTTTGAGTACCTTTTATTTCCGTAATTTTTATTTTTTCCTCTTTTTTTCTAGGAAGTTGTCGTTTTTTATTTCTTATTTTAAATAAATTTTGTCTGTATAAATACCATTTTTGAGTATCCGTGAGATGTTTATTTAACAATATTTTTTTCATATTTTGATCCAATTCATTGAGTTCAATGTCTGCATTTTGCTTCATTCTTTCATAAATCTCAGGTTTTAAAATTATCATTTTATTAAATGTTGTATTATTCATTTTATAAAATTTCCGATTATCCCTGATAGTATTGCACCAAGAAATGTAGGTTAAAATCCACCACGTTGAATAATAATTTTTCTTTTGCTATTTATAGATTTTTTCCGGCAAATAAGTGATCTTAATTCTTTTTTATACTTTCGTAATTGGGTTGTTGCTTTTTTACTCAGACTACAATTACCTTTTAAAATATTTAAAGAGATTTCGCAAAATGTTTTTATTACTTCAGAGTCACAGTGTTTTATAATTACTTTCTGGAATTTTGGTTTAGAGGTTTTTAATAGGTGCAATATATGTCGATTGGTCTTCAAACCAATATTTCATATTCCTCCCCAAATTGTTCTAATTGATCTCTCGTACAATAACACAAAGCTTTTCCAAATATATCACTTCTTAATCGAAATATATCATTAACGTCTTGAGTAAGATCTGTTAATATATAGCCATATGGGACTGACGTCACATCATTATATACTTTTTCAAATGCTTTAATTTGATTGGGATATATTTGGCGAGCTAGAGGTAATATCTGCGATTTATCTCTTGGATTTTTGAAAAGTACTAAATATTTACAGTTGAGTGAAATATCTCTTGAAAATTTACCCTGGTGAAAAACATTTTGTGTTACAAATATTACCGATAAATTTCTATGATGTGATCCTCTAGTAAATAAACCACATACAAACTTATCATGAGAACTTAACATCATATCATCGATAATAACTAACAAAGGTTCTTGATTATCAATAAAATCTGGAATAGTGTTACTATATTCAACATCTTTCATATATAGTGGAACAGCATTTTTGCCTGGATTACATCAAATAATTCTATTAATATGTGGTAGTATATTTTCTTCTTTATATTTTATTAAATTACGAATAAATGTGGTTTTACCACAGCAGGATGGCCCCGCCACCATCATTGTAAATGGGTGAAACAACATAGTTGTATTAGTTAAAACAATCATTGCTAACCTATATGAATAGCTCTTTTTCGAAATAAATATAAATGTAAATTTCATTGAACATTCTTTTACAAACCTTCGACATGGTTAAACAAGTTTTTATAGTTGATCTACAATTTTTGCAAGGAAATGAAAAACAATATTTCCTAAAAGAGTTAGTTATACTTGAAAAAGGAAGTTTAATTCCAACTGTGTATCATTTCAAAGCACCGTACCCCGCAGAAGAGCATAGTGAAGATGTGAAATGTAATAACCAGTATTGCGAAAATAGAATAAATGGACTTAAATGGATTAACGGTTTAGTTGAATATTTAGACGTAAAATGTATATTAAAACACTATTTAGAGTCAGCGGAAAAAATTTATGTTAAAGGAGAACAAAAAAAACTTTTTCTTCAAAAGTACATTGACAGTGTTAAAATAGAAGATCTAAGCAGAGACTTGCCATCATTACAAAAGATTAAAAACTTTAATTCAAATTGTCCTATACACATATCAAACAAGAGTTTTAGATGTGCTGTTAAAAATTGTTTTAATGTATATATGCATCTTTTAAAAGAAAAAATGTTAGATTAAGACCTTCAATTTTCATACTTGCACAATATAAATTTAAATAACAAAAAAAAAGTTTACTTCAACATAAAATAAGAAATTCACGTTATGCATGTATGGGTCTATGCTTACAGATCAGCAAGGAAAAGTCATTGGAAAGAATACGCACGTGATAGAAGTAGATTTCAAAGACGTATAGAAAAAGTTGGTCTCGCTATTTCTAAAATCTTAACATCTGATCATCGTAAAAAAATTTTCCAACACAGATTTCTGTAAAATTGTAAAATATTTTCAAATACAAAATTATTTCAAACATACAAATAAATTTATTTTATTTTTGTTTTCAAATAGGTACCAAAAGCAATTAACTTGCCTTTTTGATTCCTTACAGTATAGAATGTAACGCAATAATAACAAAACCAAGTAAATCAAAGATTTCAGGTTATTTTCTCAATGTTATTATAGAACAGAAAAAATCTTACATAACAGATGCACCTATAATTCCATATTTTTTATTTTTTATTTTGCAGCTTTAAAACTATAATAACAACTTACAACAATTATCGATCTTCTTTAATAAACAAAAATACACTTTGTACCTACTTCTTGTTTACGTTTTGTTTTTATTTTTATTATTTACATCTTGGTATTCAAAAGTACCTATGAATATTTTTCTTTTTAAATAATAAAAACAAGTTTTTTTCGTTTCTTTTATATCTCCTTTTACGTATGTAGGTATATTTTATTAAGCATGCGATTTTGCGCAACTTAAAAAAATAAACTTGATTTGACCTGAAAAAAATCATCTTTCTATTTGTATGATATCCTATTACAAAGTATCAATGAATTTATTGAAAAACCTAAATATCCTAAACTTCTTCACTTCATTAAACTTGCCTAACAACTTCTACAGTACCAACAACCTTATTCATTTCCTACTATACAACCACTTGCAACTTATAAGTTAACAACCCATGCTTATAATCTAATAGGTTAATAGGTCAGGTTAATTGCATTTGGTGCCTATTTTTGAAAACAAGAATATAAAAATAAAACAAATTTATTTACATATCCAAAAAATTTTTAAATAACTAGAAATATTGTACAATTTGTAGAAATCGGAGTTGAAAAATTTTTTACGATGATAAAATGTTAAGATTGCAGAAATAGTGAAATTTAATTTTTCTATACGTCTTTGAAATCTAATTCTGTATATAAATTTGAAAAGTTTTAATTTCAATTTTTTTTTAAGAGATGCATGTAGACATTAAAACAATTTTTTACAGCACATCTGAAACTGGTGTTTGTATAATGTACAGGACATGTTGATTTAAAATTTTCAATCTTTGATAATGAGGGTAAGTCTCTGCTTAGATTCCTTATTTTAACGCTTTCAGGAAAATTTTTTTTTCCTCTCATTTAACATACATTTTTTCAGCTAATTGTAAATAGTTTTTTAACATAGGTTTTATGTTCAAATATTCAACTAAACCGTTATTCCACTGGTTATTATAATTTCCCTCTGGACTAAGTTCTTCTACAGGGTATGGTGGTTTGAAGTTATATACAGTAGGAATAAAACTTCCTTCTTCTAGTATAGGTAGCTCTTTTAGGAAATACTGTTTTCTCGTAAAAATTTTAGGCCAACTACGAAAATTTTTAAGTTTACGAAAGAAAGTTCATTCGAATAACTAAATTTACATTTATATTCACTTCCGAAAAAGAGGTTTTCCTGTAAATATAGCTAGCCAGTACATATATAGATTAGCTCTGTTTTATCGGGGGCTACTATTGATCCAAGCGCCATGCATCTATTTTTGCTAGTGTTGTGTTTAGAATCGCTTCTCTGGTCGCATATTGTCACTGAGTCAATAAAATGATATTATCTGCATATATGCAGATTTTCAGCCTCGGGACTGCAGCGAGTTTTTTGTCCAGTTTGTTTTCATATATGTTAAACAGCTGGTCCGACAACAGGGAGGTCTGTGGGATTCCGCAATTAAGTTTTTTAGTGCCGCTTAGTAGTATAGAAATGCCGTTTCTGGCACAATGGGGGTAATTAGTTTGTTTTTTTCTCACGGTATGTTAGCGAGTACGATGTGTTATGAATGTTAATTAGGTTTGTGGTTTTTATGAATATTATGAGTTTTAATTCAATATGATTGAGCAAAGAAGTTTGTGGTTAATGTTTATTATTGATATTTGGAAACAGGTGTTGAGTCAGAGAAATTTGAAGGTGATTTAAACAGGGGTTTAGTCAGAGAAATTTGAAGGTGATAAAAACAGGGTTTGAGTCAGAGAAATTTTAATTTATATTATTATATTGTTATTTATATTATATATGATTGTAATGTTGAAATGAAAGAAATAAATTTATGAGTCAATATGAGACTAGGTTATTTTTGTATGCGTAATAGCGCTTCGCAAGGTGTTTTTTCAATTATTGCGGTTCCGTTAATTATAAAATGATAATTAATTTTATATAAAAATGGACAATATTTTTTTTATAGATCACATAATTGTTTAAGTAATCAATAAATCAATTAAATAAAATAATATTGAAAAAAAAAAAAAAATGGATTTTTTAAATAATATTAACAGCAGATTCACAGCAACACCAACTATCAAAGTTGGTGTTATGAAACTACATAAATGTTATAGAGTGCTAGGATTGAAAAAATGCAATACCAAAATTTGGAGAAAGCATCTTAGCGACATTGGAAAAATTTTAAATATTTTTACCAATTCGCTATAATAAATTGAAAGATGAGGAGTTACTCAAATTGAGTAATTCCAGATATGGAGTTATTAATATTGGCCCCGCAGGAAAATCCTACAATCTAAAGTTTATTAATATAGAGGAAGGTGACGATGAGGATGATAATGATGATGGTGATAACAGCATTATGGAATAAAAAAAATTATTTTATATTATGTTTTTTATTTCATTTAATAAAAAAAATTAAAACTTAAAATTAAAATTAAAACTTAAATTTGTTTTTTTACAGGTTAATTTTCGTAACTCTTAATAACTTTGTAGGTTTATTTAGTTACTACAGGTTTAGTTTTTTAGGTTGCTTTTGTACTGCTTAGTGAATTTTTTTTATTCACTTTTGATTTCTGCCCTCCATTTCCTTGTAAATTCTGATATGTGTTAACTAATTTTGTATAAGTATTTGATGATTGATTTTTATTCAAAGCCTTTTTTATTTTATCCATATTAATTTATTGTTAGTAGTAAAATGAATAAGTTTTAATAATTTTTCTTCTTAAATACTTTCAAATTGCTTAAATCATCGATTTTATTAAGTAAACATTTTCTAAAGAACAGCATCCAATGATTAAATGTGCACCGTTGAAATTTTTTTTTGTTTTGCTGTTTTATTAATATCTTAAGACTTGTTGAAACTTGTTCATTTAAATCGATTATATTATCAGAGACTACATTAGTCTTTGATATTATGTTTCTCATTTAAAATATTAGAAAGCCATTGTTTTTTTCTTCTTCTTTAACATAGATTTTTGTTTGGTTGGATATAAAAATTTTTAAAAAATTGATGATATCACAAAAATGGGTTTTACCGTCAGACCATTGTAAGCCGTGATGATTTTTAGTAAGCGATTTATTTGTGTATTTTGGGTTTGTATTCAAATAGTAATAACCATAACGTAGTTTTATTATGAAATATTCAATATCATCATTTGATGAAAGAATAGCAATTTCTTTTAAAATGAATTTATTATTATTATCTCGAAAACCTTGTATATCAATTATTACATATTCCATTTTTTTCAGAAGAATTAAATTGATTAAATTTAATATATATAAGTATAAAGTTTGTAAACTAAAAACTTATACAGTGTAATGCAATCATAAAAAATATTTCACCAATAAATGGGGGAATTCCAAAAATACAGCAAGTTTTTTAATGTTGTGTTTTTTTTGTAGATCATTTATTTTTATTTAGAAATTTAAATAATTTTATTTCCTTCACCTGTTAACGGTTTAAACTCTACTAAGCGATCATGAATAATTAGACAGTAAGCGGTAGTTCTTTCTCGAATTCTTTTCATAGTTTTCAATTCATTTTTATATCAACTGGACCCCTCTTAGGATATTCATTTTGGTAACGGGTTTCAATTATAAAAATTGGAGATGAATTTTTAAAATTCTCCCATGAAACTAAAGGTTCTGATGTTTGATGATTGTAGTAAGCACTTCGAAAATTCGAGTATGCTTCATATGCTAAATCATAAAGATTTTTTGAAAATTCTGAATTCATATCTTTATATGGATATACTTGAGAATTTAAATATACTTTTAAATTAGAAACATCACAATGATTAAATTTTGAAGGGTCTTTTGAAAGATTTTCATCGATATTTTGTTGATCAATTTGTAGAGCGAAAATAATAAAACGAGATTTTTCTAATTGTGAAGATGATTTAACATTCCAAATGAAGTGATTTGCTGGCGGTAATGATCGATTTTCGTTTAAGTCCGAACTTCTAAATCCCATTTTCATAACAGAACCATTACCAATACTTTTATATAATTTGTCTTTTGGTTCATCCATCAAATTAACATGTTGAACTCTCCAGCCTAGTTTTGTAATAGTAATATCAGGCTTCTCAGTAGCATTGAAACCTATTAATGAATTGTAGTTGCTTCCAGCGCGTGTTAATATCAATTCATGTTGTGCTATTAGGAATGTAGTTTTTATAATCTTCCACAAATCCTAATAATCTCTTTAACGGAATGTAAAAACTGAAATAATGCTCTTCCAACTGAAGTGATGTTTTTGGGGACCAACTTGCATTGAATAAAGCACTGCTTGCGTTTTCATTAAGTGAAATATAATTTTTTAATGTTGAAGTTATACCAACCTTATTATTATGATCATTCTCCTTATCATTAAGCGTATAAGCAATTCTCTCAAATAGAAATGGTGCAGCATTATTAACTAGTTTAGTATTTTTAAGAGTCGTTCTATCATGATTTGATAGATACCCTTCTATATAAATAAGACTTGTTTAAGGTAATATATTTAAATTCTGGTTTTGTAATACTATTCTTATATTACTATTGGTGTTGGTATTGGTTATGTTGAATGGATAATGTGTATGCCAGTGAGCACTAATTATAGTTTCATCAAAAACAGGTTCACCAAAAAGGTTCATTAGGTTCATTTTAATTGGTATCCAAGTAATTTTAAATATTGCTGATTTTCGACGGTTCATTTTTTTTTTTTGATTTATAGTGTTGTGTTCCTTCTCCTCCTGCTGACTTTGATACATTGAAATGTGAAGGTCGACACTGAGAATATATATCAGAATCTTGATTTTGATTAAATACTAACATTTTAAACTTTTAAATGCAATCTAATTGTTATTGTTTCTCCTCGAAAATTAATTAAATTTCCATTCTGATCGTGTAATTTAATAGTGACAGATCTTATCTGATCAACAGTTACTGGTAGATAAATTACACTTTTAGTAATCACCAATAATAAATCTATTATTCTTCTCATCTATATTCGGTATTGAATTATATGTTTGAAAATCTGCTAAACCACACGTATATTCTTTCCCCTTTAGGTCTATAGGAGGAAAATAATTAGTTGACAATATAGAAGAGTTTCCGTTTAAAGTTAATGTTATTGACATATCTTTAATTGAAATAATAAGGTATTTTAGAAATGCATTCTGCTTTTATAGATTTTCAAAGTTAATTCATCATATCATATAATATGTTTCAATTCAATTCAATTTTCATTTAAATTTCTTTTGGAATAAATTCTAACTATTCTTTATCAGTAGGTACTTTTTGTTTCTTTTAACCTTGAACTGGAATAAAATTATTAATGTAGATTAGTTTTTTAATTAAGTTAGACTAAGAATAAAGAAAATGTTTTTTCTGTTTTATTCATGTTTTATTTACTGAACATTTTATTTTTGTTAACAATATGAAATAAAAATTGTAAATATGAATGACCGTAATTATATGAATTAAAGGTTTGACATTTTTTGTAATTGTACACAAAATTATCTCCTAAATATTGAATTACTTCTAATGAGAGTTTTAAATTTCCAAAACTGTCAAAATATTGCACAATTTGCGGTTTCTTGTAATAAGCTACGCAATGCGTTCCATTTCCAATACAATTATCCAAATTTATTATACGAGTTTCATATTTCCGAGGTTTATGTGCCGGTAATTTATCTCTCATAAAAACTCCGCGGAAATATTTTAAATATTTCTTTCCAAATTCTTCTATCTTATAATTGTTGAGTGCTCTTTTGGGAAGCTAGTGTAATGCTCGTGTTTTTTGGATTCAAAAACAGACCTAAACCTTTTTTATGCGGTTTTAAATGCAATCCTTTTTCTCCTTTTAATGTTATTGCTTCCATCATTTTATTATGACGCTCACTCTCATGCAACTTTTCGCATCATTTATAACTTTTGCTATACTTGAAGCACCGCCAGAAAGTGCTCCAACAGCTGACAAACCAGCAAATATTGGGATTAAAGGTAAAACTCCTCCAATTTTTGGTACCCGAATTATTCGAAGGATACCATTTTTTTTTTCTGACCCTTAGAAAATTTTCGAGCTGCATGCAAAGCAATTTTTATAATATTTTTATCATTCATTGGTTTCTTTGGTAACTAATTGACTACTAATAACTAATTTAATTTCTTTTAAAACAATTTTCAAAGGTTTTTTTCTTTGAACTGTTTTATTTTCTTTTTAAATCCATACCGAGTTTAACTTTAGCTTTCATTGCGTTTGTAACTAGATATGAATTTAACCTTTCATCAAAACTTGCGCCTTTAGCTTTAACTCTTTGCTAGTATATTGTCAGCTATATGACGTTGAATTTGATCAGAGCTTTTGAAATATTCTATATCATGCTCTCGACAAGCTTCATCTAAACCATTAATCTCTTTATCACCACTAATCGTTTTGCTAATTTTGTTCCCGGTCCACAATAATTATAGACAGGCAAATGTGCTTCAATTGGTAATTTATTAATTCATGAATTAATAACTCCTCTTCCTTCAACAGTTTTTTTATTACTGTTTAAATATTTATTTCGAAAAAGCATAATATGCAGTTTAGTTTAAGAAAGTCAATCAAACACTAATCATCTTTTAAAACTTATCATAATCATTTAAAAGAAAAAATCTTTTACTAAGTTAATGAAATGAAATTTGTAAAAGTAGATAACGCAGTTAAAGTTAAAAATTTTGATCAAAATTGAAACAAAAAAAATAAAAAACATGGCGAATGCTTTCCAGATAGTATAAGAGGATTAATAGTCGGACCGTCAAATTGTGGTAAAACTAATGCTATGATAAGTATGCTAATAGATCCTAAAGGGCTTAAATTTCAAAACATATATATTTATTCGAAATCATTGCATCAATCTAAATATGAATATTTAAAAAAATTAATAAAATCAATCAAATGAATGGGATATAACGAATTTTCCAATAACGTTGATGTAATTGAACCTTCTGTCTCACAACCGAACTCAATATTTATTTTCGATATTTTTGAATGGGGCGGCATCAAGAAGTAGATAGCTTTTATTTGTGTTAGTCTTATACAAGAATTCCAAAGCATATAGTTAGAAATAATGCCAACTTTTTGATTATATTTAAACAAGATGATTTAAATTTAAAACATATATATAATGATCATGTAAATACTGATATGTCTTATAATGATTTTAAAAGGTTGAGTGCATGCTGTTGGAATGATAAATATGGTTTTCTATTAATTGATAAAGATAGCAATTTAAATAATGGTCGTTATAGAAAAAATGTTAATGCATTTGCTAAATTTTAGTTAACAAGAGATTGGTTAGCAGTTCGTTATTAACTGAACAGGTCATTTAGCAGATAGAAGTTAGCAATTAACTGTTAGCAGTTAGCGGTTACCAGTTGGCAGTTAGCTGTTAGCAGTTAGCATTTCAATCATTAAAAATTAAGAAGCTTTCAGAAGATCATAATCGGGAAGAAAATTTTACTCCTATTACAAAACCATTAAAAGAATTAACAAATATTGTTAAACAACAACGAATTTCAGATATCAAACCGGAAATTGAATAGGCTGATGATAATAATAAAAATTCTAAGTTAATGAGGTCATTTAGGCCGGAAGTTAAAACAACTAGCAACAGAAGTAATACTTACAATGAATTTAAAACTTCAACACCTAATAAAAATTTGATAATGATGAATCACCATCAATTTAGGGTACATCAAAATAGGGTCCAGATAAGACATATGGACCCTATTTTGATGAATTATTAAATGTGCGAAAACTTGGCAATGCTAATTTTGAAATAAATGAAATTAATAAAAATATTTTGATTGATAAGGAAGTTTTTGAAGGTACAGATGGTCTAGATATGACTTAATATTTAAAAACAAACCTCTAAAATATACTGAAAGTGATTTAAGTACATATCATCAAATTCTTAGCAAAACGAATGCACATAGAAGAAATAATAATCCTCTAGAACTAATAAAAGGAAACAAAGGTTTTAAATTCAAGAATATATTAAGAAAATTATATGAACATGGTTATAACACTAGGCATAAAAAAACTGGATCAGGTTATTCGAAAAAAAATTTTACACAATTTTTTCATAAATCACCAGACAACACCAGAAACCCAATTAAATTATACAAATCAATCAAATCAACATGTTTATTCGGATGATCCTAATGAGTTAGTTGATAGATTAAGACTTCTTATTTCATTACAATCAGCTGGTAACGATAATTATCATAATGAAATTGTATCTATAATTGAAGAATTAAGAGAAGCAAATATAATTCAATAGTATTTTACATATGCAATCAGTAACAATCAAAATGTCACTTGATAAGTTTGAACGTAGTACAGCGTCTTTTAAAAAACTACATACTCAAGGTCCTCTACGTATAGGTTTCAAACTAACTTTTGAAGGTAATTATGATTTAGATAACAAAATTTTATCAAATGTTTAAGATCCAGTTAACGGAAATGATGCAGCAACACAAACATTTGTGAATAACCAAATTTTCTTTCACAAAGAACTATTACAAAACGAAACAGAAATGTTTGATCATACAGAGACTGCAATGTCTATAGAACTTAAATTAGCAGAAGAAAAGATAATTAAGAATATTAATTAATTAAGAATATTAGAAGAAAAAATGCAAGATAGTTTAGAGCAAATCCATATCAAATTTTTTGTAATGTTAAATAAAAAATTTTCAAAAATTAATGATTTTATTGAATTTCAAGTTAAAAAATCAATTGGATTTATTAATGCACGACTACAAAACGCTTAAGCCAAAGCTCAATCAACGTTGGATTTAATTAATAATTCAAGAAATTAATTGTGATTAGTTTTCATTTAACTTCCAAAATGAATATACATGAAATAGGATATTCTTTAAATATTTTTTTAAATAAATATGAAGATATTTTATTGGAAGGACATTATGAGCAGTTGAAAGACCATTTCAAATTTTTAAAGTTATTTAACAATTCTCTACAAATTGAAACGAAGGAGTATGGATATCATTGGGATACATGTCATTCAGCAGAAAAACGTATGTTACACTGTACCAAATGGAATGGAATTGTATAAAAGAATCGAAAATAAGTTATAATAAAAGTATACATACTTGTAAACTATTATATAAAATAAAAAATATAAATTTTACAATTTGAACATTTATTGTTTGCTTTATTTATTTTATTTATAAATGAGTGAAAGAGGGTGTATTTTAATTAGTTAATTTCAAAATGAGTAAGAACGAAGTTGTAGATTTATTCGTTTGGTTTGATGCTTCAGATTCATCTGATGAGAGCGATGAAAAGGAAGATGATATTTCGGTTGCTTTTGACGATATTTCAGATTCATCTGAAGAGAACCATGAGAAAGAGAATTATGATGATGAAAAAAAAGTAAAAAAGAGAGTCAAATTTATGTTAAAGCCTCAAATACATATATTACACAAATGGAATATAGCATATAAGTTAGCTCGACAAAAATATTGGGAAGTTATAGCACTGGATCGCTACAGATTTAATCAACGAATTCAAAATACTGCTGATATTATTTCTAAGATTGTAGATAGTAATCACCGGAAACTCATTTTCAATCAAAGATTTTCTAATTAGTTATACATAATAGTTACGTACATCTATTTTATTTTGTTTAAAAATGAGTAAAATACAGGTTGTTGAAGAGCTTCATAAGCCTGCACGGAGAAATTTCAAACGACGTAGAGTTATAATTAAAGGATTTGATGATCTTTGGCAAGCTGATTTAGTAGAAATGGGTTTATATGGTAAAGAGGACAAGGGTTTTAAATTTTTATTAACTGTGATTGATACCTTTTCTAAGTATGCATGGGCAATTCCTATAAAAACAAAAACTTTAGAGAACGTTACACAAGCAATGCAAAATATTTTTGAAGGTTCTAAAAGACATCCCCAAAATTTACACACTGATGATGGAAAAGAATTCTTCAATAAAATTTTCAAAAATTTAATGGATAAATATCGAATAAATCATTATCCAACATTTAGCTCGTTAAAAGCTGCCATAGTAGAACGTTTTAATCGTACTCTAAAAGAAAAAATGTGGAAAGAATTCAGTTTCAATGGTAGTTAAAAATGGGTTAATATTATTTCAAAACTAGTCAACGAATACAATAACTATAAACATCGTACTATTCAAAAGAAACCAACAGAGGTAAACAGAAAAAATGCTGGTGAATTGTTAGCCACTATTTATAATCATATTAAGATTTCTCTACCAGCTAAATTTAAAATTGGTGACTCAGTTCGTATAAGCAAGTATAAACATGTTTTTGAAAAAGATTACACAGCAAATTGGACAACGGAAGTATTTAAGATAAGAAAAGTTCAAATCGCTAACCCTATTACATATTTACTGAAAGATTATCAAGGTCAACCCATACATAGGAAGCTTCTATGAAAATGAATTGTTAAAAACTGGAAATGAACAAGTGTTTTTGATTAAAAAGATTCTTAAAACTAGAGATAATAAAATTTTTGTCAAATGGTTAGGATTTAAAATAAACCAGAATAAATAAAACAGATTTATTATAAAAAAAAAAAATTTTTTATTTTATTATTTTACAATTATTGCAATTTATTATTTTATTTTGATAAATTATGAAATCTCCATTTCATATGATGATTTTTGTTTTATTGATCGCAAATCAAGTATAGTGTAATCGGATTTATAATCTCCATCTATAATAGAAACTGTTTCCACTTCTTCATTACTTAAAACTCTATCTGCTAATATTTCTCAATATTCTAAGCATTTAATTGCGAGAGACTTTTGTTTAAAATTGCTATTATAATCACATCTTATATGGATTTCTTTATTATTATTATTATCATATTCTAATTGAAAATGTCTGTAAAATATATTTTCACTATTTATAATTTCACTAATATGACGTTCTTTTAAAATTAATTCCTGCCTAAAAGACTCAATAGCCTCATCTATAGAAGCATATTGAGGTGCTGAGTCAGCTTTATCTTTTGGTAATTGCTCATCTGCTAAAGTAGTTATTGATTCTATGGTTGTAGTTTTTACAGCATTTGTTGTTGTTTTGTTTAATTCTGGTGAAATTACATGTTTTAATAGCTGAACTGATAAATTTACCCTCACAGTCTCATTACTTGGAAGTAATATATTAAAGTATTTGCTGCCAAAGGCAGGTTCATCTAATCTAGTATTAGAAAATGGAGCCGAATTTGCTTGAATGGTTAACAAAAATAATATGAAAAATATGAATATTTTCATAGTTAATCAAAAAAAGTATGATATATCTTGTTTAAAGGTTAACGAAGTAATGTTTTATTAGAAATTTCAAAAAATTTAAATTTATTTTTTTTTTATTTTCTAGAAATTTCTTTGTTGTGTACAGACTTAACTTGACTTATAATAGAACACAAATACATAAAAAACGGTAAAAACTTATCTCTTCCATCTGAATAAGCTTCCATGTAATCTAAATATTCTTTTTTTCAATTTTCAAGTAATTCTCTAAAATAAATTAGATTATCGCCAATTTTTTATTATACATATTCTCTATTGATGCAATAAATATAATTCGTTTTCTTATCATCGATTTTTTCAACTCATTTTGATTTTCTTCATATTCATTTGTTTTCATGGACAATGATTCAATATGTTGTGAAATTCTTTTATTCTTATCTTTTGGTAATACATTTGAAATATTCTTATCAATCAACTCGAAATCATCCTCTTCAGCAAATGGACAATAATCTCCGAAACTGTTTGTTACTTTGTTTTTGATTGATGATTGTCTAATTGTACCAATAATAGAAATATCACCGCCATATACTTCAATTTTTATATGTTGCCATTCCAATGGAGATAAAAATAATTTACTATTTATTGACTTACCATTTCTAATTTTTAAAACACATATCTTTTCTCCGCCTTCTGGAGTTATATATATCTCCAAAAAATCATGAAATATTTTCCAATTAATTACTCTAATTGAAGCCCATTTCCTGCCACAAATGCAATATTTATAACCATGTAAAATGTTATCAGCCCAAAACATTATGATCGTTTTATTTGCTAAACTTATAACACCTTTTAATCATAAAATTAACCTTTTATACAATTTTCAACATATAAGTTTATTAGACTTAAACTTAAATTATTACCTTAAATTAATTTAGATTATTAATTTAACAAAAACTTCTCCAGATAAGAATTGGGATCGAACTTAAATTAACCATAATATATTCATAAACGTACCTAATACCTGACAGATTTCTGTCTACAAGAAGAAAATTATAAATATCGAAAATCATTAAAAATTAAATGTAAAAAACTTTGTAGTAATATATTTTCTTTTTTTTTTCTTTTTATATTAACAAAAGGAACCCCCTGACGTCATTTTTGCTTTCTATTTATTTTTTTTTAAATATTTGTAAGTTTGCATATTTTTTTTGCACCTGTTATTTCACCACCACAATATTTCATAACTTATAATGATACAAATCTACATGTGCACACACACATATATGCACATATTTCTGTTTTTTTCTTTTGTGATTCATTCAATCGTGCATTAATTCATTAATTTATTCAGTTTTATTATTCAAAGAAAACAAAAAAAACCACAAAAACAATTCATTGAATTGTTTTACTCAAATCATTGTAAAACCTGAATTCATTAAAAAAATTAAAAATTTTTAATTAAAACAACAGAATTTACAATCAAAATATTTTTTTTTATCTTTTATTTATTTACTTTACAAAATCAATCGTAATGAGTTTTTATAATCATAACTTAAATTTATTTTTACTCATTTATTTATTTTTTTTTTACCTGATTAAAATTAATTATTATTTTATTATTATTTTATATAGAAGGAGACCCCATGTTAATGTATGAACACCATCATTTTCAATAAATATTTTATCATCTAAATAACTTAGTGATATTTTTTTAAATTTTGTGTGTATAAAGTATGAGCTTTACTTCTAAAAATTGACATTTGACTTAAAAATATTTTTTTCTTATATAAACCTTCTCTATAATCATTTATCGAAAATTCCTTACAATATGTTTTTTTATACCTTTGGCTTTATTAATTAACTTATTATTTTCTATATTAATAGAATACATTTTTGCTCTTAGTCCTATAAATTCTGTTATTATACGACTACTGCATTCATCTTTCATCATTCCGAGAACCTTTTTATTTTTTCTGGGTAAACTATATGGATTTTCAATATTAAAATCTGAGGTATCAAAGTATTTATCGATATCAGCTATTATGTCTTTATAAAAATCATTCGTCTTTATTGTATAAATAAAAGAGTCAGTGTCCATATAATTTAAACATATATTTTCATTATATTGTTTTTTGATATATTCATAATGAAAATCATACATTTTATATTTAGATAATTATAATACAGTAAAACCTACATAGATTGGCTTGTTGTAATATACATGAACTCTATTCATTTGAATAGCAGACAAATCTTCAGAAAAATATGCTACGCTGTGAAATTTTGGTCTCGATATTAGCGAACGTGCACCTAAATTTCTACCTCGCCCTTGGTTTTTCCATTTAGTTACAATTTTAACATCTTTTCGTTTATCAATATTCTGCATTGTTTTACCAAAATTAGCGTTATTTACTAATTTAAAAAAGTTTTGAAATTCATTAACAGCTCTCATTCTATATGAATTATTTAAATCAATAAATTTTTTCAACCAAGACAATTGGCTAAATTCCAAAACCCTGTGAATTTCTTTTAGTTTTAATTCATTCTTTAATCATTGTTTCAAGTTTCTATAATGTATAATATAAGGCTTCTAATCAATTTAACACTTTTCATATTAATATGTTTTTTGTTTTCCGCACAGAAAGGTAAATCATTATGTTTATAATGCAGGTTAGTAGAATATTCTAGATCTACTTCTAAAATATACCCCTTATCTGCATCATCCTCAATATCCATGATATTAGTATTAAGATTATTACACAATTTGAAATTTGCATACGGTAAGTATTCTGATTGCGCTAAACCATATAGATTATTAACATCAAGATATACTACATATTATGATGACTTAATAAATTTCTTAAAGTTTTCCATATATTTGTTATTAGCAACTGAATATCTTAATTAATATTGTGCTATACCTCCTCTAATACCCTTCTTAATAAAATTATGCATACTAATATCTGTTAACAATTCAAGCTCTATTCTTGTTGTCTTAAGCATAGCCTCCCAAGATAAACCGGGTATAGTAAAATATTGATATGGATCTAAAAAATAAATATTTTTGCATATACTTCTAAAATTTTGAAAAAGACCAGCAAGTAAAAGTACGTCTGTTTTTCAATAAATTTCTAAGTAATCTCTGAGAGTTTTACATTCAAATTTTTCCCATACTTTTTTAGCATTTTGATATTCCTCACTTAAACATTTATCTATCTACTATCAGTAAGAATGCTATCAAAACAATTCTGTGTAGGTAAAGTACATTCGTTTAATTTTTCCCACGAATTCAGAAATTCGTAAGGATAAACTCCTTTCCGTTTAAATAAAGAAAACCTTACATCTTCAGGAAACATTTTTCTTAAATTTTTAAAATCGGTATAAACTAAATTAGAGGCTAAGGAATCTAAACTGGATGACATAAATCGAAATGAATCTAAAAATCGTATTTCAATTAAATAATTTTCACCAATTTCTATCCATTTTGATAAAGAAATATAATTTTCTTTATTTATTGGAATGACATTTATTTTACCAGGAAAATCTGATAAAGCTTTGATAAAAAGATGACAATCATAACCAGAAAAAATGTGAAAAAAACTTGGAATGAAATTTGGTATAGAATAATTTTAATTATATGAATTATGAGCAGAACCGCGATATTCACCCGTTAAATGACAGTGGTCTATAACTTTATTTTCTACATCGTTAATACTATTTTCACAAATATGACAAATGTTATTTTCTAAATGATCTAATAATTGACTATCTGTTAATGGTTTCATAGGAACTTCTTTTCTTAAATACTTACAAGTTATATCAGTGGTATCTTCTATAATATTCCTAACAAATATTTTTCTCACAATCGGTTCCAGTAAACATCCTAAACCTATCTAGGTTGTCACCGAAACTGCATTTAATATAACATGCAAACGAACATGGTATGTGTTGTCGTATATTGTTGATGATTGATTAGGATCAGGTAAACAAGAATCTATATTTTGCAGTATACATTCAAAATCTGCGTAAATTGTGAACGGAACATCTATTTTCTTGTTGTAGTTTTTAAATTTCAATATTTTAT
Organism: Poecilobothrus nobilitatus; assembly: GCA_947095535.1. NCBI lineage: Eukaryota > Metazoa > Arthropoda > Insecta > Diptera > Dolichopodidae > Poecilobothrus > Poecilobothrus nobilitatus. Next base: position 238,858,797 of record OX352772.1, read on the forward strand.
TTGTTTCTTGCGACATTTTGATGACAACTTTACTATACTCCTTCTCATGAAAACTTGAATCCAACTCTCTATTAAAATGTATTAAACAATCGTTACATATAAATATACTATGAGCAGATTTTGTTATTTGTGAACCAATCAACCTTGAAATATTTTTAATCCATACATAATGTGTTCTTTCTTTATTTTGTATTAGCAAAAGGTTTATATAAGGTCTTTTTTTCTTTTGTGTATAACAATATGGACCCACAATTTGAAAAAAATTATTTCTAACTGCTTTTTCTATCTCTTCATAGCCAAATACATTTATTCTAATTTCAGAATTTAGAATTTCAAATATTTCGATATCAGCAATTTTCAATGGAAACTCTAATTCATCAAACACTATTGTAATATTAATGTTTTGCAAAGCTATCCTGTTTGATTCAATATTTGTTATATTGTTTGGTCGTTGTAAATTCCTTGAACTATTATGTAAAGCAGAAATGATGCTCCATTTAAAGAAGAAAACATCATTATTGTTTACATTAACACACACATGTTTACTTTCAATAAATCGGAAGCGGAAGATATTGTGAACCTCGTAAAGGTTTATACTGATTTATATTGACGTCCAAATGAATTATTCGAAGTAGTGCACTGTCTCTTTCTTGAAATTCACCAGCTTTCTTCACAAGTTTCTGCTTCAATGCATCATATATGTTGTTCAACTGGTTTTTCAGTAACACGATTTTCATTTTTGAATTTTTATAAAAAGTAACATGATTTTCATCAATGATTTTATAGATGTCGTCATTTCATGTTCATAATCCCCTCCATCATTTTGTTGCTGCACCACTTTTAGATATTCTCTAAAAAATTCCAAATTAAATTTATATGCTCTATGTTTTATTAATGAGTCTTCTAAAAGTTTTATAATTAGTTCTTTTGAATCATCTAAAAATTTCTCTGGTAATAGTTGAGCTTCATCTTTATTTTCCAATATATACGTTTTAATTCTTTCCTCAAAACAACTTTTTATACACTTTAAATTTTCCTCAATGTAGTCTCCTTCTTGTTTTCTATGTAAAAATGTCTTTACATGATGGTATTGGTTTTTGTATTCTACTTCAAGATTACAAATTG